>JACCIC010000010.1:0-600000 GCA_018907035.1 Sycobia sp. Sy_11 | reverse complement strand
GTGCACAACCATGAGGTCTTCACAAACAATGACAACTGCAGCAGTCCCCAGTGGCAGCGTGAGCATGAACCCCATACCTTCGCCACATATCTGAACAACGCTGGATACCGTACCGGTCTATATATTATTTTATTTGATTATATTGAATTGTTTATGTAGTCGTGTGAGTGTATGAGTACCTCAGAGTGTGCTTCGTATGGTCTCGATTCTGGTCGCCAATCAAGGGGGTAAAACGGAATTGCGACCCGCAAATGAGGAGTTTTGGATAGCTTGACAGTATCTTAAACATAAAATTGCTACCAACGTCACAAAAGGCACGCCCACACGAGTAAAAATTCCAAAATTTATTATTTTTCAACCTCTCAGAACTTTTTTTATATTCGAATACATAAAATACGTATAGTTTGAATGAACATTACAATTGAAATATTTCATTAAAATTTATTTTATTATATTCATTATTTTAAATTATACATCGATTTTTCTTGAAAAAAATTTTCGACTACTCCAAATTTCAAATTCTACTCGCACAAACTTTTTGTAGTGCCAAAACTTAAATTCACGTGTCAAAGTTCTTTAATTTTTTTATGAAACCTTACAAATGTCTGATACAAGTAAAAATCTTATTTTTATTATTCTTCAAGAAATATCATTATTCTTGTTGGATTTCAAAATCGAGTTTCTCACTACGTAAAAAGACCTGCTTTTTCTGCCTTATGTTTCGATACCTAACGTAATACTTCATCTTATATATTTTTACAGTTCATGTCGATATCGTTCTTCAAAGTTTATTAATGCGTTACACTTACTTCCTGATATCATTCTTTGAAGTGTCCATAAGTTTATTGGGTTGTTATGGTGTTAATCTCTTGTAAACATCTTTTGGGAAGATTATTATTTTATACTACTTGAAGACTATCTCTTTATATGGGTACAAAATATAATCCTGCTTTGTGAAATTGTCCAATTAGTTAGATATACACCATTCTTTACTTTTTCTCATTATAAACTCGAACAATTATATTAATTTTTGTATATATATATATATATATATATATATATATATATATATTTTATATATTTATTTTAATGTATATATATTTCATATTTTTCATGTAAATAAGAGTCATGCGCTCTGCAGTTGTGATATTCGGTCAGTTAGTAAGGTATATCTGTAACTTTTGTGGTTTGGAGTTGTTGCGTATAGCTCATACAATGAATATAATTAAATCTCGCTGTTAAAATATTGTGTATCATTCTATATTTCAATGCTTTCATGCATATTATCTGACCATTGGTTTCGATTATTCTCGTTGCTTGTCGGCCTTGACCTCGAAACAAATACTAGATCGTGATTTGAATCGAAAATTAATCGAGCTTGAAACTATACGGTTCCATGAACTTACAGCAATCAAAAACATTGTGAGCTTTAACAGAGTCATGCAATTTTCATTATATGACTCATTGATGAGCAAATTTATATATGCAAGCAAGCCGAATTTACTCTAAACGTACAATTTTCTTTAGTAAGTGGTTCAGCTGTGGAGTGATGATTATTTTATTAATCTAACAATAAGACTAATTGAATAGCCTAGTAGTAATGACGTTAATAATCCTGATGATTTCGAGCTTTTACTAATTTGTGGTTAAATTATTTGGCATGTAATAGTTCATTTGTAGCGTATTATAAGCAAACTCACGTAACAATCATAGCAAACTTAAAAAGAACTAATATTATTTTAATTTACCATGTTATTTAGGTTATTTATAATGAAATTAGAAACTTCTGATTGAATATTATAATTCTATCACTAATTCTATTATTAAATTATATATAACAGGCTTTAAAAGACTGTATCGCGTTGTAGAGATGGGGAGGTAAGCATTCGCTTTCTAAACTTTTACTTACTCTTATTAGAAAATAGTATTACAAATGTCTTCAAAATATTTAGCTACAAAGTTTCGACAGCAGTTAGCTATGTTCAGTAGAAACGGGACCAGCAGTCTGCTTTCCGCATGTTTGAAGGTCTGTATTTATAGTCCGGGCACGACGTCGCCAAAATTTTCTCTGCAGAAAATTTTGTAATGGTGGGGGAAATGGAAGGAGGCTTTTTGAATGGACAAGATCTAGTCTCCGTTTATTTCTTATAATTTATTCTAGTTTTTCGAATCTTCGTACATTTACATAATACATAACAACATAATACATTTAATTTATTGGAAAAATGTCATTATTTATTTATATAATTAAATTTATTTAATCCTATTATTTAATATTTATATATTCATGTATTCTTTATTTTTTATTTATGTCTTATTCTTTTTTAATAAATTACTTAATGCTTTAACTCTAAAGTTAAGCTAGGCGCCATTATGCATTTAAATAACCTTAAATCTATTTATTTTTATTTCTTAGTATATAATTTTTATTATAATTTTTTTTTTGAGGAGGAGGAGGAGAAAAATCCTTTATGGATTCCGGGGGACCGGTCCCCGGGTATGTAGAACTCACCCGTGAGGGCATATCCACTAAAAAACTACCTCCTCAGTACATTCCCCTCGACTGCTTCCCACAGCACTGAAAAGAGCTGCGAGTCGGGGTCGGCAGGCGTGCACCGAAGAGACCTCCTCACGATGGCGTAAATACAGCCCAGGAACCGTCTATGAGGACATTACCTCTGGACTGCGCCATCCTATTCGCCCTTGCGGGCTTACACGCCTTCTTCGATTCATCGTTTGTGATCCAGGATCGCCTTGCAAAAATTGCAGATCCTGGTTCACTTCTCAGGGCTCTCCAGCATCAGCTGGACGATATTTTCAGGCCCACATGACCCTACATCTCTCCAGAGGCACTCCCTTTCGCGGCGAAACACCTCGCACTGAAAAAACGTGTGAAGCGCATCGTTTCGGGGAGCGCGACAGTGGGCACAGCTCGGATCCGGTACTTTCCCCATCTTGTGGAGATAGAATCGAAACCAACCATGCCCCGATAAGAGCTGCGTGAGGTGGTAATTAATCTCTCCGTGCGACCTCTGTACCCATGGCTTTAACTGACTGATCAGTCGAGCCGTCCATCGGCCGCGCGGATCCCTCTTCCAGCGCTTCTGCCATTCGGTCATCGTGGTAGCTCTGGCCCGTGCAGCTGCCTCTATTCTGCCGAGAATATTTTTATCCTGGTGGACAACTTTCTTTTCTTGTGCTTGGAGATCAATGGAAATAACACATGCGATTGCGACCACCGCCGACTCGGAGACCGTGCGGTAGGAGCTCGCAATGCGTAATGCCCCTCTACGCTGCACTGCCGCCATTCTTTTTCTATATTTTTGGGCGATCAGTGCATCGGCCCATACCTCGGCGCCATATAGCATGATGGATTCAGCTGTCCTTATGAGCAGACGCCGCTTGCAGGGTGCTGGGCCGCCGACATTGGCCATCAACCTGCCAAGTTGCGCTGTCACTCGGGCAGCTCTATCCGCCACTTTTTTTATTTGGCCCAAAGAGGTCAGCTTGGAATCAAGTGCCACGCCCAGGTACCTTTCGGCAGCTTTGGTACTCACCGTCGTGTCTCCAACCTGCATAAGGCGTATTTTTGGGATACGTTTCTTAGTCAGGAGCACGATCTCCGTTTTTGCCGCCGCCAGTTCTAATCCATTGCTCTACATCCATCTCTCCACTCGACGCATCACCTGATTGAGTCGCATCTGTGCAGCGTCATAATCCCTAGCGATGATGACAGCTGCTACATCATCTGCGTATGCAACCAGAAAGGTGTCCTCGGGCATCTGCATCCGAAGTATTCCGTCATATGAGACGTTCCACATGTCGGCTCCGAGTACAGACCCCTGAGCCACCCCGGAACTAAGTTTTTTCCTTCTCCGACTGTCCGATGTCTCGTAAACCAAGTATCGATCCTTAAGGTAGTCACCCAATATACGAAGTATATAAGGCGGTACTCGAAAGTCTCGCTCCATGGCCATCAAAATATTTGCCCATCCAATAGAGTTGAAGGCATTCCGAACGTCGAGGGTAGCCAGGAGGCAAAGAGGTCGGGAGTAGTGATTACCACTCTCTGTGCGCCTCGCCTCATCAACAACATCGAGGATTGCGTCTACCGTCGCCATGCCCGCCCGGAATCCGTACTCTCTGTCAGATAAGCCGCCGGCATCAGCAACAGCGCCGAGCAGTCGTGGCTTCAATAGTCGCTCCATCAGCTTTCCAGTTGTATCTAACATGCATAAAGGTCGATACGACGAGGGCGCCTCTGGCGGACCCTTGCCCTTGTCGATAAGCACAAATTTCACCACCTTCCAGCTAGAATAAAATAAATCAGCCATCGAGCATGAATTGTACATCGACAGAAGGAGTTCTGGATGCTCCTCAACTACTATTTTCAGCACCTCTCCTGGAATTCCGTCAAGTCCTGGCGCCCTCTTATTCCGCATAGTTCTCACAGCTCTATCGAGCTCCTCCTTGCTGAAAAGAGGGACATCCAATTTTCGTTCTGGTAGAGCTGGATCAGACCTATCAGGGTGGGTAGGGAACAGAGTATCTACGATGTTCTGAATTGTGCCGGAGTTGAAGGTGCCCATGTTTCCATGAGCTCCCAGTTTTCCAGCAACTACCCTGTATCCCAGTCCCCATGGATCCCCATCTATGTCCTCACACAGCGCCTTCCAGCATTGGCGTTTGCTGGCCTCGATCGCTCGTCGAAGGGCTTTCTTAGATAGCTTGTATTCAGCCCTCCTCGAGATGATGTCATCTCAGTATTTACGAGTTCTCTGTGACATTCGTCGTAGATGTAAACACCTACGCCTAATGTCAGCTATCTTAACCGTCCACCAGTAAACAGGACGTCTTTTCCCAACAACCGCTCTGCACGGCATCGACTCTTCGCAAGTCCGGCGTAGAATGCGCATTGTGGCGCTAGCCAACTTCCTGGCTTACTTAATTGTCGATGAGCCATTTGGAATCCTAACAAGGCTTTGCTGACCGCGTTCAATGAGCTGTGAGAATTTCTCTCTATTTAGCCCTGCAACTTTCCATCTTGTGAGCCCTCGTGAATTGCGTCCAGTGAAACCTGGCGTTCCATCACATACGTGGAATGTGATGTACTGGTGATCGCTAGCTGTGTAGTCCTCGAACATCTGCCAGTCCTGGATTCGAGAGGTCAGACGTTCCGTTGCAAAGGTCACATCAGGTATAGTTTCGGCATAACCCGGTCTCCTAAAGATCGAAGTATTGCCAGTGTTTAGAACTATTAGACCTAGTCTGGATGCTAGTTCCATGACTCTTCGACCCCTGGAGTCGGGCCCCGCCATGCCCCATTCTAGGGCCCTCGCATTAAAGTCACCTGCCATCACCAGCTCACCTTTCATTTCTCTGACGGTGTCTTCCAGGTCATCAAGTATGATCTGGTAGTCACCTATGGTTTGGTTTGGTGCATATAATTATTATATAATAATTTTTATATATATAAAAAAAAAAAATAATAATAATAATAATAATAGTCATAGTAATAGTTTCGGGACAAAGGATTGGTGGTGGGTGTGAAGGTAATAATATTAAGAACAAGATTTAATAAGAGTTGAATTAAACTTTAATTTAACAAATGACTGCAACACAGTGTGAAGACGTAGGCGGGTAATGTGCATGATGCTTCTTGAGAGTGCGCGGTGTTTCGTTGTTCTGTCGCAACGTTAACGGTTTACCCTGATCGACGGCTTTTCTCCCCTCTCCTATGTCGCTCAGATCATAGGTGATCACTCGTAGAACGCGCGAATATGCAGGCGGGCCCCTTAATGATAGGTCTCATGCAGGGACCGACCATTAAGGTCCAGATGTGGAAGAGTTTTTCCGCGGCAATACAGCCTTGATTGCTCCCGACCAGATGGCTCGAAAACGACTGCGTCAGAGAGAGAAAAGCCGTCCTGTGTCTACCTAGACACGCTCACTCTGTAAACTGAGAAAGTATAATTTTTCCTAGCACATGTGTCTGAACAACCGCCATAATAGTAATGATAATAATAAAAAAAGATGGTACGCACGTAGACAGTAATAGTAACGAATAGTGAATACCACTATGAATGATCACGTAACCTTAAATAATAATCTTAATGAGCGTCGATACAAAAATTAATTACAAAGATAGATTATTTCAAAGCAATATTAACGTTTATTCGATAACTCAATTCGTCGTGTTTTTTCAACGCATCGCGCTGAAAAAACGTGTGCAGAACATCGTCGCGGGAAGTTGGACAGTGGGTACAGGCCGGGTTCGGTACATTCCCCATCTTGTGAGATTGGATCGGAAGCGGCAATTAATCGATAAGAACTGCGTAAGGAGGTATTTAACCTCCCCATGCGACCTCTGAATCCCTGGCTCTAACTGACTGATCAGCCGAGCAGCCCATTGACCACAGTTTTCATTTCGACAATCTTTGTATCTTATTCGAATCTCGAGGGCATGGAATTGCTTTAACTACCCGAAACATTGGAAATTTTCGGCGGGCCTCTTGAATTTCGTATTTCATATAATAGTCCAGGAGCCAGCAACATATTTTAGTGACCAATTTAGTGACCAATAATTTTGACTTTAGAAAAAAATTGTTCAAACAAAAGTTGCAGATCCTATAAATAAATTTTTTATGTTCTATCCTAAGAATTTAGGGGGGGGGGTTAAGTCGATGTGGAAGGATTGAAGGCATCTCCATCCGAGCCGAATTACGGCTCGAGTGGCGGACATTACGGACGGGTCTAGTGTCAGGTTACATTGTTGGTACCGTATTTGGTCTCATTTTATTGCATGAAGGGGGGAGGCGTGCGGCGCGCGGATATTTGGCATCTAGATTCGTCAACAGGCGAGGCATAAAAAATTTGTTTATATACAAATATATACAAACTTTATTTTTCCTTTCCCAGGGATCGCCTTGGAAGTATCAGCAGAATATAGAACGTCTGTATGTATATTTCTATTTCTTCCTTCAACGAATATTTACAGCCTTAAATGCCAGATTGTTGCGGTATTCTTGCCTTTCTTTTCCTGCTCTTTTCTTCTCTAGTTATTTTTCTTGTTAGACTTTCCTCTTCGTTCATAAAAATAATTTTTTTTAGTTACTTCTCGTAGTTGTGGAATGTAATAATATTTTACAATTTTCGAAAAGGAAAATTCGGTGAAAAAAAGTAACTCTTACATTTGAAAATTAATGATTAATAATTACAGCCACCCTGAACAAGATAATTATTTTTTAATACAAGTTATAAATGCAAGTCTAAAAATAAAGTAATTTTTGGAAAAATTTAAGTTATTTTGTTCTTCGGTACGGTACTTGTAGATTGTCGTGGTTATTGGTGTAGATGATGCGAAAGCTGACCACTGAACACAGATTTGATTTTAAGTCATATATTAATACCAGTCTATTTTTGATGTTATTGTCAATTGCCTCAAATTTCTCATTTTATTCAGCTTTTAATTGACTAATAACAAACTTGTCGAAAGTCTCTTCCCTCTAATTCCATTAGAAAATTTATTGAAGAAAGAGCAATCAATAAATCATTTAATAATTCAATATATCATTATATATCTACTTGATTAAAAAAAGGTGAAGGATGTTCTATCGTTTTCTCGAAGTAGATTCTAAATAGCCACCGATAGAGCTCTTAAAGAGAGTAATTGAATAATATTTGCAACGGGACTTTCCAGCCGATTGGAATCCTTGGAGTGGTGGAGCCGAGTAGAGCAGACTACTTGGGACTTAAAGTGTAAAGATGTCAGATAGTGGTTCAGTGTTCTGATTTGTTCATTCTTATATGCTGTTACATTTTATTAGATTAGAACATTTTTTTAGATTATATTATGTGTCTGATTTTCTCTGGGAGTATATTTCTTCTAAGTTCTGAAGAAGAATGGGTAGAAACGAATGTTTTCCATACAGTTTATTTAGTTCGTTTGTTGTTTTTTGCAATAGTTTTATTTAAATAGGAGGTAATTCTCAAGTTCTTTCGATTCTATAACATATCGAAGTCTAATTTTTAATTATTTATCCCACTTATTAATATAATAATGCAAACTAGAGTGTTATATGTATATATGATACTTGTAAAATTGATTGAGTAATAAAAACGTGTGCAACAATAATAATCATTCGTTATTATATGAATCTCTTTGAGTAAAATTTGAAAATTCGATTTAAAATTTAATATTCAGTTCCTGCTTGAAGGCGTGGTGAAAGGGATCCTACTAATCTTTCGATTTAGAATAGAATGAAATAAAAAGTGTTGTAGAAAAAAAAAGTTTTAGAATAGAATTTTGGAAGTCAGTATCAATAACAATATATAAATAAACCTTCATTTGGTCACCTTACTTTGGTTTGCGTGCGCTAAATAGAAGTCAATATTTAATTTTGGTTTTATATGTAAATTTGGGGAAAAGCAATAGCTTATATAAATTTACATAATCAATATGAAATCAGCTTGTCTGTTAATCTTAACTGTTACTACTTCAATAAAAGTTTGTTTCATTTCTTTTTAGTTACATCTTGATGGTAGTTAAATATGAAGTCAGTAAATATTTTGTTCATGCGAATTGAAGTCCAGTGTTTAATTAAATTATTTTACAGTTGAAGAATGTCGAAGTTCGTAGGCATTATACACTGAGAAAAACTTTTTAATAAAAATTACTATTCTACTTAGTAATTTAATCACATCTTGAAAAAATCTAAAAAATTATTATATTTTCTCGAAAATGTTATAAACAAAAATTAGAAAATTGGCCGTTAGTCTTGTAAAATTTATTAGAAACTATGGCAATGTTTTAGATTTTTACAGACTGTGACAAATTACTGGACGATGTTCTAATTTTTATAAAGAAGTCTTTTTCCGTGCACATGTCTGATTGCATTTGACTTTATATTGAATAATAAGTAATGAAGAAAATTAATACTATTTACAAATTTACTTACATTTTTCGTACAATTGTATTGTACATAATTGTATTGTAATATAAAAATCTTTAAATCTATTTCAATTTTTTATCCGGCTTAAATTTAGTTCTCTAAGGCTTTATCTACATACCCAAGCATGATCAAATAATGGAACAGCATAGCTGAGTTATTGAAAAGTGAATATACGTATATTACATTATAATATACGTATACAAATGGAATCTGTAACATATGTGAGCACGTACAATAATTTTCTCACAAATTTTCGGTGCATAATTGATATATATTTAAGTATGCTTATATATAACATAAGCAATATGCACATGATTTACAAATTAAATCTTTAACAATGACTAATTCTGTATAATATGCTTGCCTATACTAACAACTTACAAAAATGATAAATTTTGCAGTATAATATACTAAAAACTATACAAACTTCCAAAAAACTGAGCTGTAGCATTGACAAAAATTGCCGGCAGGCTGTCAATAAAGTTGGACCAAAGTCTTTGAGCTAAAATATTATTTTCTCTTGAAACAGTCTAGCAATTGGGTATCATCATATATTCTAATTCCGTTTTTAAATAAAAGTTTACAGAATAAAAAATATACTTAACGGTTTTTTTGAGTTGTATCTTTATTTTATAATTAATTTGTATCTGCGTTTTAAAGTTACATCCTAATTTAAATAATTTAAACAGATTCTGTTGTACGTAGTCCCCGTGAATAAATCTAGAAAATGTTCGTAAGTGCCATTCATTATATATATTTAGACCATCATGACAAAAGAATACCATTCAATGACAACAATGTATGAACAAATCGATGCACTCAATTTTACCATAATTAATCCAGCGGGAGTAGAGTGAGAGCGCAGTTGAGACGCTAAGGGTTTGTTCCGAAAGATCACCAGTAAGTTGCAGATACGCTCATTTGGCGATGCTACAATATATTATTGTATACTTTCCATATAAATGACATGAACAGTTCTGGTTGGAAAAAGGTTTCTGACTTATTAGAGGATAGTTCTGCATATTAAACACCAATCAGCGGCTGATTGTGCTCGTGTGAAGTATTCTAATTTTCACTTTAACATTTTGTAATAACTATTCTGATAATAAATCTAAATATTGATAGAATAACTTTTAAACTGGTATATATTGCTAATATTGATATGATTTAGATATTTATTATTTATAAATAAAATATACAAGCATGCAGCATAAAAATATTAATTTATAAAATAAAAATATATTGAAATAATAGAAGCAATTTTTTACATTATAATATAGCAACGGTGCTGAACAATTACTCTTTAAAGAAACTTTCACAAATAGAAATAAATTATAAAGTTTTTTACGTATTTAATGTAAAACAGTATATTTTGTGTTATTCTTATTTATAAATTTTATTGTCATCTGCAAAAATTATCATTGTATATGATTTTCATTAACTAAGCATTGTTAATGATCGATACTATATTATAATGTAAAAACAATTTCTAATATTCTTTGAAATATTTTTATTTTATATTATACATTAATATTTTTATGCTTAATGCTTTTATATAACATTTATCGATACTACATACTTAATTATTTCAATGTAAATTTAACCAATAACGCGTGTTAACAATATAGACCTCTGACAGTTTTATTCTCTCTCTTTCTCTCCCTCTCTCAGCGTCTTATCTACGCTCTCACTCAACTTGAATAGATTATGGTAAAACATTGATTTGCTTATACATTTTTTTCATATATATGGTTATTATATTGTCACGATGGTTTAATTACATATGATGAAGGGCATTTATAAAAATTTTACTAGATCACGTCACAGGGACGATGTCACATGACACCCATTTTAAATTAGAAGTTGATTGAAGACTTCAAAATTTAATAATTACTTAAATAATTGATCAAAAATTCTACTTTTTTGCTAATTCATAAGTTTTTGATACTATCTATTGAAAAATAGTTTTAAATAATTTTATTCTGACTGCAAACTAATTCGGGTCTTTTAGATAAAAAGGACAAAGTCTTGATCTAAGTTATTTTTTCTACAATAAAATACTTAACAATGCACAATTGCAAATTTTGTGCACGATCGACTAATTGAATTCCAGAAGTTCTAAACTATTCCAACCAAAAGTTTTCATATAATCTTGTATAACCCATATACCATTTGGGTATTTTTAATTAGAAAATCCGACAGAGGCTCTAATTTCTGGTTCTCAAAGTACACGATGATTCTAGCTTTCTATCACTATTCTATACTAGGCAAGAAGAATTCTATTTTTCGAAAGTTCGCATAGTTTGCTTCAGCTACTAAATGTTAAACTTTAGTATAGAGCTAATAATAATTGTGTATGCAATAGTTGTTAAGCAAACTTTCGAATGTCACAGAAGATGCGAGCACATAATCGGACAGCCAATATAATTTCATATATATATAGTGTCACGAGCCCCAAGTTTTCAGACGCGAGGGTTTTGTCGAATCTGGCAATAGAGTATTCGTGATATCAAACTCCTCTCTGGATCGGAGTTACTACCTACCATTGCGTACACCCAAATCCGAGTATATAAGTGAAAAGCTTCGAAGCCCTGCTAACAATATAAGAAAAGGTCGTTAAAAACGAAGTCGTAAAAGCGTGCGGAGCGTTCGGAGGAGGGTGAGGCGTAGAAGGAGGTGCGGATGGAGATGGCGTAGTGAGAACGAAGACAGAAGCCTCCGTCGGGCTAATGGAGACCAAAATGGAGACTAAAAGGTGGGAACGCGATATACCCGCGGGAGGCTTTTGCTTTTCGGACATATCAGCCGTTGTCATCGTAAAACGAGGCTGGTGCGTGTCTCGGAATAGCCCTCCTATCCGTCGGCCGTAGCTCCCTCATGTGCCTGTGACGATCACCGCACACACAGGCCACCTCGTAAATATCAATTTAAATCCTTATCGCGCGGTTACGGGGGCGGCGCTCGCACACGTGCCGTCCGTGCCCGGCTAATGGTGAAAAGTGCGTCTTGGACGCACGGGAGGGGGGCTGCTAAATATATATAATGTAACAGGGTCCCCGATCTCTTGCAGAATCAGTCTGCGTGCTAAACTGGGTGGATCTGCATATATATAAAGCAGTGATCGCGTCTCCTCGGTGGGCGATTCCACCAACACGCGATTTCCGCCCTGCGCTTCGTAAGTGAATAATTACGCTGTCCCCTGCTCCTCCCCCCTTCCGACACGCTGCGAATTTTAATGTGCGCTACTCGGCTCGCTAATATGCTTAATTCACTCGTTTATTAGGCGAACCTTATTTCACGCGTAAACTTTGGTCGAGGCGCGACTATATCCCAGGAAAACGGGAGAGGTGAGCATTCCAGTATCTATTCTGCATGCCCAATTTCATTTACTCTTCGGAGTTGTATTGTTTATTCCATTACTCCGTGTACGAACCAGTGCCGAAGATCTGTAGGTTCCGTTTGTTGAATAAAAATTTAATCAGTGGATTTTACATCTTTGATTCGTTTTTACTGACCCATATGCATATAATTAGAATTAGTTAAACTGAAAATTTTTGTATCTATATATCACTTCAAGTCTTTTAGAGTTTCAGTTATTTTTATCACTATCGTTAGTTTTCAGAATTAATAATTCTATTAAATAATTATAATTCAAAAGAATTCGCCAGACCTGTCGCATTCGAAACGTATAATTAGAAGTTTTTGTTCTTATATCACAATAATAATTATATACAATATTTAGGATATTTATACATTCTCTGCTAAATGGTATTACATTAATTAAGAAGTATAAAAGTTAAATATAATATTATATATAATATGCTATATATAGTACGTTTAGATATAGGTGGTATATTTAGATGTATCATAAAAAAATTATTATGAAAAAAACTATAAAACCACAGCGAGGGTCTTAATGACTATATTTTGAAATTTCAAAATTTCAAAATTGAAAATTTTCCGATACCGACTGTTGTAAACTAAATTAATTCATATTTTATCGATCTTATAGTCCTTTTAAATATTCAACATTTGAAATCTAAAAATAAAAATCTTAGATCGATGTAAGTTGCAAGAATGTATAAGTAAACGCAGCTCCGTTTACACCTTTGCAAAAGGCGAACATTGTCGAGAAATAAAGAAACCTCGAAGTAAACAATGTAATTTAGAAAAGATATAGTTGTTAATCTTCTAAATTGTCGGTATTTCATACACAAATGGAGCAGGTTACTTTGGTAAGTACCTGAACAAGTACAACGGCTCGTACATCCCACCTGGCTGGCGCGAATGGGGCGGTCTCATAATGAACTCGCGCTACTACAACTACAGCATAAACATGAACGGGAAGAAGATTAAGCATGGGTTCGAGTACAGCAGGGACTATTATCCAGATTTGATAGCCAATGACACCGTCGCTTTTCTCAGGCAAAGTAAGCACAACTTCGCCCGAAAGCCGGTGATGATCGTCGCCAGCTTTCCGGCGCCTCACGGCCCCGAGGACTCGGCCCCCCAATTCTCCGATCTATTCTTCAATATCACAACTCACCAGTAAGTCCTATGCTTCGTTCGTATTTTGTTTGTTTTTTTTTTATACTTTAACAGTTTATGAAATTTTCAACAATAAATTTCATGTTTTAATCGAATGATGCACTTTAAAGTTTGTGAATAACTGAATTATTGTAATTGCACCGTTGAATTCAATTTTGTTCTTTGAAAATTCAGGTTTGAATATAAGATATGCTATTTTTAATCTTATTACAAAAAATAATGTTTCAAAATATTTATAGTTTTAAGTAAACTTTACGCAACGTTTTTTTAGCGTTATAACTATATACATGAATATTTCATTTCTCTCATTTTGTTGAAATCAAAAAGCATCAAATGAGTACATCGACATACAGTTAATTTGTAATAGATTATGATTTTCATTTTTTTATCTTAATAGCATCTAGGCTTGTCTACGTACACATTATTATTCCTATTAGAATAATTGAAAGCTGTATTTTCATCAGTATAGCGTCATAGCGTTGTACTGCGAATTACTGCATGTGAATACTACGATGTAACACCAAAAGCAATGTTTTTATTAAATTTCATTTAACTTTTATCAAGGTCATTACTAATTCGTAAATGTTATCTTTCTCATCTAATCGTCAAAATTAAAAAAGCTAAGAAGTAATGAAAAGTAGGATATGCGAGTATTATAGATTGATATTATGCGACCAGAATTATCGGTGAGTCATCTTATTTACATAAATACGATTTTCACAAATCTTATCGCGTGACCGGGGTAGGAGCAGTCGAGCTATATGAAGTGATTGTTTGATAGTGCCACGCACACGTTAAGAACGCAGCTGAGCAAGAAGAAAAGTAAGTGAGTGGGTGACTTGCACCCTCCATGTGCTCTTTGGTATAAAAACAAAAAAGAACAATAACATGAGCTCATCAGAATTAAAATCGTTCTTTATATACCCTACAGCATTATTGTACGCATTAGTGAAAAGATGAATTGTGTACTGATCGTCCGTCTATCGGCGTAACTCGGTAACGTACAACGAAATCGAACAGAAAGACTGAGAGAAACAGAGAGAGAGAGAGAGAGAGAGAGAAGAGAGAGAGAGAGAGAGAGAGAGAGAGAGAGAGAGAAAGGGAGCCAGAGCAAGGAGACAACAGAGCTGATGTAAAACGGATCTCTCGACTGACGAGAGAGAGAAAGATGAAGCCAGCAAGAGACACAAGGCTGAGCTAACAACGGATCTCTGTATGAACGATAGAAGAGAGAGAGAGAGAGAGAGAGAGAGAGAGAGAGAGAGAAAGAAGAGATTCAAAATTTTCCTTCCCTTAAATTTCGTAGTTGATAGCGTAGACGGTTAACAAATATTAGAAAGCGACAACCTCGCTAGATCCTATATAAGAACTCTAGTGATTCGTTGCTCTTCGCACACCTCCCAAAAGGAGATCGTTATGTTTCTCTTTCTACTCACATCAGCAGTTTTGATTTGCTTTTAATTGTTAAATGAAAATTTATAATTGGTTATTCTACAACTATTCAAATTCCGAATACCTCCTTATAACATAAACCAATTATTTTCATATTGTCTATTATTTAGCTAATTTGAAATTTCTACAGAAATTATTTTGCTATAATAATAATATGATAGTAGTATAAAAATGTTCTTTTCTGTAAGTAAATTATAATTTTTTTGGAAACAATTTTTTTTGCATAATTTTTAATATAAAAAAGAATACATATTACCTACTTTAAAAAAAATCTCACAAGAGTTTTTTAATCCAATATTGGAAATAAAAGCAAAGTTCGATACTGTCTATGGAGACATTTCAGCATCTACGACAATACTATTGACAATGTAAGATATCAGTTACACGAAAAGTGGCTGAATTTTTCTGGTTTTATGGAAGAACATCTAGATCGCTTAACAGATCTGGTTAAAATGGAGAAAATAGTTGATAAGGTTCGTAACACGATTCTTGTTTATCGTGAACGAAAGTGTACCAAGTAGCACAGACTGTCAGAAACTGTCAGCCTTAATGAGTTGCAACAAAAAAGCTATGAATTACAATAACTAGCTTTTGAGAAAATATTAGATGGGAAATAAGTTGCGACGTGGTTGAATACTCGCAGCGAACAGGTTAGGGGTGAATGATCGGCTATTCATTAGTGAGCTCTGCAGCTGCATGTAAAATGTCGTTTTAGGTCTGACTTGCTCTATTGTTCCATAGGTTGCTTACACTATGCTGTATTACTATATATTACTGTAGTTTATGTAGTATCATTACATTCAACAGGTTGTAATGATTGCTTTTGGAGGATAATACATGAATATGACTGCAAGTTTCGAATCAATGTCTGGATAACTTTAACCGCGTAGTACCCGTGAATCGACCAAAGATAAAGTGATAATCAAAAAATATATTTTTCGACGCGAATGTCTTTCCATGAAAACAAAATCAATAGTCCCATCGGTCAACAAAGTGAAGACTATAATTTTTTTGGAATAAAAGGTATTATGAATGGTTCGATTATATAAAATAAATACGGACCCATTTAGTTAAGAAAAAAGTGCTTTGTTAATTACTTATCCAAATTGCTTTTTTTAACCTTTCGAATATTCCCTCTCATCTACAGGTGTTTTTATCTCATTTTCTTTCCTTTCTTAAATTTATTTATTTAATTATTTATATACCATATTCATATACTATATTAATATATTTATATATGCCAAATTTATATTTATATACCATATTTATATTTATATACTTACCATATACTTATCATATGATCAAATTTGACTCGGACTGGTGCACTTAAACTCTGCGCGCAAACTGAATCAGTAAAAAATTTTTTTTCCTATATTACTATAACCTTTCTTGCTGTTTGTGTAAAATTTGTTCGCCATATCTCCATTAGTCTGTGTTTGTCAGCTGTTTGATTACGACGTAAAACTACGAGAATAATTTTTCCTCTTTCCGAAACTCAAAAATCCGTTTCAGTCATTGAAGTTATAAAAAGTAATTCGCTAAAGCACCTGAGGGCAATCCCAGGTGAGGCTTAAATACGACAGGTGTATGGAAAATTGGATTAAGCCTTGGCATATTTGTATTGGTTCTAAAGGAATCTATTTTGAAGGCGATAATAAAGATTTGTATTAAAATACGTAAAAATGTTGTTTTTTTTTGTCAGTCCGCGTCAAATTTGATCGTATGGTATTTTTAACGGACTAGATAGACCCTTTACTGCGAAATACGTACATATGTCGAACTCTATTTTCATCACTGTAAAATCTGATGGATACTGTTTTGTAACATGCTTTTGACAAATTCGGTCGGCTGAAGTTAAACTCGGGTCATCGAGCAGTTTTGATTGAGCAATAAAGTCCGGGGTTTTACGATTATTAAAAAACCGAAATTTTTATCGCTTGAGCCAACGACTGCTTATATATTTTGTATTTTTCTTAACAATCTTTCTTTTATTAGTGTAGATTAATTTTTCACCTACCCTTAACGAAAGATCTTTTAAAAAAATTAATTTTTTTATTAATAAAACTGTTTGATACATATAATTTTCAATCGAATTCAATATAAAGGCAGAAATGGTTGTAGATATAAACATGTACGTGATACGTTTTGACGAAGTAAACTATAAATAATCTATAGATTCTGGAAATACAAATTATAATCATTTAAAAAATAGTGAAGTAACCGCCAGTTAGGCCTTTAGATAGAGAAAAGTTGAAAATAAAGCGATGGTACGGGCAAGCAAATCGAAATAAATATGACAATGAGGCCTTTTTCGTTTTCTTAAAGGGAACGATGTCAGATGAGGACGTGAATATTTTAAGAGATACTGAGCTGGGGATATTTGCCTTTTCAAATCTGTAATTGAAGATATTAATTTTTCAAGAATTCAAAAAAATTATTTTAAACTGATAGCATGCATTATATTCTTGCAATAAATGATCACTGCTTTACCATAAAAACTCTTTGTCATTAAATCGCTTATCCAATAATGTATAACGATAGAAAATATTGAAAATTAAAAATTGTACTTATGTCGACCGTTCTGAATTCAATTAATGAAGACTTTTATCGGTCTTATAGTCATTACACTATACCATAAAATATTGTATTAATATAATGACAGTCAGATTTCCTTGTTTACAATCAACCCCAAAGAATCTGTAATAGAAGTTACTACTAAAAATAAAATAAAATTAGATTAAAAATTAAAAATTAAAAATAATAAAAATAACAAAAATAAACTATATTTTAAATTAATAAAAGTCAACCTGACTGCCCCCATCATCTTAAATTTAAATTTACCTTCGATGTCCCACGATTCAAAATGCGGTTCATAAATTTCAATTAGGCGGTTCATAAATTTTATTTTAAATATTATACCTCATAATATTATTAAAATTATTTTAAATGAAAATGAAAAAATTATATACATACATAATATTTTAGTAAAATATATATATTAGAATATATACAAATGTCTAGCCAAATATAACAATGTGCCGACTTCTATTCGTACTCAGTGCTGCTCGACCTGCACTATAACGTGTTTCGAATAATTCTGCTTCTGTTCTTCTTTCGCCTTTACAAAGATATTTCGCATTTTCATTTATTTGCCACTAATTGCTAATTTATTCTGATGCAACGTTTTGTATTGGGCGACATTAAATGACGTGATATCGGATTGGACAGTAGCGGAGAGGAAGTAAGTTAATCCAGAAAGAACAATAGTGCGCGATGCATCAGGTATGTTTCAGTTTCTCATATGCCGTGGACGAACAAACCTTCTATGTTCTTGTGTTTTACTTGTAGATAATAGAATTGAGCGTCTGGCCATGTGGGAGCAGGTCATAATGGATGATTCCCTTCCAATCCCACGAAATACACAGCAAAACCTTCCTGGCCGTCAATCCCGGCTTGGCCACTGTTTGGGACGGTCCACCGGAATTGGACCACGACTGTTTTCGCTTGATATTGTCGTATGTGATCCATTTTTCGTCGCCAGTCACCATTCGCTTCAAAAATGGGTCGAGTTCCTTCCGTTTCAGCAGCACATTGCAGGCGTTGATTCTTTTTTTGTATCCAGCCTTCTTCAGATGGTTTAAAATGGTTTCGTGACTAACTCTCATATCTTGGGCGATATCACGAGATGCCACATGCCGGTCTGACTCGATAAATTCCAGGATTTGATCGGTATTCGTCGTCACATGTCTACCGCCGGCTGGCTTATCCATGGTGTCGTTTTCACCGGCTCTGAATCGTCGAAACAATTTCTCTGCGGTTCGAAGAGATAGCGGGTCATCCCCCAAAACACCATTAATCTCACGGAACGTTTCTCTAGCGGATTTGCCTTTAACGAAGGAAAACTTTAAAATAACGCGAATTTCGGCGTTATGAACTCCATGTTTACACGTCTATAACTTTTGAACGCAATATCTAAACTAATCACGCATAGCGTCGTTTTGTACGTTATGTCAAGACCTTTCAAATGATGTTTAGTATTGTCAGATACGAGCTCTGTAGCGCTTTGTACATAGCCGCGAAATTCATAAGACAAAAAGGCGGAAGGGAGCTATTTGACAACCTAATATATATAAATATACTATAGTATCATATAATACTTCCTAAATATCATTATTTTCCATAACATGAATTGGAAGAGGCGCTAGTTTCTTTATATATCTCTTATCTAGACCATGTTTCGTCTTGACTGTTGCAACTCTTGAAATGTGCATCAGTGCATCGGCGGCATATTGCCTTCCTTTATGATAACAAGTGTACCTACTTCAATACCTGAAGCATCTTCCAGATGCCATTTGCTTTAAATTCGCAACTCATTTAAATACTCCTTGTGCCAGCATACCCAGACGTGTTGCGTGATAGCTTGCACGCGCTGCCATAGTGCCATTCTATTACTTGCTATTTCTTGATATATAGGCATAATCTGGCATCCCCTTCGAAAGGTCTCCAATTAAGTGGGAGGGAGTGAAAGATATAAGATGATTGAGATCAGAGAAGAGGGGAGTCAATGGGCGGGAATTTAGAATTGCTTCTAGTTCAATAATGCAGGTATTAAATTGTTCGAACGAGAGTAATGCTTGTCCTACTGTTCGATATAAATGTCGCTTAAATGATTTTACTGCGGCTTCCCATAACCCTTTGAAATATAGGGATTTTGGTGGTATAAAATGCCACTCGATGCCCTTGTTTTGCAAGTAATTAACTATGGAATCATTGGATTGTTGTAAAATAAGAAATAACCTAATTTCTCTTATTTCTCTTTTTGCGCCAACAAAATTTGTTGCATTGTCTGAATATAGATGAGTAGGCATTCCGCGACGCGCAGTAAATCTTTTAATTGCCTCTAAGCATCTTTCAGTCGTTAGATCAGTAAGCAACTCTACATGAACCGCTCTTGTTACATAGCATACAAACACCGCAATATAAGATTTTACCTTCTGCTTACTTCTAAACTGTTCTTTCTTGATCATAAAAGATCCGCAATAATCTATCCCCGTGGTATGAAATGGACGTCCTTGCGTAACTCGACTTTGCGGTAAATCGCCCATTTTATAATTCGGCAACAACGGATTGAGTTTTGGACAATGAACACATTTATGGATCACTGATCTTGTTACATTTTTTGCATCAATCGGCCAATATTGGCTTCTTATTGTGCTAAGAGTGACTTGTATGCCAGCATGCCAAAATCTCTCATGTGTCTCCCGAATAATTAAATTCGTTACGTGCTCTCTGCGCGGTAGTAATATTGGGTACTATTTCGAGAATGTTATATCTGCATTAGTCAATTGCTAAATTTCAATCGCTCACTTACACGTAGAATATCTTCCTCATCGATAAGTAGACAAAGACATAGTAAAGCGCTCGCTGCCTCGAGTACTTGTTGCCCTTGAAGTTTTTTAATATCTTTCGCAAAATGTTGCGTTTGAATTTTCTTGATTATACAATGAAGAGCATTATTTAGTTCGCTTCTTGAATAGCTGCCTTTCAAACTTCCGCCCTCGATTCTTTTTTTAATTAAACGTCGACATAATGCTACCAATTTTATTAAACGTATCAAAGACGAAAAATATTCTAGTGTATCATTTGATATTTGATTTGCCGTACTCACAACGCAATTTTTGCTTTTTGCTCCGGTATAATAACCTTAGATAATTGTAGCACCTTCCAGTCCTTTTCATTTTCTAATAGCCATTTTATACCAAAGCGAATTCTTTATCAGATCAGATGGGGCCTGACCTCTTGACAAGACGTCTGCAGGATTTTCCTCACTTACAATATGATACCAGTCACTGTTGCTACTTAATTCTTGAATTTTGACTACTCGATTAGCAACAAACGTTTTTAGTAGGTATGGAAATGACTTGAACTGGTGTAGCATGACAGTCGAATCAGACCAGTAGTCTATCTTTAAAACCGATACTCGTAGTGCTACAATTATTTTGCTTCGTAATTCTGTTAATAACAATGCTGAACACAGCTCTAACCTCAGGAGGCTAGTTGTTTTAACTAGAGCGATGCGTGATTTTCTACAGCCTAGCTGTACATTAACGTTAGTAGTATTGATTGAGCGCAGATGTAAACATGCTCTGTACGCACTGTCGCCCACATCACAAAATCAGTGTAGCTGAAATTCTTGAGTAATGGTTAGACTTATTTGGCATTGTTACAAAATCACAAAATCTGTGTAGCTGAAATTCTTGAGTAATGGATAGACTTATTTGGCGTTGTCACAAAATTAGAAAATCCGTGTATCTGAAATTCTTGAGTAATGATTAGACTTATTTGGTGTTGTATCGTTAAGCTATTTATCGTCGGCATCTTAAATTTAAATTAGATCCATTTATGATGTAGGATGACGCACCGACTCATCCCAAGCTAGTTTTGCCTTCCACAGATCTTGCATAATAAGTTTCACACTATTACTGGGCCTAATAAACCAAGTGGATCAAACAATTGTCCGATTTGTGATAAAATTGACATCTCCGTAACGCATTTTTCTCATGATCATTTATTAACACGATAGATTATTGTATCAGCCTTTGAACCCCAGTACACTCCCAATAATTCTCGAAAGTTATCATTCAGAGAAATATCTTATGCACAATAAGGAACATTTTCTGCAGATTTGCTGTAAATATAATATTATATAATCGAAAACGCTTTATACAATGGTTCAACTCATCTTGAATAGTTGGGCCCGTTTGAAGCACATCATTTAGGGAAATTCTTGTCGTACTTTTTGCTGATACATCGAATACAACTCGCAAACTTGTCATTACATTTTGTTCCTTGAGAACTGCATGACGAGGTATATAGTAACTTTCCTGCAGTACATTATGTTGCGTAATATCTTCAATATGCCCGAGTTCTAGATATTTTCTTCTAAATATCGCGTATACTGCCTTTAAAACTGGAGCTCTCTCTAATTTCTTTTCCAAAAAATGAAATTGTTTGAGGGCCATGGTATACAATTCTCCAATTTTGTCATTTTTCTCATTGAAAGGCAAATCGACAACGTAGCGTCTGGTCTGATTGCGTTTAGTGATTTCATGGTATATTTTCCCACACTTTTCTTCTTCAGTAGAGAAGTGCCGCTTAACTGGAACATGTTCGACTTGCCAAAAACGTAATAGTTGTTATTCTAAACTTCTAACTAAATGACATGGTTGCGGTTTTTTATTACTTTGCGCTGAAAATTCACCAACTATGATCCATCCAAAAAGTGTTGGCAAATTAGCTGGAAACGCTGATTTAATTCGAGCTGGCCGTTACTAAGTAATTTATAAAATACCATCATGCCTATGAGCCTAAATATTTTCACAGGCTTATCGAAGTCGGGATCGGTGAGTGCCATGGATTTTGAAATATTTCAACTACTCCTATATATACGAAGGGACGGAAAAAAACCGGTTATGCTAGGCAACGTCATGAACTCTAATTAATTTTCATACGCATTTACTCGAGACCTTACTGTTACCGAAACCTTAGATTTTTCTCATGTTATTATTTCACCGAGCCCGGCGTATTGTAAGTGAATTTCTTCTGGAGAGCTGATGTATAGTTGGCTCGTTCTTGAATGAGCGTAGACAATAATTCACATGCTTGCCTTCTCGAGATTTCTTGATCTTATTACTGTAGACTAACCGTTGCCGCGATTTAGCTCGACAATCTTTCGGCTGCTTGTACCCTGCTTGAAATGATGTGAGAACTTCAGCATCAAAACTTGCTTGTCGATCGGTAATGTGCTTAAGCTAGATTCCGCTATACTCGTCATATAAATTTGTTTACTTCTATAGATACGCACGTGGTCAACTGCGTCCTCGAATTGTCTTGAGCTCGAATAAACTTGATGCCGATTACAATCCGACTCGAAGGGCTATCTGTAGACTCGTGAAAGAAAATATTATAAATTTGAACAATAAATGTACAAGTATCGCTCACTCCACCCAGACACTTAAGGGCAAGTAGAATAATTGTTTAAGAAAATTGATTTACGAACTTATGTAGATAACTTGTGGTTATTAATGTATCTATAAAATATAAAAATGATACGATGCTGCTCGATCTGCACTATAACGTGTCTCGAATAATTCTGCTTCTGTTTTTCTTTCGCCTTTACAAAGATACCTCGCATTTATATTTATTTGCTATAAACTGCTAATTTATTCTGATGCAACGTTTTGTATTGGGTGACGCTAAATGACGCGACATCGGATTGGACAACAGAGGAGTGAGAGTTAGTTAATTATGACAGAGCAATAGCGCGTGACGCATCAGGTATGTTTCGAGCCCTGCGTAATGCACTTTAACTACGGGAATATCCGTAAGGACAGATGCCGTGAATATCATGAATATAAATTTGATTAATATGTACAGTCAGTCATGTAAGAGCGTGTTAGACTTTACTAACAGGTTATTAAATATTTCCTTTAATTCCTTCGCAAGCCGATAGAGGAAAGCTTTGTCCTTGATGCATTGTAAACAAAGATTTAGTTATCGTTGATCTTTTGAAAGAAAATCACGTTAAACGTCATGGGTGCTATGTACGAGTCGCGCTACGAGGCTGTGTTTTTTTGCAGCCACTGTATTGAAAATGTGTGGGCATATATTAAACAGAAGGTTCGTGGAAGATGCTCACACACTCGAAAGCAGTTCTTACCAAATTGGTTGGATCTGGAGATCGTTGCCACTAGATTACTCCGTCAAATTAGTAGAAAGCATGCCTCGGAGATGCCAGGCAATTCTCGACGTCGGTCGTTACTAGACACATTATTGACCGAATTACATCATCGTTTGTAATGTGTAAAATGTATATATAAATATGAAAGTTTCATCAAAGAAATTTCAATCTCGTAGATGCGTTCACAAAATTTTTTGAATTATATCCTTGCAAGACGAACTTTGATATATATATATATATATAACAAAGTTTCATCTAATACATTTTTTTATAAATTTACACCAACATGCTCTTACTTGACAGATTGTAATATTAGATTCTATACTAATTATTAACAAATACGTTAGTATAATCATTATATAAGCTTATTCAAGTTTGTTATATTTCTAACAATAATATTTAAATTATTGAAAGTTATTTACAAAATCTATATATTTTACTTTGTATTTTGTTTCCACTTCAAATACAGGTTACCGTATATGATGTCATTTTTATGAAAAAAAGGAACATACTTTCTACATAGTACCGAATGAAAGCGAAGGAAATAAATAAAATCAATTCTTTTATAAGCCCATTAAACAATGAATATATATATATATATATATATATATATATATATATATATATATATGGTGGTTCATTTTAATCGGCGCAACTGGATTACTCGGAGCCCTAGCCAGATAGGGCAAATTGGTTCTGACAAAAATTGTAGAGGGCAAAGAGGTAACACAATAGAGCTAAAGTTTTTGACCTTGAACTTGATCTTCAAAGTTATTTCAAGGTCAAAGTGATTTTTTTAAATGGGAACAACTATTTTTGATCCCGGATTTGGATAGAGTGGGAAATTTTACGTTTAAAATCATATTGAGAATATTTTTATCAAGATCATTTCAAGATAAAATCAAGGCCTAACTCGGGATTAATTATACTTAATTATACTATTATATTTATAAACTTTTATAATTAATACTATTATACTTATAAAATTAATTATACATAATTTTACTATAAAAATTATTGATAACTTAATTACAGATAGGCTAACCAACCTTAACACTGATCTACCGCATCCCCATATACCCTTACAAACCTTATAAATATACTCCCAAGCAAGAAATATTTCTGTTTTGTAAAAAAGCTTTGTAGTTATTTTCATTGAAATCGAACTATAAAAAAAATCATATTAAAAATGATCATAAAATTTTAAAATCGATAAGCATGTCAAATTTAACTAAAAGAACCATCGACGGAACGTATTTTTTTGCAGACGTGTTAATAATTAATAACATGTGAATAATTACACTATAAAAATTAGTATTTCTGAAACTTAAATGCTATTAATTCATATTTTTCACAAAAAACAAAAAACAAACAGAAGTTTTAGTTTTATTTACAATCAAAATAAGAAATATTGCTTGAAATGGCTGACTATTTTCCCAAAGAGATCGTTGATATGATTTTGGTTTTAGGAGCAAGCAAAAGAATTATAGTGCTGCGGCACGACTTTCTACTGAACGATATCCTGATAGAGGACATCCTCATGATACAGATATCAGGCGTTTAATTAAAAGAGCTCGTGGTGGACACATGGTTCGTCAACGCAGGCGCCATGAGTATGATCAAAATGATAATCGAGCTGTAACTATCCTTGCAGTAGTTCATTTTGATCCACACATTAGCGCTCGTCGAGTAGAAAGGGAAATTAGTATTTCAAAAAGTACTTTTCTAAGAATTTTGACAAGGCTTCGATATTACGCCTATCATATCACTTTGGCTCAAGAGCTACAGTTTAAGCATTTCCAACATCAGATTGTGTTTTACCAATGGGCTTTCTAAATGATATAAAATAATCCAGACTTTTTGAACTTTGATTTGTTTTCTGATGAGGCCAAATTTCAAAGTGATGGGGAACTGAATAAGCATAATTGCCATTACTGGTCTGATGTAAATCCTCATTGATACCGCATTGTAACCCATCAAAGACGTTAGAATGTTATGGTATGGTGCGGGATTGTCAATGGATACTTGATTGATTCTTATTTTTTTGAAGGAAATTTAAATCATGTATGTAGAATGTGAATAAAAGCGCGAACAAACCTTTTTCTGCCCAAATGCTCGGTCAAAATGTGATTAATCGATTCTGACAAATTGAATTCCACTTTTATGTAACACAAGGACGATCTCGGCTTATTTTCTTAAGGTTTCACGCTTCTCTCGATTGACCTGAACGTTCGTTGTCATTGAAGTCTTCCATATCGTCTTTGAAACGCTGAAAACAGTCAAGGTTGTTCCGTATAAATCCATGATTTTTTTCGTTTAGGATTCTTGTAATAGATACATTTTTCGGTTTTCCATCTAAATACCTTTCATTCGCTCATTTTCTACAATTTTGAATTTTTCTTATAGCTTTTAAACGAGCAGAAATTGTTTATTGTACAATATTTACAAATCAAACTATAAAACATACAAAATGATTATTTCTAAACCATTGAAAACATCTTTTGAAAGTTGCTTCTGCTAGAGCGTGATCAGCATATGCCTCGATAAGTATTCGATATGACTCTGCAGCACGGTTCTTCAAATGAAAACAAAAACTTAAATCTTACCACAAATCTACACTTACAACATTTGAAATTTTTAACACGATAACAATATTATATTGTTTATTCAATAACTTAATGTATACTAAATATGTTTGACAGTTGTCATAGCAACTTAGCAAAAATTAGCGCTCGTTCACAATAATTGTTTGCTATCGACACACTTCATTTGTATCTTGACACTCATTTTATACCAGTACTCCTGGTATATATGTTAAGATCCGAATAATTTAATACTTTTACAAATTCGATGTTTGATAGATTTAAAAATTATATTTTTTATCTTCAAAGTATTTTATAATATTTTTATTAATTTATTAATCATTCATTAGTTTTTTTCTTTAAATTTCAGTACACCTGCATATGATTATGCACCTAACCCAGATAAGCAATGGATTCTTCAAGTAACGCAGAAAATGCAACCGATTCATAAACAGTTTACCGATCTTCTTATGACTAAACGATTGCAAACACTTCAAAGTGTTGATACTGCCGTAGAAAAGGTAAATAGATATACACGTATATGATTATTGTTATAAAAATTCGACATTTCTACTGTTAAATATTTACAGGAAAGTTGAAGATCCTTCGTTCGGAGTTATTATAAAAAGTAAATTTTCATTTGATTCACTCAAAAGGATTATAGTTTAGTTTAAAAAAAAAAGTATCGAACCTCTATCTAATAAGTAAAAACAATAATTTATTGTTATTCAATAAATTTTCGGTCACTTTAAAAATATCTTTATATGTAAATGTATCTTTATATGTTATCTGTTAGATACATATATTTATATTTTCTTTTTTCATTATTAAAGCTCATTATTAAAAGTATGAAGATTTTGAAAAACTTTTAATAGCGCATGTACAAATCTTAGAGATTAAGTATTAGGAGAGCTTGAAAAATCGTTGCAGTAGCAAAAAAAGTTAAATGCCAAAAAGGTATTATCTGAACTTGTTCTAAACAATTTATGCATCGTAGAAAATAAAGGATGGATAAATAATACGAATGATTGCGGATTTCAGATCTACCAAGAGCTGAAGAATCTGGGTGAACTTGATAATACTTATATAATCTACACATCAGATCACGGCTACCATTTGGGTCAGTTCGGCCTGATCAAGGGCAAGAGCTTCCCATTCGAGTTCGACGTGCGCGTGCCGTTCCTCATCCGCGGTCCGGGCATTGAGCCAGGATCCGTGTAAGTCTCCCATACGATAAATATTCGACAAACCTTTCGCTACTTTTTTTTTCATATTCATTATTTATCCAACCCCCCACCCCATCAATTTCCATCCTGTACCTCGCGGACTTAGAATTTGCTGTTATATTTAACCATTTTGCAGAGTAGATGACATAGTTTTGAACATTGACTTGGCACCGACTTTCTTAGACATCGCCGGTGTCGAAACACCACCAAGGATGGACGGCCGCTCCTTTAGGAAGCTCTTTTTTAAGTAAGTTCATTTGGTATTGATTATCATTGATAATTAAATAAGCGTAGATAAGATATGCAAACTAAAATTTTCTTATATATATTTTTCGAAAGTTTGAAACATAGTTAAAATGTACTAGTTATACAGATTTCATGAGGTACTTTTAATTTAGAAAAAGAGGTCGGCTACATTGTCTATATTAGAAATATAATTCGTTGTGAAAAAACCAAGTATAGTAAATATAAGTATATTATATGTAAATAAAAATAGAAATAAATAAAAATAGCTATCTGAAGTTATTGGATTACATATTTCACCATCCTTAGAGACTTTTCATGCTGATATGCCGCTCTTAACAGGGATGTTGTATTAAATCATTATAAAGATGCAGAAAATCACCAATTCTACTTTACAGCAATAAACCTGGACGAAGGTCGAAGTACAAATGGCCAGACACCTTTTTGATCGAATCCTCAGGTCGTCGTGAAACACATGAATCCATTGTTGAAGCCAAAATAAGGGAGGCGAGAAGACAAGCAAAATTGTCGTCAACTAGTGTGAATACCGATGAAAAGAGCGATCGAGAAGATCCTGTATTCTCAACTAATAAGCGTATGGCTAACAGTGAATTGGGTAGTAATCAGGATTTTTCCGACAACGACCAGCTTGAAGAGTTTGCTTCGGATGATCACGGTATGTGCTGCGAATGATTTCACGGATAACCTAAACTTATCTTTTTTCTTCTTATTCTAATATTATTAATAACTTATCGATAATGTATTAATGTCTAACTAATTTTTGCACAAAAGTTTTTTCATCTTCACCTCTGTTATATTTACAGCAGATGCAGAAAAGGTAGGCGAGGAGTTATTGCGAATGGATAATGGTGTCCTCCAGGGACAGTCGGCAAAGAATGCCAAACTGATGTTCGATTGCTCTCACGCCTCGGCTCAGACAGACTGTTTACCCGGCCAAAAGTGGCATTGCAAGAGAGACGGTCAACGTTGGCGACGGCACAAGTGCCGAACTGGCCAAGAGCTCAGATCCCTGATTCCAATATCACGCAGCGCCTGGAAGAAATGCGCTTGTTTCACACCCATTGGAGTTGTTTACACAAAGCTAGAGGCCGACGACTTTGATGGTCAACGGTTCGTCTTTGGAAAGGAGAGCAAATTTGTTGGGCCCTATGGCTATGTCCAAGCTGTAGCTCCGAGAAGAGGTCGGAATTTCCATTATTATAAAATATTTTATTTTAAAAAGATATATCAACTTCAACTTCAACATATTCAAAGCTTTAGAATAATTTAGAATATATTTTTATGATTTTTTCGATCATATCTGGAGTTGTGACCTCAATGGGGCGTCCTGAGCGAGGCTCATCAGAGGTGCTCACACGACCCTTTTTAAACTCGGAAACCCACTGCTTCACGATTGAATATGATGGGGAGGATGTCCCCAGTGTTGAGTCCATCTCTTCTTAAATTTCCTTCGGCGTTAACCCCTTCGAATAAAAGTATTTGATGACAGCACGATTTTCCAGCTTTTCCATTTTTACGAAAAACACAGAGGCATCTTGTTCGGCGTGCTCTCAAACCTAAAATAACATGGCGATCGAACTGAAACTATAGCTACAAGTTGCAACACTGCGCTTATTACGTATTTACAGGTTGATTCGTTAACTGGATGTTTAACCGCGTAGGATACAGTCACCACATAAGGAGGTGATGTATTCATCCATTGAATCGCATGCGTTGATGAATTCAGCGTCGCTGGTCTATTTACCTATCGTCGCTTCTGTATATACAGTATGTATATAAAGAATATGCACCCGTATTTAATACACACATATATGCATATTATATACAGCTTCTATGGGGAAATTGGTTTTTTGATTTCGTGCGGTTGACAAAGATGTCTAAGTGTCTCGAGATGATGCTTTCGGAGAGTATCATGTTCGGACTATACAATATGTCTCGGGACGACTAATATAGAGTTTTGTGTTGGTGAGGTAGAATACGATGTTCAGGTATCCCGGGACAACTTTTACTGGGAGTGCGCGTGGTTGAATGATAGAATATGAGTCTTTTTATAGAAGTCTCTTAAAAACTCACCGTAGAACTCGTCCAAAACATCTCGATATCGTATTCAAACGTCCCAAAATGAATCTCCCCGTAGAAATCGGCTTGAACCAACGGTGATATCGTATTTAACCGTCTGTACACGCCAATACAATATTTCTCAGTAGATACCGTATTTAAAATGTATATATATGTATATATATATATATATATACATATATATCTATATAATATGTACAATATTATATATATATATATATATATATATATATATCTATAGATATATTGTGTTGCTACCATTTCGACACCAAAAAAAATATGAAATTTTAAGGTGATTAAGTTTGTTCGCGCACACAAAAAAGATTTATAACTTCACTCACTCACTTATCTCAGTCCTCAGAGGAGGTCCCGCCAGCCTGAAAAGGGAAATCTCGGGAAAAAGAAATGTTACGTGCAACAAGAATTTTACTCAACAGAGATTATTCGGCTTACTCTCGTCTCCGCAGCTACACCTAATACCCCCGACTACGCACTTAATCTACGCCCGGTCCACGTGCTCGACACACCCCGACCGCGACCCGCGCCCCGACGCACCCACCGAACCTGGAGGATATGTACAGGGGAGAGGAAAGGGGGAAAGAAAAAAAAAGGAAAAAGGGAAGAAAAAAAACGATGGATGGCAGCCGCTCACCGGGTGCACGCGGTACTCCGCTGGCGTCCATTGGCTCGTCGTCGGTGCAGGCATTACGCGCCCTCGAGGATGGAGGCGGCGCCGATGATGGGGGCCGCTCAAATTTCCCTTTCTGCTGCCTGCGATGGCTTCCTCCCCTGTTCGTTCTTCCTGCTGTCTCCTCTTCTCTCGCCAGCTCACGCTATCTGCTTTTATAACTGTCTTCTTTTTTCTTTCTTTTCCACTGAGCTTTCACACCTCTCTCTTTCCGACTCTACCTCTATACTTTCTTCTTCTTTCTGCTCCTCCACTAACTCTCTTCGCACCTCTCCCTCTCTCCGACTCTGCCTCTGTACTTTCTTCTTCTTTCTGCTCCTCCACTGACTCTCTTCGCACCTCTCTGCTTGACGATCAACTCTCGAGTCCCTCGCCTCTCACGCTTGTCGGGGCCGAACGACGGGTAAGGGGGGGGGGAGGAAGTTCGGCGGTGGCCGACGACGGCCGACCGCGGTCGTGACGTGCCGAATACGGGTTTACAAAGAAGAATAGAATCGATTTTTGATTATTTTATAGAGCTTAAATTTGGATCCGAATCCTATACTTTTTAGGTACGGGGGAAATACTTAAATTTTACAACAATGACGCTTACAATTCGCTTAATACGCAACAACAAATTTACATTATCCAACGCAATTTTTTTTTTAATTAAAAATCAATAGAATAAAAAAAACTGTAAATTATAGTTTGTGCTTTTTATAAACAATGTCTAGAATGTTGTAGAGAAACAAAATTAATTTTTTTCTCGTTTGCATAGGGAAACTATTTAAGTGCGTTTATTAATACTAAGTTTTTTTTTTAATACTATGTTTCAAATGACGCTTACAATTCGCTTAATACGCAACAACAAATTTACATTATCCAACGCAATTTTTTTTTTAATTAAAAATCAATAGAATAAAAAAAAACTGTAAATTATAGTTTGTGCTTTTTATAAACAATGTCTAGAATGTTGTAGAGAAACAAAATTAATTTTTTTCTCGTTTGCATAGGGAAACTATTTAAGTGCGTTTATTAATACTAAGTTTTTTTTTTAATACTATGTTTCAAATTCTGTTGCATTAGGTAAGAAAAGAAAATAAAATCTAAATTGTATGTTTTATAATACTGATACGTTATTAAACCTTTAGGGAAAATAATCAATAAGTGCAATTTTTAATAGATTTAAATTGAATATTCCTTTGGATTAAAAAAAAAATAAACGCAAAACATATGTATGGAGAAAAAAAGATAAATTTCTATATACATCACCTACATTTAGTTTGATCCATTAGAACGTTTTCTAAATTTAGGAGTACAATACATACTTCCGTTGAAAATTTCAATTTAAATCTCGAATATTCATTTTAAATTAAACTAATCTTGTTAAGATCTCTTTTTTTAATCCGTTTGTTAAAATTGAATGTGTCATACTTTGGGACTATTTCAAATTTCAAATCTCGCAAAACAAATTTCAACGGATTATACTGGTCGTAAATCCTGTATAATTGTAAACTTATAAATTTACAATCAGATACAGTTATTCTGTATTGGTATAAATGTAGTTAATTTAATCTTGCACCAAACTCAATAATAAATGAAAATTTTTTTTTTATTAATTATATCCGAATTTTAAAATGTCTACTCAATTTAATTGAGAACGAGAATTCAAATTATATGATAAAAATAGTTATATGTAAAAATGTACGAAGAAAAAAAATTGAACAATTGAGATACTTATCCTTAGATTGTAAAAAGACAAAAGAAAATAAGAGAGGAAAAAGTAAAATTAATGTATAAACGACATAAGATAAACCCGCTAACGTAAGAAATTCCCCTGATTTCACGCAATTCAAAATGGCAAAACGGGATAATACATCACCGAACGCCTCTAGCATTAGTCTCTCCTCTCGTGCATACATTCACCTTCTTTCTTTTCAGTACTTTTTTTACAATTAACAATCAATCGGCGATGTCTCCGCATCTGACTCATTGCTAAAAGAATAAGTGCAGGGTTAAGAGATAGCTCCATCACTGGTCCGGTCTAACTACCAGGGAAAAGGGAAAGGAAGGTGCAAGGAAAACGAAACGTCTCGTCACGGACCTAAATGCCGAGCCTGGGACTGACAATATCGCGAGGGGAGGGGACGTATCCCTTTAGTTCCGACACGTGCAGCTTCACGTTTCGCCGACTCGAGCCCGTCTCGAGCACGTAAACCGTCGGGGAAAGCTGATCGGAAATTCGAAAGGGGCCCTCGTACACCTAGGAGCCAATTTAGAGGAGAACCTCTGGGTCCCGCTCGACAACACGCGCACCCTGCGTAACACTTGGTCTCCCACCCTGAAACATCTCGTCTACCCCGGTTATAGTACCTCTTTTGAGTGGTCCGTGCTCCATCGATGTGGCGGACGACAAGGTCCCTCAACGCGTCTAATCGCCGCATACGGCCCTTCCACACCTCGGGGTCGATCCTGGAAACCAACTCGCGTCCCTCAACCTCTCTTCTCAAGCTTTTGACCGGTTGCGGATGCCGGCCGAAATTCAAAAACGCTGGTGACACTGAGGTGTGCGTCACCATATTCATGGCGTTATGTAGTTCGCACAGGTGCAGATTCCAATCGCGATGGTCCGGTCCCACGAATATGGAAATCATGGTTTTTAAGGTCCGGTTGCTCCGCTCCACCGGATTGGCTTGCGGGTGGTATGGTGGGCGTCGTGACATGTTTCACACCATACCCTTCTAACATCTTGTTAAGCACGTGATTATCAAATTCGGTCCCATTGTCGCTAAAGAAATAATCCGGCGTGTTCCATCGTAATAGGACTAAATCCTCGAAAGCCTTGGCGACTACCTTGCCGTCGGCTTTCTTCAAAGCCTTTAATTCGACCCATCGGGTGAAGAGGTCCTGGAATACCAAGATATACTTGTATTGCCCCTTGCTCGGGGGAAGCTCGACGACATCGGCGGCCACAACCATCCAAGGTTTCTCCACGATGCGATGACCCATCAGTCCTTGTGGTCCTGTTTGCGTGGGCTTATGCCGCTGGCACTCGGCGCACTGGCGAACGTAGGTGTTCGTATCGTGGTAGATCCCCGGCCACTCGTAGTCTTTCGTGATTCTCTCGTATGTCTTCTTGACGCCCAGGTAACCAGCTGACGGTTCCTCATGTGCCTCACGCAACACTTTCTCTCGGTGGTCCGTGGGTACAACGAGTTTCCAATTGTCTTGGTCCTCCGTCACGTTCTCCAAAATAGGGTCCACCCTGCACCTATATAACATACCGTCGTGTACACTCCACCCGGGAACTTGTATGGGAATTCTATGACTTCCTCAACCCTTTGGGTGTACCATTCATCCTCACACGGCTCGAATGCAGCTATTTCTTCGAACTCATTCGCGAATATCCGGGTAACGCGTCCGGGACGTGGTGAATCGCTCCGCGCCTATGTACTATCTCAAAATTCCATTGCTGCACCTCTAAGGCCCAGTGGGACAGGCGGCCAATAGGTTCTTTCAGGTTCCGGAGCCAGCGAAGTGCGCTGTGGTCCGTAATTGCCGTGAACTTATAGCCTTCCAGGTATGGTCTCAATTTCTTGATTGACCACAGCAACGCTAAGCATTCTTTCTCTGACGTCGTATAATTGCGCTCAGCCGCGGTCAATACGCGATTCACGTATACTATCGGATGCTCGCCATCCTCTCCCTCTTGCGTCAGTACTGTCTCGATCGCGCAATGGTTCGCATCGCACTGTACCGAGAATGGCTTGGAAAAATCCGGCCATGCGAGCACTGGTGCGGTCGTCAACGCTTCCTTGAGTTTGTTGAATGCCTCTTCTTGATCTGTGTCCCAGGTCCATGGTTGTCCCTTCCGTAATAACTTAAGTAACGGGATTTTCAATTCCGAATCTTTATCGATGAATCTCGAGTACCTACCAACCATGCCTAGGAACCGACGCAGTTGCTTTACGGTCTTCGGGGCTGGATACTCCAATAATGGTCGTACTTTCTCTGGGTCCGGTCTGAAACTTTCACAGTCCAGCAGGAAACCGAGGTACGCCACTTGAGAACAGCAAAACTCGCACTTCTTCCTATTGACGGATAGTCCTGCGCCTCTCAGTTGTTCCAACACGCGCTTTAGCCAGGTCATATGGTCCCCAAATGATTTCGTCGCTACGATAATGTCGTCCAGGTATCCAAATACATTAGGTTTGGAAAGTCATGGGGACGTTCGTCAGGCCGAACGGCATTCTGGTCAACTGCCAGAGACCTGATCCGGGTACTGCGAAGTCCATGAACTTCCTGCTCTTTGCGTCCATCGGTATCTGTAAGTACGCTTCCTTCAGGTCTACCTTCGATAAGTATCTGGCCTTACGCAGCTTATCCAAGATAGAATCCATACTAGGTAACGGATAGACGTCCTTGACGGTGACAGCGTTCAGGTCCCTGTAGTCCACACAGAAACGCAACGAACCGTCGGACTTTTTCGCGATAACAGGCGCGCTGCTCCACTCACTGGCCGAGCGCTCGATCACTCCTTTCTCGAACATCTTCTTCACTTAATCCTGTGCTACCTGCATCATCATCGGCGACATGCGTCACGGCCGGTGTTTGACTGGAGCCGCGTCCTGTACCTCTATTCTATGTTCGGTCAGGGTAGTCGCTCCCAATCGTTCAGCGGCGTCGGGCAACAACTTACTCACGTGGTCATCGACTAAGGTCCTTTGGTCCTAGCTGGCTTCGACGATACCCGCGCATTCGGCCGATATTGCTAACTCTTCCTCGTCCGCCTCTTGTCCCGTGCGACTAAACTCTCTCCACCTACCGCCTCGTATACGCCACTTTCCAGGTCCAAGACGGGCTTCGACCTCCCAAATCTGGGAAAAGTCCATACCCAAAATAATGTCATGTTCCAGGAAACTCGCTGATTTGACTGACAACTCTCCGACAATCCCATTCACTTCTAGTATCAGCGGTAGCTCGCCTAGCATGGTCACCCCTCCTCCGAGGGCACTCTTCAGCCTCGTCTAGGTCGGCCGTAGTCGATCCTTGAATCGCTCGGCTACTAAAGGTCCGACGACCGAAACTACGGCTCCAGGATCGCACAATGCGCGATAATTCCTCCCATTCATCCCCACGGGAAGAAACAATCGATTCTCTAACGTCGCACCGGCTACCTCGGGTCCATCTTGGTCCGGGTCGGTTTCCTCAGTCTGTTCCGTTTGCTCCAGGTCCTGGGACTCCGCAGGTCCTGATGTTCGCTCTAACTCCCCTGCAACTCCACTCCCCCCCTGAGCGTTGCTTTGGGGAGGTCCCGGCGTTAGCCAGGCTGGAGGCATACCTCTCGGCCATCTCGGTGGCGGAAACTCGATTCTCTTCAATACTTGGTTTAATCTATGGCTAGCATCCAGCGAGGGACTCTTCGCTTCGGACGCTTCTACTGCTTCTCGCGCCTCTATCGTTGAGTGGAGCGGTCTTACGATACACGGTCTCTGCTCTGCATACCATGTCGCTCCTGCGGTTTGACGTTCCCTCGGGGACTCCCCGATTTGTATCTGACCTATCCAACAGTTCTCGGTCTCACTATTCTCTCGCCCCTCACACCGCACTCCGGTGTTCTCCTTCAGTATGTCTCGCTCCGACATCGTATCCTCTACCTTATTTGCTGCCTTGCATGCAGACTTCTTTGGTTCCCACTTGACCTGCTCCAGGGAGTCACCGCTTAGATGCTCCTTTCTCTTCGGGATGGCTTTCTTGTATTCCGGCATGGGGTTCGGTCCTAACGGCGTCCCGAGGGTGAACGGGGGGTTGCGGGACTGTTGCGTCCCCCACTCTCTCGTTTCCCAACTTCGTGCAGTTGGGGGCGCAGTCAGTCAGTCACGGATTGCCACAACCGGTCGGCCGCACCATTGGTACGACAGCGTGCTTCATCGAGTGCTCGGGCAGTCGGTGGCATAATGGCCGCGTTGATGGCACCGGTAGCATGAGATGCTCGGGCAGTTCGCCGCCCGGTGTCCAACTGCTCTACAATGAAAGCACGAACCGTAGAACCGTCCGTCCTCCCCGTCACGCGCTGGCGGCGAGCTTCTCTGAGTCTTCTCGCGACCACTATTCTGCCACCGACCATTATCTTCGAAACGGGGACTCGCACGCTGTGGCGATCGGATTCTTGGCTGCCGTGCTTCCCAACTTCTTCGTCGCTGTCGCGGTACATTGGGAGATGACCGCTTCACGGCTGCCGCGTAGCTCTGCGGTCTCTCCGGTTTGGTCGTCGTCATCGGTCTCGGCGTCTGAGTCTCTACGGGTCCCTGTATGGCCGCTACCTCACTGACCTTTGCTTTAGCTTCTTTGGCCTTCCTCCGAGTCTCCTTACTGTACCCCTCGCTATCGGTCGTCTCAGTCCTTCGGCCTCTATCGCTCTGCGTGATGGCCGCGACCTTCGTCGCCTTGGCCTTGGCTACGGTGGGAGCAACACTGCGAAGTCTCATCTTTTCCTTCGCGGGCGGTGCGCTCCACCGGTTGTGGAGCTCCATGGTTCGCTCCATCTCGAGGCCATAGCGTGTTAGTTCCGTAAAGTTGGCGAACGTCCTACCTACCATGTAGACCTGATCCTCCGGTCGTAGATTGTTGGCAGCGACCATCACCTGCTTGCTGAACAGCGGCGGTCTCCGGAAGTACGAGACAATGTGTCTGAGCTTGGCGACGAAGGTAGCGACGGTCTCGCTGCGGTCCTGGGTCCTCGAATAAAGTTCCCTTCGAAGGTCATCCTCGCCCAGCTGGTTGATGAATCTAAGCATGAACGCCTCTTCAATGGCCGCCCAGCTACTGGTCTCCGCCTATATGGGTCGATACCACTGCTTAGCATCTCCCTTTAAGGTACTGGAGATCGCCCTGATTAGTTCGCTCTCCGTCAGGCGGGCTGAGTATCGACATTCTTCGAGGTCCGCGAGGTAATCTTCCGGATACTCCTGGTCGGTCCCCGAGAACTTGATACCCCAGTCGTTCAAGATTCTGGCTGGCGAGTGTTGTCCATAACCCTGGCTGCTCCCATGTGGACACGCACACGGGGGCGAGGTTGGCCTCACTGAGTCCCGTTCCAGGCTGGTGTTGCGGATGGGAGATGGCGGCAGACAACAGTCTCGGCCAGTATTTCCGGTCCGTTTGATCGGCGGGCGTTCCCGCGTAACGGTCGGTCCGTATTCTGCAGCTCTGCTTTCGGTCCGACCTACTGTGCTGGTCCCAGGTCTGAGAGTCGGTGCACGAGTGACTTTGGGCCGATCGCATCCTCCATGCTGACTGTTCTCGTCAGACGCCAGGTTTGCGTCGTCATCGGGCTCTTCTCTGATGCGAGAGCCAGATCCGTTGCGGGCGATGCTCCTACCATCGCCAATCTCTCGTTGGTTCGGTTGCGTCTGGGGTGGAACGCTACGGCACCGACACTGCTGGTCAAACTGCGTCAGGATTGATCGACGGTCTATCTCGTCCTGTAGCCGCAGCCGCTCTTCTTCATTGAGTTCCATAGCCATCTGGAGTATCTGGTCCATCTGTAAGTTTTCCACACGTTTCTGGTCTTCTAGACGGCGCAACGACCCCGACTGGTCTGCCAGGCTGACCGTTGAAACAACCCCCGGGTTGATCGTAACCGGCTGGGAGGTTGACGTCGGTATGGTATTTCTCGCCGTGGTATACTTTGTCGTGGTAGTGGTGCATGTTGTCGCTGTGACTGTCACAGCTCTGCCGGGAGTCTGCGCGGCATGGGCGGCGAGGTCCATAGACTCTCGAAAGGGTTCACCCCCACCGTCAGTCGGCGGGGTTGTTCGTCCCAGAATCTCCAGCTCGTCCAGGGTGGTCATCGGGCGTTCACGCCCACGTGCGGTCCATCTACGGCGCTTATCCATGAGAGAGTCATCCACGACTCGGGTCTGGTCAACACCACGCGTAGGCAACGAGTCCCGATCTTCCTCGTCCTCCGTGGTCCAGGATATCTCCAGGGATGGGTCTTGATTACGGAGCTCGGCCCTCAGAAGGCGTCTCCGTAGTGTGGAACGGTCGCTGTGCGTACTTGCGCCTAGCGAACTCAAGATAGCCCTTAGCTAGTCCTGGTCCAGACGGCGAATCCGACCGTACATAGCCCAGGCCCCATCGTACTGGTCCATGATCAACTCCAAAGACGCGTTGCTCGCGTCGCTCTTCACGGACGCCATGGTCACTTCTAGAATTTAGCCTCGTCTATTCGCTCCTATGTACGATTGTCCCGTTCGAACCGCGATCTGCTTTGCCGTCGAAAAACGTGGGTGCACGTGTATGGGAAGCAAACGGGTATGGGGCCGAATCGCGTGCCAGCAGGATCGTGAAACAACAATTTATTCAAATTATATATATTATCAATTTCAAATTAATCTGGCGATTACCTTACTCTTTAGTATCTAGAAGGGATCGAATGAGAGAGAAAACAAATTCGACGAGCCAAGTTTCAACTACCGGCTTGACATTACCGTCGATGCTATCTCGTCTAGGTATTCCGATCTCTTCTGTACTGATTCAAAATTCTTGCAATATTCCATCCGATTGTAGACTTTCAGATTTAATTCTGGTTTATCTTCCTGAAAAGGGAACAACGCGAGGTGGCTGGCAAGCGATCGGGATTATCCGATGGGCATGAGTAAAGATATAAATACGTGTAGATTTATAATAATGTGTAAAACATCAATGAGTCAAATCAATAAATAGAAAAAAATTTTTTATAACATATAATGAAATCAGTAAATGCACCTCAGATCAACAATGAAGTTTAGGGCTCCCATGCCCCAGGCTCGTCTCCCGATTCGGGCGTCCCCTTGAGGGTCTATTGAACCCCTACAGGTTCTATTGAAAGAGATCCAGTCCTCGGACGACCACTGCCCTTTCGGATCGATCTTAGATTTCTCTATCGAAATCTCAGCGCTCTGACGCAAGTAACAGGCGACACGCGTAATCGTTAAATCTCCCCTTAATTAATAAGAATAAGAAAAATTCCCTTTCGGTTTATCCGATACCATAAATTATAATAAGTCACTCGTAAATTTTACAGTATTTAAGCATATAAATTTTTTTTTCAAAGTATTTAGAAAGATAATTTGATCACTTTGAAATTATTATATAAATTTTGTTATCTATGTAATTTATCTTTCTATAATTAAGCAATAACTGTGAATCAAAACGCTGAGACAACCTTTTCCTAATCTAAGTGAGGATGTCGAAATAAAGCACCTATTAGAAGATTCTGTTGTATTTTCTGTAGCAATTATATAAAATGAAATTATTATGGGCTAACAAATGCAAACAACAATAATAATATATCGTACAAATTATGCTATAATTATGGTCTGCGGAACATATTTGATATTTATCTGGTTTTAGATTTTTATCATTTCTATCTATTACCATAAACTTAATGATAATGGTACATTTTAGTAACTCAAGAATACTAGAAATAACTACAAAGTTATCAACGCAGAAAGTAATATTATAACAAATTTATAAATTATTTACTTATAGTATTTACTTTGCTTACTTGAATGAGCTCGGTTAACATAGAAATAAAAATTTTTTTTTATGGTCGATAAGCCATACCTTATTTATAATGTGCTCAAGTTATCACAACATTTAACATTGGAAAGTTCAGATAATTTGAAAATCTCTTTTTCCGTGATAAGCAACAATTTTCGTGATAAGAACAAAATTTTTTTATTATACATTTATAACATAATTTAATATGACATATATCATACGCCTTAATGAAAATTTATTGCTTTCACTATGTAAATCAAAAAAAAAAAAAACTATTTTCCATTTATTTTCGGCCCAATTCTAAAAATATAAATTTTACTTTTGTTAGGAAATAATTAAAAATAACAATACCCCTTTCATACTAGATTATATAAATCAATTATTATATGTAACTATAGTGCAAAATAATCTCTGATGAGAGATCGCAACTGCATAGACAAAAAAAAAATTAACTATAGTACTAGAAAAAAATTTTTGTCGGGTTCCTGCAAAATAAACTTTAATGTTTTTATTTTGAGAAAATGTTAATACTATTATATAATTCTATTAAATTTTATATTTAGTTGAATAAATGATTTGCATATTTTATTAGTCTTAATACAATTTGTAGAATATAATATTCTTTAAAAAAAAGTACGGCAAAAGCTCTGATTATTAAGGTAATTCTTAAATCCTTTATTTAGATTGTACTGGTTAACTAAAATATTTTCATTGAGTTTGATTTTACTTATTGATTTTCAATTGATTAGCCAGAAGTAATGGTATAAATCAAATATATTATAAAGCTCCTAACAAAAATTTAATTTCAATATTTGATTAGAATTTATGAAATATTTATAGTTAAGTGAAAAAAGTTCCAGTACAAATAATAATTATATGTGACAGATAATAATAATAATACAGATAATAATAATAAATTATATATGAATTATTATATGTATAATAAATCTCACAATTTTTCGTAAGTTTTAATGCAATTCATTAGAGAAATAGCTATTTTATTAACTTTAAAATTTATCCTATAATATTTTCTCATTTGTATATAAAATTTTATAAAAATTTTTAATAAAATCACGCTAAAGCTTGTATTTTACTTAATTTCTAATCTGTTACTCTCCGTTTCTATCTAAATCTTAATTTTAGTAACCTACTCCGACTGTTTCGATTATAAAAAAAAGACGAAGTAATCTATACAATTATATAATTTAATCAGAAAAAAAAATCTCTATAATACATCGCCGGATAAGGAAAATATTATTTTTTTAGCAAAATGGACATTTATGTTTAACAACAGTAATTTCACTTACTGAAACGATTGTTACAATATATACATAATTTTTCACCAGTTTCGAATTTTCAATAATTAAATTCTTTTTTTATAAGATTTAATCCAAAAATAGATTGTAATATAATATTTTGTTTAAAAATATAACATTTTGTCAGAAATTCTCAAGAAATTTTTATTCAAAAATAAGTAAATGCGCAAATACATACATAATAGTGCTAAATATTGACCCAATAAATCACCGTTTAATCATATTGTTTTGTTTTGTTTTTTTTTCTCACACGCTGAAGGTATGTAAATATAAATGCACGAATTTTTCATAAATAACGATGGAGAAACCTACTACTTAGAAAGGTGCTGTTGATTTTAAAAATGTGTATCAATACTGATTTAAATAATTGCTAATATTAAATTGCTTAGGTATAAGACAATAATGGTGTCAAAAAAAAAACAATTGTTCATTTATATAAATCAAAATTTTACCTTCGAATTTTTTTTTGTTTATAACAAAAAAACAATGAAGATAATTCCACTTCCTTAAATAAATTGGTATAAAATAAAAATAATAAACCTTTGTTTCACAGCAATATCAATTCCTTATTGATATTTAATTGAACTTTCTTATTGACTCTTAATTCAACATCTCCTTTAAGATTTTTTTTTTCTAATTAACATCCTTTGCTTTAATCAGCATTTCTGTTTCCGATATTCGATTCTGTGAATATATACTTCAATGTAAAATTTCCCTTGTTCTCTCACTTTGTATTACCGGCTCTAATAAAGTCTCATGAATCTGAAAATAATAACTCTTAATTATCATGTTCAACTGGAAACTTATTCATCAAGTCCACCTATTTTGTTAGATACTGCCAAGAAAAAATTTTTTTTTTTGTAAATTGTACACTAGATTCGGATAGCTACATACCCCTTATTTCCCAAAGGTCCGAACGAAAAAAAAAGACAAAAAAAAATAAGAATCATTTTCTTTGCTTTCTGGAAACGCATATAAATTCCACACACATTAATTAAATCCATAAATTATTAAGCCTGATTTTTAAAGTAATGACGTAAACATAAGTCATTTCATTGAACTAAGAAAAAAAATAAATCTACATAATAAGTTCAAGCATTTGTTTTTTTTAATTGTCCTGTAAAAAAAATTATTGTGTAGATTATATGCGCCATTCAATCTAGTTTATAATTAAGTTATAGTTGCGTTATGCCGATTTTCATCAAATAAATCTATGATTAATTCTACTCCAAAATAATATTCTTTTTTTTTTTTTAAATTTTATATTTACGTCTAATTTTCAGCTTCCTATTAAATAATATTCTGAAAAAAAAGAAATTATCTACTACTGGAAAAGTGAATTTGCACCAGTAGAATAAATAAGAAGATGGTTATGAATAAAAAAGAAATTGTATAAAAATTCAACTTTTTTCTCTTTTTTTTTTATAAATGTATCAGATCATAAAATTTTTTCAATAATATAAGTCCAATAAATTACTAAATCGTGTTCCTCGTCGCGCACATCTGCCCGCTCGAAATCTCACGGAAACGGTCGTTTCCGCTGCACGCGGTCGTATACCGACACGTGGCCAAGATGGCCGCGCCACGTGACGACAAATTTCACTTTCCCGATCCCGACCGGCCGGGCCCCACGTTGGGCGTCATTTTTGTCATGCTACGATTTCGACACCTAAAAAAAAAATGAAATTTTAAGGTGATTAAGTTTGTTCGCGCACACAAAAAAGATTTATAACTTCACTCACTCACTTACCTCAGTCCTCAGAGGAGGTCCCGCCAGCCTGAAAAGGGAAATCTCGGGAAAAAGAAATGTTACGTGCAACAAGAATTTTACTCAACAGAGATTATTCGGCTTACTCTCGTCTCCGCAGCTACACCACTAATACCCAGAGGAGGTCCGACTGACGCAACTTTTACTCATCTTACGTCCCGGTACACAATACGACTGCTCGACACACACCCGACCGCGACCCGCGCCCCGACGCACCCACCGAACCTGGAGGATATGTACAGGGGAGAGGAAAGGGGGAAAGAAAAAAAAAGGAAAAAGGGAAGAAAAAAAACGATGGACTGGCAGCCGCTCACCGGGTGCACGCGGTACTCCGCTGGCGTCCATTGGCTCGTCGTCGGTGCAGGCATTACGCGCCCTCGAGGATGGAGGCGGCGCCGATGATGGGGGCCGCTCAAATTTCCCTTTCTGCTGCCTGCGATGGCTTCCTCCCCTGTTCGTTCTTCCTGCTGTCTCCTCTTCTCTCGCCAGCTCACGCTATCTGCTTTTATAACTGTCTTCTTTTTTCTTTCTTTTCCACTGAGCTTTCACACCTCTCTCTTTCCGACTCTACCTCTATACTTTCTTCTTCTTTCTGCTCCTCCACTAACTCTCTTCGCACCTCTCCCTCTCTCCGACTCTGCCTCTGTACTTTCTTCTTCTTTCTGCTCCTCCACTGACTCTCTTCGCACCTCTCTGCTTGACGATCAACTCTCGAGTCCCTCGCCTCTCACGCTTGTCGGGGCCGAACGACGGGTAAGGGGGGGGGAGGAAGTTCGGCGGTGGCCGACGACGGCCGACCGCGGTCGTGACGTGCCGAATACGGGTTTACAAAGAAGAATAGAATCGATTTTTGATTATTTTATAGAGCTTAAATTTGGATCCGAATCCTATACTTTTTAGGTACGGGGGAAATACTTAAATTTTACAACAATGACGCTTACAATTCGCTTAATACGCAACAACAAATTTACATTATCCAACGCAATTTTTTTTTTAATTAAAAATCAATAGAATAAAAAAAACTGTAAATTATAGTTTGTGCTTTTTATAAACAATGTCTAGAATGTTGTAGAGAAACAAAATTAATTTTTTTCTCGTTTGCATAGGGAAACTATTTAAGTGCGTTTATTAATACTAAGTTTTTTTTTTAATACTATGTTTCAAATTGTATTGCATTAGGTAAGAAAAGAAAATAAAATCTAAATTGTATGTTTTATAATACTGATACGTTATTAAACCTTTAGGGAAAATAATCAATAAGTGCAATTTTTAATAGATTTAAATTGAATATTCCTTTGGATTAAAAAAAAAATAAACGCAAAACATATGTATGGAGAAAAAAAGATAAATTTCTATATACATCACCTACATTTAGTTTGATCCATTAGAACGTTTTCTAAATTTAGGAGTACAATACATACTTCCGTTGAAAATTTCAATTTAAATCTCGAATATTCATTTGAAATTAAACTAATCTTGTTAAGATTTATTTTTGTAATCCCTTTATTAAAATTGAATGTGTAATACTTTGGGAGTATTTAAAATTTCAAATCTCGCAAAACAAATTTCAACGAATTATACTGTCAGTAATTTATAAATTTACAATCATATACAGTTATTCTGTATTGGTACAAATTTAGTATTTTGCACCAAACTCAATAAGAAATGAACATTTTTTTTTTATTAATTATATCAGAATTTTACAATGTCTACTAAATTTAATTGAGAACGATAATTCAAATTATATGATAAAAATAGTTATATGTAAAAATGTACGAAGAAAAAAAATTGAACAATTGAGATACTTATCCTTAGATTGTAAAAAGACAAAAGAAAATAAGAGAGGAAAAAGTAAAATTAATGTATAAACGACATAAGATAAACCCGCTAACGTAAGAAATTCCCCTGATTTCACGCAATTCAAAATGGCAAAACGGGATAATACATCACCGAACGCCTCTAGCGTTAGTCTCTCCTCTCGTGCATACATTCATCTCCATTCTTTTCAGTTCTTTTTTTACAATTTTTTTTTTTTTATGTTATTTAACGTCGCTCTATTTATGCTTCCAAATACCGGTGCTAATCAGCGACGGAGGTCTACGATGTGTTTGTAAACAAAGCACATGTAAATTATTACAGCGGTGCTTGTGTCAATCGGCCGAGACCGGGATTTGAACTCGGATTTTTTTACAATTAGCAATGAATCTGTTACATTCCAGGAAGTCGTTACAAGTACTCGAATAAAATTAATATTTATCATTAATTCTCAAATTTTTCTATTCTAAACATTATAAAGTGAAGCCCGGGCTAAAAACAATAATAGTATCTAGCTTGTCATTTATGTATTAATGTACTTATTTTTTAAATGTTTGAAACTTGAATCATTTAAAGAAACACAGACTAACTCAATTCATTTCGTTACAATTTTTGAATAGTTTAGCTTATCTCTTTGTTCTTTTGTTATTCCTGTTTAAAATCAGCAACTTGTTTTTATGTGCATATCTTAATTTTGAAGTTACATATCTTATCTTTGAAGGTCTTTCTACACAATTTGAAGAAAAAAAAATAATAACAGATATCATCAACAATAAGAAATATCTTTCGTGAATGTTTTTCACAAAAAAAATTACAATGATTACACTTAATTATCGTTATCTTCGTTATTATCATAAATCGCGTCACGGTAATACAGTCAACGCGATTCCATAAATTTCTTTGCTTCGCAATGTATCAGTCCTTATATTCAATCCTTTAGCATTAGTACGTGTGTTTGTGTTTTACATTCGCAATACCATAGTTATTTTTATAGGTATATTCATCGAACGTATGATACCTATACTTGCATTTTATTCGTTCGCTGACATCTTTATCTGTATCAGAATATTTGTATGTGTACATTTGTTTTTTTTTCTCATTTATTTTCAAACTTGAGTCCATTGAAGTTTCGAGTATTTTGATTCTTGGCTCGTAGCGCGGGGACGTAAGGGGGAAGGGATAAGGCCGAGCACAAGGCTCGACAGTGCGTGCGAGCGCCTTAAGGTTTTCTTCTTCGTGGGATGGCGCGCGCGTCGTCGTTTTCTGGACAAGTCGGTGCGGCGCCTTGTGACCCTCGTCGTAATATATATATATATATATATATATATATATATATATATTTATATATATATATATATGTACACATATATACACATTTCGTATATTTCCGTTTTTTCAATTTTATATCGTGTATATTTTAGTAGTGGTGCCAACTGAAATTCAAGCAAAATGATGGTATGCGAATAGCGTATTTTTTAATATATATATATATATTTATATACATAGTTACGAGCTTTTGGTAAAGAACCCTATTTTGCCATCATTTCTTTTTTTCAAAATAAAAAAACATAGTCTATGGTCAATTCTGAACTTAACATAACGTATAATAACAAAAATATAATTTGTCGTCACAAATTATGTTCAGTATGATTTGGCATACAAAACCATTTTCTAAGAGAAGACGAAGAAAGAAAGAAAAAAAGAGAGAGAGACAGAGGGGGAGAGAGAGAGAGAGATATTTTCCCACATAAGAGAAAATAAAATTTACGAAAATTAAAAAATCAGGTGTGAGTGCCGTGTCAGATTAACCTGAAAAACAAAAACGGTAATACCGACCAATGCCACACCTTCTTTAGGATACGAGTCCCAGAGTTGGATATGATCATTCGTCTTTTTTTTTAGTGTCGGATTCATGGAGCCTTTACTCGAATGCCTACCGACTAAAACCCCTCCTAATGGGATTCCTACCCGGAGGTATCATTCCCTATACCTGTTGGGATAAAAATTATTAATGGAAACGTGTGGGATAGGGGAGCAGGAGTGGGATGTGGATAGGGGGGAGGAATTTGTGAGTTTAGGGACTCTGCCTTCATGGGGGAAGAGGCTTACGTACGAAAACGAAGCACGGGGATTGACTGTGAAAACCGTTAAATTAATTTATTGATGAATGTAAAATGATTTTCAATAACAAACATAGCCCATGTGCTTCCCAAAATAATATAGAATCTATATGCCAAATTTCAGAACAATCGCTTCAGTAGTTTTTTGGTTACCGTATACAAACAAAAATACGCTTTGTCTTTATAAATTAGTATTATATGATATGATACGATATGATATGACATACACATTTGAATACTTGCTTTGTTGACATTCAAACCTTTTTGAAAATATATATTTGGGCGAGGACTTCGGAAGAGCTCCTACATTCCATTTTACGGAAAATGTATGCACTTATGTTTTTTGCGGTACTTATGATGGATGTCATAGTGCTTTTTTGCAGAAATTGAATTTGAATGGCGAAATCAATACAAAAAGCATAAAAATGGTAGTTTTTGGTATTTTCAGATAATAAGAATATTATTAAAAATTTTTTGCAGAAGAGATATACATCTCAAAAGTGCATTTTTTGTTCTGTTAATTTTTTTATTACAATCGATATTTATAAAGAAAAATTTAACAATTTCATCTAGGGCTGCTTCGAAAATCTGTGAATTCTGGTCATACTCCAGAAAGCACCCGTATCTGAATTCGCTCAAAATTGGTGTATTACTATGTTTGGTATGCTGATTATTACTATTGTAATGATTTTTTATACATTTTGGATTTTCATGGCATAATACAAAAAAACTACGTATATGCATAAACATTATGTTCTGTGAAATATTTTTAAGAATTAGATATAATGTTTTTAATAATTCAGAAGTACAGTAAAACGTATCCTGGGCCCATAACCTGTACAAGTTATAAATAACAGAATAAATATTTTAAGTATATCTATTAAAGATAAAAAAATATAAGTATAGAATACAATATGACACGGTCACTAACTAAGCTTTAGGTTGCCGCCGATTTATACAGCGACGAAATACGAAGTAACCACTACCCTCCACTGTGGGCATTACAATAGCACGGAGACGTTTACATTCTAGGTGCAAGTACAAACTTGTTTATAATAAGTATATAATAAGCACTTTAATTATATGGCAGATGGATGATCATTTCAGTCAGTCTGCAACCCGACTGAACTCGTCGAAAGAATCGCACATACACTAGATATTATAACGGTCAACGCTGCGTCTTCACCAAGCTTAATTTATTACCCTAAGGGTTTCCCCGCTATTTCAAAATATAAATTATAAGATTTCGGCAGAAATCTAATAGTTCTGTATGCCAAATCATATTGAATATAGTTTGTGATGATAAATTATATTTTTGTTTTTATGCATCATGTGGCGCAGTAGTGCCCCGAAGGTGAGTTTGAGAACCGCCGGCATGGCACGGCCGCTACACTATTTACTTCTAAATTGAGATTTCGCAATTAAGGAATCGTTTCGTGCCGGTATTTTTGGCTAAAAAGCAGTTTTTAATATAAAACTCCATGTATGACTATTGAAAATAGTCAGAAACACTTTTTTCTATATATATATATATATATATATATATATATATATATATATATATATATATATATAGTAAATAAACGACAAAATTTTCAGCGCTAAGACCGGCCAAACTGTAGTAAAAGTCAGCACTAAGTCATATGTATACTATAGTAAGATAATATATAGTATAGTAAGATGCTTTAGTTTAATAATACGAGGTTATGCACGAGCATTCGATGTATTTTGATGGACTTTCCTTCTTCCATCAAAGAATTATATTCATCGTCTCACTTTTGGTATGTTTTACATATTATAAAAAATTTATATAATATTATTTAATAAAAATTTTTTATAATATACTTTCCGAAAGTTCCAAAAATTAACACAAAAATTATTCTATAATTAAATTAGAAATTAGTTCACTGATATAGTCAAATATCCTACTAACTATGATAAAGGGAAACATAATAAAATTAAATACATCTTTTCATGTATTTTATAAAAAATTTATATATTATAAAATAACTAGGTGAGTTTAGTGTATTATTAGCATAGTAATTTTAAATAGATATTCTCATGTATTTTATAAAAAATTTATATAATATTATGCTTTCCGAAAATTCCAAATTTTAACACAAAAATTATTCTACTTTTAACAAAAGTAAAATAGTTAGGCGAGTTTGGTGTATCCTTAGCATAATAATACATAAATTATTTCAATGGAAATGCAGCTTAATAAAGTAATGTGATCAGTTACAAATAAACGAGTTTATTTTCACATTATTTCGTCCATGTTTGGACTCATAAAAAAGATGTTTTTAGGTAAACATTCTACTGCTATTTTTTCTGATTGCTATATTTCTGCTTTTTATAAGCGTACGCGTGGACAAAATGATGAAACAAATAAATAAATCAATAGTTTAACGAAAATGCAGCTTAAAAAAGTAACTGGATCATTTAGAAATCCGAATTCATTTTCACATCATTTTGTACATTCGGGACCAATGGCATACCTCATAGATTTTTCTAAAAGTATTAAGAAAAGTATAATAAGCAGACGAACAATAGATATTAAAATTAATATGAACTTGGTATTAAATTATCGTAACCAGAGGGCAAATAAAATATGAGTAATGAAATATTACATGAGAAGGTAAAAAATCATTACTCAAAATTTATAAAAATATATTTTACAAATAAATACTATTCATGCGTTGACTCATACAAAGGAGTTAATTATCTTGAATCATTGATGTTTTTAGGTGAACATGCTTCTGCTATTTTTTCTGATAATTAATTCTTATTAAAAAAAAGCAGGAATGAACTTCATCGAACCTTTCAAATATCTTAAAACTCTTTTTAGGCATTTCCATAGTTCTGTATTATTTTTATTTGAATATCTACTTAGAATATTTATTCCTGTACTCAAATCTGGCCGCGTACAAACCATTACATACATTAAGCAGCCAATAAGATTTTTGCAAGGGGGGTTGTATTTGTTATCTGAATTTAAATCAATATAATTAATTTTATTTTCGAGTGGTGTGCTTACAGCATTACAATCACTCATGTTAAATTTATTTAAAATCGTTTTTATATATGAACTTTGATCAAGAGTAATTACATCATTATTTATTTCAATTTTTATTCGAGGAATTAGTTTAATTTCTTTTGAATTTGTCATTCTGAATTTATCTATTAAATAGTTTTTCAAATTATTTATTGTTTGAATATCGACTATAACAATTATTAAATCATCCACGTGCAGAACACCATATATACTCTTAGATCTTTCTCTTTCATTTAAAATATATATGCAACGATCAACTAATGAATTTTTAAAACCATTTTCTACTAATGTTTTATAAAAAGTTTCAAACCAATATTGTTGCTTGTTTCAGTACATATATAGATTTTTTAATTTATAAACTTGATTTTATTTTTATTTAATTCCTTCAGGGATTTTCATATAACTTTCCTCTTGCAAAGAATCATTTAAAAATGCAATTTTTACATCCATATGACGAATAAGCAAATTATATTGATTTGCAAACGCTATAATTAATCTAAAACTTGCAATTCTTGCTATAGGAGCAAAACTCTCATTGTAATCAATTAAATATTTTTAATTAAAACCACGAGCAACAAGACGCGCTTTATATTTCAATGAATTTTCATGTTCATCATACCCATTTGCAATCTATAAAATTTTTGTTTTGTGGCTTTGATACTAGTATCCAAGTTTTATTAAAAAATGTGAATTGAATTCATCTTTAATTGCTTGTTCTTATTTTTCTTTCTGGATATTATTTTGAATATCATTGAAATTATTATAAATTTAAAAATTTACTGATTGTACATACAAAACGTAATTTCCTTTTTATAAGAAATAAGGTTTATCTTTGACTTTATCACTCCTTCTCAGATTTTTAATTACTTTCTTTGTATTATACCTATCATTTCGAAATTCTGACTGATTGCAATTATCTATTTCTATTATAGATTTATTAGGCTTGTTAAAATTTTTCATTTCAATTTCTGTCTATTTTCGAATCTTGTTCATCTGATTTATTCTTCTCAGATTTGTCTTCCAGAAATTTTTCTGATTTTCCATTATCATATATCTGAGGCTCTACTGATTTGTTATGAATATCACGTTCATCAGTTTTCTTCGAATTTTCTATTACAGTTTCTTCAAGCCTTATTTCGGGTTTCGAATTAAAAAAATTTATTTCATCAACTATCACGTCCCTTGCTACAATAAATTTTTCTGATTCTGCATCGCATATTTTATAATAATTTGAATCGTAATGAACTAAAATACCTTTCCATGATTTATCTTCAAATGTTCTTTTTCTTATTTTATTATGCACATACGAGCTGTGTTCAAACAGTAACGAGAATTGTTAAAGTTCGAGGGTTTGGAGAGTGCCTGTATAAATTTTTTTTTATGTTGGTACGCATGCGCCTGAAACACGATAAAATTTTCAGCAATATTCAGTGCTTACTTTTTAAGTGGCATCCGCTAACGTTAGACGTGTTTTTTGAGCTCGGCGATTCTTGTTTGGCGAGCCTTTTTTGGTCTTGGCGATCCTGAATGCCTCCACTCGGACGATGGAGCCTTAGTTTCGACATCATATCCGTAAATCCATGTTTCGTCACCTGTTATAACACATTTGAGTAGTTCTGCATCGTTATTAACTTCATTTAGCGACTCCTGAGCAACTGACCTGAGTAATGCTATTTTGGTTTGAAACTCAACATTTTTGGAACAAATTTTGCTGCCTCACGTTTCATATCCAAAACATCCAAAAAAATTCTATGGCATGAGCCGACTGATATGCCAACATCATCAGCAACTTCTCTGATTGTGATTCGGCGATCGTTCATAACCATTTCTTTCACTTTTTTCACATTTTCATCGGTTGTTGATGTGCTTGGACGTGCGCATCGTTTGTTATCTTCAACGTTTTCGCGGCCATCTTGGAAACGCGTTTCCACTAGTTCGACTTTATTATGTAACGTTTCCCTTTTTCCCTCGGGATAGCTTACGCGGTAGCTCCAGGATCGTTTTGAACGGAAAGGGAATTTTAGACAAGATCGGAAAAAAATCACGTTTTACTCAATAATGTTCAGATATAAAAAATAAGAAAAAATATATCATAATAAAAAATATTACAGCAATAAAAGCAAAACCATTCACATATTCAGCCTGAGGCTTTGCATTCGCACACTGTACAGTTTTATTGTCTCCTGAATATTGCTGTCGATTTTTCTTAAAGAATCTGCAATCCTTTATGAGGTGATTATCTCTGCCACATTGGAAAACCATATCTAGACTTTGCAAAACTGCTTTTACCGTATCATTGGCTTTTATAAACTCGAGAAAAGAATCTGCAAAATAATCCACTATTACATCTTTTGCAATGCGTTCAGACTTTTTCCTCTCTTCTGTCATTACTGCAGGGACTTGCTCCTCAAGTACGTGCAATAGATCAAGTCTAGATAGGAGAGAGCGGATTGTAAACTTCCACACACTATATTTTTTACCGTTAACAAGCTTAATATTCCTTTCTTTTTAACGGATTCCATTTTTCGCTTAATAAATTAACCTTTTTTTGTCTATTTAACATAGTTTTATTTTATTAATAAATTACACTGTCCACAAAATCACCGAAAGTTCACTCGCAAAATCTGGGCCGATAACCTATTGAATTTTTATTAAATATAGTAGGTGGAATATTAAAATAAAGATACACGAAATAATCTTTTAACATGAACTTTATTTCAAACCAGGAAAGAAAAGACGTTTATTCAAACGAAAGGACGACACAAGACTAACTACAGTACTCGACATTGAAAACTCTGTAAGCCATTGTGGGAGTTTAAAAGCTATAAAAAAAAACTTCAGGCATCTAACCAATAAACTCATGAATTATTTGCCGCGCTGGGCAGCAATGACGCAGATCGTAATAAGACCAAGTAGACACATCTGTTTACATACCTTTTACGATACGGTCCAAAATTTAGTTTCAAGTATTTTTTACTTTATTATTTCTAAAAGGCTAAAATAATCTAACAATTTGTGTGTGTGTGTGTATGTGTGTGTGTGTGTGTGTATTTATTATAATACTAATATATAAACGCAAAATTATATATTTTAATGAGATATACAACTTTTATTTTGAATGTTTTTTAATTTTTTGTATTTTCTTATTTTCTCTTAAATTTAAGAGAAAATAAGAATATATATATATATATATATATATATATATATATCCGGGATTGCCTTCATTTCCATTCAGTTCCATTAGCGGATTACTTTTTATGGCTTCAATGGACTCATGGTGCGTTCCCCGAAGCGGATTTTTGAGTTTCGGAAAGAGGAAACAGTCACAGGGAGCCAAATGCGGCGAATGCGGTGGCTGAGCGATGACTTTCATTTCGTGTTTGACCAAAAAATCGAACACAATCATGCTGAAATATGCCGATGCATTATCGTGGTGAAAAAACCATGAATTGTCTTCGCACAGGTCGTTTACGATAAATTGTTTCACGTAGACGCCTCAAAACGGCCAAGTGGTACTCCTTATTGTCCGTTTGACCTCCTAGAACGAATTCATGGTGAACCACTCCATGGTAATCGAAAAAAAACAATGAGCATCATCTTAATTTTCGGCCGACTTTGACGTGGGTTTTTGGGTTTCGGTTCATTTTTGGAGCGCCATTCGCTAGATTGTTGGGCAGTTTCGACGTCATATTCATAAACCCATGTCTCGTTATCAGTAATGATGCGTTTAATGAATGTAAGGTCCTCAGCTACGTTTTGAAGCATCTCTTTGCGACCTCTATTCGACGTTGTATTTGCAAGAGATTCTGATGTTTTGGAATGAGTCTAGCATTGACATGCTTCATATTCAAATCATTAACCAAAATATGTTGAGTGGATCCATAAGAGATGTTGAGAGCGTCTGCTATCTCTCTGATGCCGACACGACGATTTTGGAGCACCATTTCCTCAACTTTTTCAATGTTATCGTCGTTAACAGAGGTGGATGGGCGACTTGCATGAGGCACGTTTTCGACGACTTCACGACCTTCACTGCTCTGTGTCATAAAATACTTGCATTCGCAATAAAGTAGATTCCCCAAAACAATTCCACAATATTTTCAACGATTCCGTAGCCGCAATTCCATTGGAGACACAAAATTTCAAGCAAACTCATTGATCAACTTTTTTTCCATAGTCAATATTGCTAGACAAACTTTTTGTGCCGTAAACAAACAGCTGACAAACACATACTAATGGAGATATGGCGCTAAAATTTCACATGGACATCAAGAAAGGTTGTACTAATATAGAAAAAAAAATTTTACAATTCAGTTTACACGCAGAGTTTCAATGCACCAGTCCGGGGCAAATTTGATCTTATATAGATACTTTTAATGAACAGTACTTCACAATGAAATATTATTATTTATGAAAAGAAATATTTACATTGTATCTTCTACATGAAAGGTAATAATAATTTAAATGAAAATGTTCATAGTAACGTAAATAATATATATCATTTTCTTTTATTCTCTTTATGTTTAACCTTTTTCACTTATTTGCTTGTCAGTTATCATTTTTTTTGAAAAATTTAGTTAAAATGGTAATTTCATTTCTACCTTCTGCGCCATATGCATGAACGGAAGTCTAGTGCCACTTTGCTTTAATGCCTACAAAATAAACACTATCATGCGCTTGTATAGGTCTGTGATAAATATTTATTATTAATATAGGTACCTAAGATTCGAATGGTAAGCATAATTTTTTAAGTGAACTGTTTGTATCATATTAAGAGATAAAAAAATAACTATCCATTGAAAATGATGTTTTACATAAGTATAAATTTAAAAAAATCATAATGTTTTCCCTGCATGTTTTGATGAATCAGTTGATCAACAATGGATACAGTATTGATAACTAGTTTTGCAGCTCTCTTGTTACAAATTTTCTAATAGAATTATAATAAAAATTGTAATAAAGAAATATATATAATATAGAAAAAAAACTTTATCTATATTTTTACTACAAATATATATATTATTAAATTAATTTGTGCATACCAATATGCATATATATGCCAAATATTTATTTACACTCATTGTCGTTCACTTAATTAATAAATATTTATATTGGCTTTACAGTATTTTAACAAATAAATATAATTATATTATAAAGTAATACGATTATAAAGACTGTCCTTACTTGTAATAACCGGCATAGATTTAAAAATTTTAAAATTACAATTAATGTAATTATAACCAAAAACAATGATAATGTTAGTCAGACGATCCTTATTTAAACTAATAATATTAATAATCGACAATGTGAATGTTACAAATTAAATTTTATTATAAAGTAATATAATAAGTAATTTAATTCAAGTGTCAATCAAATAACTTTAAGTTAATTTATTATACAATTGATGCTATTTTAGTTTATTACTTACCCATGACTTTTTGTTTGATATATATATATATATATATAGGATGTGTGTACAAATAATAAGGTGACTTTTTCGTCTTCTCAAAAAATATTTATTTATCAATCAATTATTATTCAATATTTATCTTTTCCTCTTCAAAGTAACTCTCCCTTAATATAATACACTTGTCCCAACGCTTTTTTCAATGATCGAAGCACATCTGATAATCATTTTTTGGTATAGCCTTGAGTTCTTTCAGCGATCCAGTTTTTATCTTCTCAATCATTGAAAATAAATGTTATTTCATGGGTCTTTTCAGTTTTGGAAAAAGAAAAAAAATCACTGAGTGCCAAATCTGGTGAATATGGAGGCTGGGGCATGACTGTGGTGTTGGTTATGGCCAAAGAATCTAAATATTAATACTAATTTAAAGTATGAATATCAGGCCAGCTTATTTGAATGATCATATCCAATTTTGTAATTAATATCCTAGAGAAGGTGTTATTTAGTCAGTATTATCACTTTTGTTTTTCAGGTCAATCTGACATTACCCATACCTTGTTGATATCTTTTGATTTTTGCACATTTTGTTTTTTTTATGTGGGAAAATCTCTCTCTCTCTCTCTCCCGTTTTCTTTTATAAAATGGTTGTATGCCAAATCAAACTAAACATAATTTATGACGTCAAATTATGTTTTTGTTTTTACACGTTATTTTATCTTCAGAAGTATGAAATATTTAATTTAATCAATTAAATATAAAAACAGAATTATAAAGCAGTGTCAGTTTATTTAAGTTTAAATTAAGAATATGTAATACAATTAGAAAAAACAAATCTAAAAATTGCAACAACTCGTTGAAGGTGAGCACAATATTTACGCGATAGCTTCTACACATCAACTAACGAATGCAGGTATGCGCGCCGCTTTAATGTAACCCAAACATTACAGTACTACGTTAAGCATTACAAGTTCATACATGTAATGTGCAATTTCAAACACATAGGAAAAACCTCCATTTATACTTCAATCCTAATCGACTCGAGACTGATGCACAAACTGTATTTTTCTTACTCCTTAATTGCATTTAAATTACACTGTAGTGGTATATACAAATGCCGCTGTATTATACATTCAACAAGAATTGACATAGGCTATGTTTTTTTTCAGTTTGAACAAAAAAAATGATAGCATAATAGGGTTACTTTACCAACAACCCCGAAACATTGTATATATATATATATATATATATATATATATATATATATATATATATATATATATATATATATAGACATCGTTACTTCTACACAAAAAGGCGCAATGCCTAACGTCCGCTTACATACATTTTAAATACGCCTTCTAGATGGAAATAAGGTATTTTCGTGTACGGGTGGTTGAATACAATATCCCGGTGCCTCAAGATAATTTCTACGGGGAGTATTATGTTTAGTCGATAAGAAATTATGTCTAGCTTCCTCGGGACATCTTCTATGCATATTTTCATGATTGGACGGTAGAATACGATTTTTAGGTGCCTCGGGACGACTTCTATGGGAAGATTCATGTGAGAGCGGTAGAATACGATGTCCACATGTTTCGGAATGACTTTTACGGGGAGTATTGTGTTTAGTCGTTAGGAAGCGATATCTAGCTTTTCGCAGATCAGGCATCTTTAAATTTGAATTACTATATTTTATAATAGATTTAAGACGAATATAATGTAATATAAATTATAATAATATATATTCTTGCATTCAGTATAGAAAATCGGATAACTGAGAGAAATTCACATTCACTTGAACTTATGGTATGCTACGTCGCAACAATCGTGATTGTTAAATATATCGATTATAGTTTAGATATTTAATATCATAACCATGTCAGCTAGGATAGGCGAGATTGGAGAGAGAGAGAGAGAGAGAGAGAGAGAGAGAGAGAGAGAGAGAGAGAGAGAGAGAGAGAGAGAGAGAGAGATACCCGATAATGTTGCTCTTGAATTTTAAAAAGTTTGAGTTATTTCATTTTCTCACCTGTAGCCCTATAAGATTCAAAATCATCTAATCGAATTTGTGATAGGAGACGATATATAAATTAAATCCTTTATATTTTTTAATCAATTAGACTCTTATTTTACGTTCAAAATTGAAATATTTATAAAATCGTCGAAATAAAAATTAGGAATAAATTCCTATAGCTATAAAAGAACCGTAAAATTAAAAAAAAGGTTTCTATTTTTACAGGAAAAAGAGAAATAGAAAATAATCATTTCCAAGATGTTTCAATTGATTTTGACAATGATATCTCAAATAGTAATTATGAACAGGATCTATCACAGTACGCAGCAGGTGATTTTGATCTGAATACTTTAGACCAATTAATAATTGGTCGTTTGAATGTGAAGGATATAATAACCAGACATCGTAGACTACGTCGAACTATAGAGAAGAAAGATACCATCGAACATGTGACTAAAATTATGGAGAGTATCGAGGAAGAACTTGATGATCTCAAGGTATAACTTCTATTTATTAAAGTTTTAAATTATGAATGGTATTAATTTTATTACAAAGTTATATTAATAATATCGAGACTACCGATAATTTTTTAAAGTCAGGGTGCATTATATAATTTAAAATTTTCTACAGCTATCTCAAGAGAGCAAAATATTACTGAATATTTGTCAATTACGGTATATAATTGATCTAATTGCCTATCAATGACAATATATGATTTACCTAATATTTAGGAATACAATACAAATGATGTCTGTAAAGCTGTCATCAGATAAAGCGATTCCGCCACTTCAACTTGTCACCACGCGATGTAACATAAGTTGTGTCATTACGCCCCTTCTTTTCGCTTTCAAGCCAGATGCTATCAATAGAGTTTTGAAATGTATACTACCAGATACTTTTATTATAGTACCGTATACATTAACACATCTATGCATCGGCGCACAATTTTGGCTGTATGGGAAGATAAGAAAAAAAAGGGCGTCGTTTTTTGCAGATAAAGGAAAAAATTGATTACAATAACACCACGATGAAAAAAAACGAGGCTTCTTCGTTATAGCGGAATTGCTTCATTAAGTTTTCAGTCAAGGACGATTGATTTGATCATATTTTTTGTCCTTGTCGATACGTGTCTTTATATTCACCTCTTCAAGTCAAATTTCAGACTTACAATCGTCATTTTTATTATTTTTACAACTATCGAGTAAAATATGATTATTTATTGTGATAGTGAGCTTATTAACCAATCGTTTTTCACCTTTGAAGGATAAAAATTGTTATATTATGAAAAATTCTGTCATACGTTTTCTTATTATGTAGCGCTATGGCGGAAAGATTCTACTCCGATATCCCCTTAATGCAGGCAATAATGAGTTGATTTTAAAAAAAAGCAATTATATTGACATACGTTGTACCTCATTGAGATTTTATCTTAGTAGAAGTATACTACTTTTCTGACAAAAGATTAACTGTTATATATTTATATATTTTCTTTTCGGCTAATTAACTGCTTTAGGTTTTTTTAAAAATCGAAAAAATTTAGGAGGGCTTTAGTCCTCTTTGAATTTGGATTGATTGGTTTGAGTCCCTTCTGTTTACCTATTTTGCATTCTCTGAATATTAGTATATATTGTATACGACAAGTAATTTTAAGTGTTTGACTGAAAAAGTATTGAATAGTACGAGAAAGCTAAGGTGAGGTTTTGTGTCGAGGGCAAATTGACTTATGAGGTCTCTCACAAATGCATGTTTTTTTTTGCTTGTATCATCATATACTCTGAAATTTTCAGGCTAAACATTCAAAATCAGATCAGCAATTTACGTCCAAGTGTTCGGTTCTTCCACATGGCGATATTAACTGCAGTCAGTCAGTCTACAAGGATCCAACTGAATGGAGAATATCCAGAAAAGAAATTGAGCAACAAATTCGCCACATGCGAATGCAATTAGAAACACTAAAGGTACTGTAATCGTTAAACTTTTCTATCAGCTTTCGCTGACAGATTCTTAAATATCATTTAAATAATGCACCTATTTAGGAAATTCGACGACATATCATGCTCAAAAGACCGCAGTCTACGGCCTCTCCGACTTTCATAGGGTTTCCGCAGGTAAAACCTGATTTCTCGAAGGAAATTCATCAGTCGAAGACGCATTCACGGCATTCCAAAAACAATACAGACACTGCTTCGAATCACACTAACCGCCATCAGAGAAAACACGGGAAGGTGTTAGCAGTGCAATTTAATACAACAGATATCAGTTTCACTAAATCTTTTAATATTTCACTGACTCACAATAGCATTAACGAAAAGATGAAGTCTGAACCCACTGCATCAATGGCGGCATCTACGATTCAGATGGAGAGTTTAGGGCTTCTTGTCACCAGTAGACCTAAGAAGAATGGGCGCCGACAAAAGATACGCGAGGGAATCGATGGAATTGGTGATGTTGAGAGAAACCAACAGCAGCGGCGCCAGAAAAATCATCATCGACGCAAAAACAGTACCTTTTTAACCAACAGTGTACACGAGGATACGACAGTTGTGTCAGAATTTTCGTCGACCGAAACAATATTGGAGATAACCATCTCAGAAGCTCTTCCAAAAGAAATTGATGCTAGAAATTTAGACAATGAAGAAAATATTTATCAGGTTTCTAGTATTGTATTTAAAATCCTAAAATGTAAATTATAGAGTTAAACTATTCCATTTACTATACTTGTATATAGAAGAAGTCAAATGTTAAAATTCATGAAGCCGAAAACTTTGTATACCTAAAGCTCTATTTAAAATCTTAATAAGTACCTAATAATATGAAATGAAATTCCTTAATGAATGATGAACAATATTTCAGTAATAGTATTTTAAAAAAATTTTTCCTATTCTAATTTTCATGAGACATTCAAACTTTTTCATGTATTTCCCAGCAAAGAACTGCGAGTACCTTGATAGACGACTCGTCGAATTATTCTCTTCTGAAGGGAATAACGCAAACAACTGAAAACTATGAGTTTGGAAACCACTTCGAATCTACGAGCGAGCCATTCAACCGGGAATTTAGTAGTCTGTCCACGACAAGCAACACTGGCATAATGCGGACGGAGACGATGGTAGGTACATCATCGACGGATATAGATGACAACATAACGTCAAATACTGGCTCTAGAAAGCTGTCGAAGCTACCACATCGAACTAAATCAAAGAACTCCCATCATGGGCAAGTTGATAACCTGGAAGATGATATGGATACGCCGAATCGTAAACATCCAGATTCGCAGATTGATAAAGTCGCGACGTCATCGACACAAGAGCGGCACAAGTGTTTTTGTGAGCCAGATCCTTATGTTAGGTACATTGTTCATATTTACTATTACCTTAGTTTATATAATTTATATTGATAATGCATCTGCATATTTAATTAGGTCCAAATGGTATACATTAAAAAACTTAAAAAAATATCAAATTTAAATTGAGAATAAAATCAAGTAATTGTATATAAATATTCATTAGAAATTTTATATATTAATTATCATAGTCGAAAATATAGAAATATTAATCTAGGAACATCATAGTGAGAAAATCCATGCACTTATATTATATCATTTCTGCAAAAAGTATAGTTTTACCAACATTGAATAAGAAAGTTCATCATTTCACCTTTGAAATTTTTGTTATTCAACAAAAGAAAGAAGTGAAATATGTATAACAATGCAATTTCTATAATTTACAATGGGGCGTGAAAAATTGTATTTTCGCAAATATACTGTGGTGGACCAGTGTTTGTTTACTTACATTTGTAGAAAATATATATATATATATATATGTATATTAACAGCAAACATAATGGAATATAAGTACTGATATTTGTTCAATAGCATCATGCAAAATTTTAAAGTAGTTCATAAGTTAGTGTCGAGTTGACATTTGAATTTTACTAAACGTATGATGCTTTTTTCAATATAGTTGAACAATATTAATATCACTTTTTATTTTTAATGTGTAAAACGTATGAAGGAATAAAAGTATGTTCTTTATCGAGAACCTTCGTTATGAAAACCTTAAGATCTCGTTTCAAAGGAATTTAATGTGGTCGTAACTGTATTTTTTTACGATCATTAACACTTAGACCAATCGACGGACGTGGTAATGAGGAAATTTTTAAAAAGGGTTTGAACATTATTCTTAATGATCACGGAAAAAAATACGCGAAGTAAAAGAAATCGTAGGCGAGTGTACGAGCGCATGTATCATATGAAACGGTAATCAACATATTTTATATAATAAGTTGAGATTAAGAAAGTTGTGAACTCTATAGGTATCGTGATAATCACGGGGATACTAAAGTGCTTCACGGAATTGATTCTATCAAAAATAGAATATCATAAAACTCTATTTGGAAAAGAAGATTTTTCATAATAACGTACCAATTAACTCATGCAGAATCTCCATAATTTCAAAATCAAATATCATGAATTGCGTTAGAAATTGATGTTGTATTCATCATATACGAAAAAATTATAAGTCAAATAGGGAGTCATTATCGAAACATAGATTTATTTTAAAGAGTTTTGCAAATTAATAGAGGATTCTTATAATTTTCATAACATTAAAAATAGTCTATAGTATCATAGAGGAGATTATGTTGAAAAATAAAAAAGATTAAAGGGGAAGATTCGTCTTTTGCAAAATAATTGGTACTTATTGATCCAGACTCGTATATACAGAACACTACTTCTTGAAAATCGATTAGAAAAGAAGTCATTCTTTAAACAGAAGAAGCTCTTGTTATATTAAAAAGCATATTAAAGTAGAAGAAAACAAGCTAAATGAAGGCCTGACAACGTTTTTTCAATTCGTTTTTTATATTGTTTCTACGACTTTAAATCACTAATAACTTTGCGACATTTTTGAGATTTCTTGAATCACTTATATCATTTTTACTAATTATTATTTAACATAAATGGAAAAATATTCATAAATCTAAAATTTGTCTGTAGTGAGTTTTTAAATTGGAATTATAGAAAAATTTCGCCAAGCCTATTCACAAGCATGATTTTATAACTAGCGACTGAGATCTGAAGTTAATTTTTTTCACTATATACGATGAGGGAAATGTATCAAGAGTCTAAAATAGACAGAGTTGTATCATAATGCAACTAGTGCGTCATCGACTCAATGAATATCGTTGAGTTGAAATCATATGGGTGTGCGTTTATATATAGAAAGATGCAATTTTTCTATAGTATCATCACGTTCATACATAGACTTATGTATTAGACTATGTACTTAAACGGATACAGTGTAGTGCGCATTGAAAGGCAGAGATAGTCCTAGAGTCGTGTTTCTCTTTTGCCCCGGGAAAAAGTCGGGAGGTAGCTGAAGGGAATAGCAGCAATGGTATAGGGTATAGGGTACGTTATGAAAGTAAAACAGTTACCGGTACATACATTTTATATAACAAATTATACTCTTGGCGTTTCTTCATTTAATTAATATGATTTCATTAATTGAACGGTTTTCAACTTCTATTGAATTCTTATCGCTACTCGAAGTACTTATTGAATCAAAAATAAGATTTTTAGTTACTGCAAACTCTTGTATACCCGTATTTACTATATGTTTGTTATAAATATGCATATGAATAATTATCATATCATATCATATCATATTATATCGTACTTCATATTATATCATATCATATCATATCATATCATATCATATCATACTAATTTATAAAGACAAAGCGTGTTTTTGTTTGTACACGATAACCGAAAAAACTACTGAACCGATTGTTCTGAAATTTGGCAAATAGATTCTATATTATCTTGGGATGGACATAGGCTTTGTTTTTCATTGAAAATCATTTAACTTTCTTCAATCAATTAAGTTAAGGGTTTTCACAATCAGTTTCACCAGCGGCCACTAGGTGACGTCTTAAATCACGAACATCAATTCAAAGTAGTCCGCTTAAAGTATTAATACCAGGCCAGCTCAAACGAATGTTCAAATCCAACTTTGGGATCCGTATCCTAAAGGAGGTATGATGTTAGTCGGTATTGCCTTTTTTGTTCTTCAGGTTAATCTGACATTACTCTCACACCTTATGGATATCTTTTGATTTTTGTAAATTTTATTTTCTCTTAAGAGTGCTCCTCACGATACGACATAGAGAAAAATTTTGCGTCAAGTTAGAGAACTAAAATCAATGGTCTGCACTACCGACATTTCAGGAACGTATCCACAATGAAAATTATATGAATAGCCCCCTTTCTTACATATGTATATATATATATATATATATATATATATATATATATATATATATATATACTACGTCTATGTAGCTCTCGATGTTATACACGAAAGAAAGTTCCTTATCAAAGCTTCTTATTTCAGATTTCAGGATCATATTTCATTGCCTTGCTCTGTCGCGAGTACTTGCGAGTAAAATGTAGCATGTCAAAATTCGAAATATTAATATTCAAGGCAATACATATTATTAATATAGTAAAGATAATTAAAAATTATTCTTTAATAAATAAATATATATATATATGTTATACACTAGCTCATTAATTTCTAAAAAATTCTGTAAGAATATTTAGAATTTAGAATATTTATTCAGAGCTTATAAAATTTGAATATAAACCAGTAATCTTATCGCAGTGAAAAAAATAATTTTTCTTATTTATCACTTACGATCAGGAAATACAATTTCCATAAAAAAATGTGCAATAAATAAAGTATGTGTAATAGTAAAAATAGAAAAATTTTACAAACATTAGTAAAATCTACAATATTTATTTCATATATTCTGTTGAAAACAAAAGATACGAATCCTTCATGTTTCGCATTTAAATTCTTTGTGCCACAAGTTTTTTGTGTGGTATTTCTAATGAATGTCTGAGTATATATCTGTATTATTATTTAAAAAAATTAATTTTTATTATAATAATCAATAAAATTATTCCAAACTTCAGTTGTTTATATATTCGTTCAAAAAATAGAATTGTAATACCCGAAACGAATTGATAGAGAAAATTCAAAGACTGCATAACATTGAAGCTTATAGGAACAATTATTGTTACCAATGATTCAGAAGAAAGTTTAGCTATATCACGAACAATATATAGTACATTAGTGGCTAAGGCTTTAGACTGCGAATCAGAGCGTAACCTTCGGATTGATTCTTTGAGAACCGATTAGGTAAAAAATAGTCTTCAACGTATTCTTCAAAGAAATCAAAATCATGAAATTGTACAATTATATCTATATATATATATATTATTCAAAATTAATAGAGGTTCAAAAAATGAATTTGCCAATCATATCGTAATGTTAATTATTTAGGGTTTTTTTATAATCAAAAATCAATCAAAATTAATTTAAACCGAATGGAATGAGTGTTAAAAATACTGATTAGAAATCCACATTTTTGTATAAATAAATATATTAAAGGAGAATAAATTTATGTATTTAAATTAAATCTTATTAAATTGAGTAAATAATTTTTTATCGGAATTATTTTTCTTTTGTAAAATTGTCGTCATCTTGATTCAATATTATACGATTTAATTTAATTTAATTTAATATTAATATTAATTTAATAAGATTTATTAATGGAATGCATTATGTTTTCAATAATTGGAATAAATAAAATATCCTTTAAAATATCAAAACTTGATATTTATATTATTTCCTTATTTTTAATACTTCTAAAGATATTTTGCTGATTATAATTGTTATTTCTTTGCTAATTTTTGTGCAAACATCGTTTCACACCTATAAATCGAAAGCCATTTACAATGCCGAATAGACAGGCTACTCCGATTGAGAGTCAAGTTCTCCAAAAGTTCTCTTTCGGCTCTTGCTGAGCTCTCTTTCTTCTCTTCTGTAATACAACGCCAAGTAAACAGTATATCAAAGTTCATCTATAACATTGTGTGGGCGATAAGAACGAGAGTCGAAAAGAACTGGAGAGAGCTAAAGAAAACAAGAGAACGTCCAATCTCATTATATATTTTTAGGTAATTTTACTTTTTAATAATAATTTAATTTTTTTTTATTTAAATTCTATATTATCTTGAAAAATAATCTTTGCATTAAAAAATGAAAAGAGTAACTTTCGATTTAGAAGTTAATTTTTCATAATAATTACGTATTTGAGACACCAAAAAGTTATGTGCTTTTTTGCTCTCACTGAGCTTTCTCCGCCTCTCTTCTACTTTCAAAGTGGTTCTCTTATTCCCTTTACAAATAAGTAGTACGTTCTTTATAAATGATAATAAGCGAACAAAAATAACTTTTTTGATTTTCTATTTCATTAACCATTTTCTAGTCATTTTTTATACTATAATGGACAGTTCAATTACAATCTATGCTTCACTATAAAAATATCACATTTTTGGTTTGAAAACAAATTTTTGGAGTTTCTTGATATGCTAAATAGCTGTTTGAATAAGTTTTTCATCACAGACTAAGCAATAAACAATAGTCATTAATACTTTCTACCACTTGCACAATAATAATAGGTTCAAACAAGACAATGTGGTGCATTTATCTATTCATTTATATTATAATTTTCATTGTTATCATCTATAAACAACGTACACCTTATTTGTAAAGGGAAGAAGAGAACAACTTTGAAAGTAGAAAAGAGACGGGGAAAGCTCTGTAAGAGCCAAAAAGCACATAACTGTTTGGTGTCTCAAATATGTAATGATTATGAAAAATGAAATTCTAAATCGAAAGTTACTCTTTTCATTTTTTAATGTGAAGATGATTTTTCAAGATAATATAGAATTTAAATTAAAAAAATTAAATTTTTATGAAAAAGTAAATTTTAATCGAACTTCCCGTGGCCCTCACCTGCGCGCAATAGAATTTATCAAAAAATATTTATCTCAAGAATGAACAATTAGATATTATATCGCGAATATTTAAAAATTACCTAAAAATATATATTAGGAGTGTGAATAAGTCTTTCCCGTTTTTTGTAAGAGATGGCGCCACCAATACTGTGCGAGTATTCAATGGTTACATATGTCATAATCAAAGCTTATTCATATGTCAACAATTCCATACTAACACATTAGTTAAAATTTTTTCGCATCATAAATTTTTGATATCGTGAAAATGTCGAAATTTGAGCCGAGTCGACGTCATTTGCGGGAAGTTTCACTTTATTGGTTCAATTTGAAGAAATCTGCTGCCGAGACGCATCGATTGCTTCAGGAGGCTTATGGAGAAGGTTGTGTCGATGATTCAAGTGTTCGCGGATGGTTTCGACGCTTCAAAAGCGGTGATTTCGACGTGGAAGACAAGGAGCGTTCCGGGCGGCCGCAAATCTTTGAAGATCGAGAATTGGCGACTTTGCTTGATGAAGATTCTTGTCAAACGCAAGAAGAACTTGCTGAAGCATTGGGAGTTGACCGAACAACCATTTCCAAGCGTTTGAAAGCCATGGGAATGATCCAAAAGCAAGGAAATTGGGTGCCGTACGAACTGAAGCTGAGAGACGTCGAACGGCGTTTTTTCACTTGCGAACAGCTGCTTCAGCGACGTAAAAGAAAGGGTTTTTTGCATCGTATCGTGACTGGCGATGAAAAGTGGATACGTTACGATAATCCGAAGCGAAGAAAATCATGGGGACTACCCAGCCATGCATCATTATCGACGGCCAAGCCAAATATTCATGGCGCCAAGCTCATGCTCTGTATATGGTGGGACCAGCTAGGTGTGGTTTACTACGAGCTTCTGAAACCGAATGAAAGGATCACAGGCGAGGTCTATCGACGACAATTGATGCGTTTGAGCCGCGCACTGCGAGAAAAACGGCCACAATACTCCGACAGGCACGACAAAGTTATTTTGCAACATGACAATGCTCGCCCACATGTTGCACCGCCGGTGAAAACATACTTAGAAACGCTCAAATGGGAAGTCCTACCCCACCCGCCGTATAGTCCAGACGTTGCTCCGTCTGATTACCATCTCTTCAGATCGATGACGCATGGCCTGGCTGACCAGCACTTCCATTCCTACGAGGAAGCCAAAAAATGGGTGGATGACTGGATAGAGGCCAAACCGGTCGAATTTTTTCGCAACGGGATTCGTATGTTGCCAGAAAGATGGGAAAAAGTTGTAGCTAGCGATGGCCAATACTTTCAATAATTCATTTGTAACCATTTTTTCACAATAAAGGCTCAAAATTTGAAAAAAAACGGGAAAGACTTATTCACATACCTGATAATTTAGATATATTTCTAAGAATATATTTTCTCACTTGGGTGATTCCACAGCCGAAAGAGAACTTTTGGAGAACTTGACTCTCAATCGGAGTAGCCCGTCTATTTGGCATTGTAAATGGCTTTCGATTTATAGGTGTGAAACGATGTTTGCACAAAAATAACAAAGAAATAACAATTATAATCAGCAAAATATCTTTAGAAGTATTAAAAATAAGGAAATAATAGAAATATCAAGTTTTGATATTTTAAAGGATATTTTATTTATTACAATTATTGAAAACATAATGCATTCTATTAATAAATATTATTAAATTAATATTAATATTAAATTAAATTAAATTAAATTAAATCGTAGAATATTGAATTAAGATGATATGGCAGTAGTATTAAATTAAAATTTTACAAAAGAAAAATAATTCCGATAAAAAATTATTTACTCAAATTAATAAGATTTAATTTAAAATTTAATAAAAAAATTTTTAAATAATAATACAGATATATTCAGTCGTTCATTAGAAATGGCACACAGAAAACTTGTTGCACGTAGAATTTAATCACGAAACATGAAGGATCGTATCTTTTGTTTTCAACAGAACATATGAAATAAATATTGTAGATTTTACTAATGTTTGTAAAATTTTTCTACTTTTACTATTACACATACTTTATTTATTGCGCATTTTTTATGGAAATTGTATTGCCCGATACTAAGTGATAGATAAGAAAATTTTTTTTTTACTGTGATAATGTACTGGTTTACATTAACATTATTATTTACATTATTATTACTATTATTATATATATATATATATATATATATATATATATATATATATATATATATATATAATAGCTTCCAATAAAAATCCATTAGAAGGTTCTGAAGTATAGCTACTAAATGTAATTACTAACTATATTTTACATTAGGTTAATATTTACAATGAAAAATAATCGTACTTTCTTATCATTTCCTAGCAAAAAAAATGTTTATATTTTTATCCATTTTAGTTGCCCATTTTCTACGGTTTGAACCAATTTTTATTCATCGTAATTCTAACAAGGGTTCTACCATATCAAAATATTTTGATACCAAAGTTAATAACAGCTACATTGTTATGGCTCCTAATAAATGGCACACATTCGGGAAATGGTAACACCATGGATATGTCGCGTAGTGTACTCTTGTTGGGTCAGGAGATGTATTTTTCATTCGAATAATTTTTTATCAAATGTTTTAAATCTATTATTTGAGTCCGATGCGAGCTTATGTAATTTTCAAAGCATAAATGCTTCGACGCCAAATGCACTGTAACATAATATGAATATGTAAGTATTATAAATTAAAGAGTCGTTTTAATGAAATTAATAATATCAAATATCTTCTATATGAAACAATGTTGAGCTTTGCGAAAAGTATTTTAAAGAAAATTTGTCTATCTCAGAAAAATAAATTTTTAATATTGTATTTGTGTTTCCGATAAAAGTCACTTTTTTATAAAATATAAACTTAAAAAGTGATTGTACCTCGATTTACACTGCAACATCTCAGCATGGAAGTATACCTATGCTTCACGAATCGACTGCGACCTTTTTTATTACAAGCTTGGGACGCTCATATTGGATTTTCAACAAATATGTATAGAACATAAAAAATATATGTTAATGAGATCTATAACTTTAATTGTAAATATTATTGCATTGTACTAAACACCATGCTTTTTACAATTTCTTTAGCATTTTTGTTATTATATTTCACGAATAACAGAATCGATGGATTTTACGATATTTTCATTAACATTATCTTATCTGTATATTATCCAATATTTTTTACAAATTTATTAATATTTTATTGATTGATTCTGTAGTTACAGAGTCCTTAACTTACATAGATATAAGCCAGTTATTTTTTTCACATATTTACAATATACATTGTTTTAATTAATTTCAAATTCACATTTTAACATATCCTTGACAATAAGTTACTTTTCAGTGATTTAGTCATATACTGTCAAAAATGTCTTTTTATGAGCCCACGCGTGGACAAAATGATGTGGAAATAAACTCGGTTATTTGTAAATGATCTCCTTACTTTATTAAGCTATATTTCAATTAAAAATATATATTTATTATTATTTTTTGGAGTTTTACATATATTTGTGTAAAGTATACTATACTGTTATTCCTAAGGATGCACATAATATGCACTTAGCCATTTGTTTCAATGATACATTGTTTTAAGAAGTTATTGCGTCGTATAATTTATTTTGGGCTACTCTGTTTCGGAAGATTTTACAACAATATTTTGTGTAAATATTATTGTGGTATATGAATATTTATGCTTGATCTATGAAAAGATTAACAATATAATTATATAGATTTTGTGTATGTTTTTTTGTCTTTATATAAAATATTTTTCTAAATTCAGTAAAATAGTAAGTTTGTATAAAAGACATGTAGGATTTATAAATTGTAAATTTCTGAATATGCTATGAATATATGTTATTATGTTTCCCTTTGTCACAATTAGTAGGACATCTGACTATATCAATGGACTGATATTTAATTTAACGATAGAATATTTTTGGGCTAATATATTAGGAATTTATATGAAATCTTAATAAAATTCGTGAGAAGATGCATTTAAACTTACTACCATGCTAAGACACATGAAACTCGCCTCATTGCAGTCTGTATGTGTGTCTTTGTGTGTCTTTTTGCTTCTATTATTTTCATTATTATTATAATTATTATCATACTGAGTAGATTTGTTCCGTTTATATTTGTAATCACTATTTCTAAGCGATATTTAAATTTCGGAGATGTTTAACTGATGTACGGAGTAATTACATTTTTTATGAAATAATTTATATTTAACATTAGATAAATAGCTAAAAGCGTTATGGTTTGAATCTAATTGAATAAATTTGTTGAATTTATTAAAAAGACTAATGTTCATCATTTTTTAAAATTATCTTATACAATTAGTATAAAGGGTAATAAAATTATATTATTTTTATTCTTCTTGGAATTAGCTTTACTTAGAATACTTTACTTTATTGATTTATTCAAAATATATTTATTATTAAAAAGTTTTTGAAAGTCATTTTAATATAAAAATTGGCTAACTAAATTTACATGTATGTAATGAAATTCTTTATCAGAGAAATTTATTACTATTCCAACAAGGTAGTTCAAACTAAATAACGAAACCTCGCTCAGATTGTAATATAATATAATATATTAGAGAGTAGAAAGCACTAGCTACTTTTAATTACATTCATTTCAATAACGCTATTGTTTATAAATAACAGAAAAGATAACTGCATATCAAAAAGTTATAATAACAACACAATAACTTTTGAAATGATTATAAATTTTTCCTGCTGATAAAGGAATATTATAAGATGGTATATCGGAATATAAATAATTGTATAGATATAATTAATGTTATAGGTATATTACAACATTAGTTAAATTTTTTCAATAAAATAAATTAATAAATGAACAATTTTTGAAAAAAATTGAATTATATATTAGATAAAATTTAAATAAAAATGGCTACCAACGGAAAAAATTATCTAAAAGAAGTGCACCACAGAAAACTGAAAAGTGCACACCACACCACAGAAAAGTGCACTGCTCAAAACTGACAGAATTTGAGTATAGCTACAGGAGGGACTTATTTTGATAGTTTGAAAGCATACAATATGTTGAATGAATTTTGACAATTCATACTGCAGTGGTTTATTCTGAAGATTTGTTTTAATATTGAGCCTAGAATCGTTATTTCTATTGAAATCATGTATTCTAAAGAGATATTCGTTCGAAGGAGACAATTAAAAAAAATATGCACGCGCGTATGTGTGTGTGTGTATTAGTAATATGTATCAGTTAAAACAGTTACTCTATGAACATTAATATTTATTATCAGAAAATTTACTAAATATGACAAAAATGCCGTATCCCCGTACTGGTAATGTATGCTTGATCTTTCAGCTACATTTTACGGGCAACTACTCGCAAGTCGCAACAGGGCAAGACAATGAAATTCAATCCTGTAATAAGAAACCAAGATAACGAACGCACTTTCGTCCAAAACATCGAGCGCTAATAGATGTAGTATGCATATACGATCGTCTGAAAATGTAGAATAATATAGCTTTTTTTCTAAAACTTATACAAAAACATATAAAGTAAATGAGTATACATACATATATTTGTTCATAATAGTTTTTAATCCTGTATATACATAAAATAATCAAAATAATAGTAAAAATTTAAAGCACAGAGCCCCCTTTACTTGATTGAATTCGTACGGCGCAGATTACCCAAGTACGAGACCCACTATTTGAGAGGATGGCGAGGGCTCAGGATAGAGATGATAAGATCGGAGCAGTTAAAAAACTTTTGCGAGCTGGCGAAAATAAAGATTATGTTTTAAAATGTGGGCTTGTATACAAAGGTACGCCAGGGCAAGAAAAGTTAGTTGCTCCCAAGAGCCTTCAGAGTGAGCTAATCAAGAGAGCACACGACGTCGGCCACTTCGGCGTCAAGAAGACTACGGAACTGCTCGCTCGCGAGCAGATTATTGGTTTAGTAAAATGGAGCAAAAGGTCGAGGAATGGATTGATAATTGCATACAGTGCATACTCGCAGCAAGGAAATGCGGCAAAGGAGAAGGCTTCCTGAACTCAATTCCAAAGGATGACACTCCGTTACAGACTATTCACCTCGACCATATCGGACCACTGCCCGCAACTGGCAAAATATATAAACATTTGCTGGTAGATTTTCCAAATTTACGTGGATCTTCGCGACTAAATCGACGGTCACAGGGGAAGTAATAGAGAAGCTGAGGATCATGCAGCAGCACTTCGGCAATCTACGGCGCTTCATTACTGATCGAGGCACCGCATTTCGATCACACGAATTCGAGGACTACTGCCAGGCCGAGGGAATTAACCATCAGCTAATAACAGCCGGCGTACCCCGAGGTAACGGGCAGGTCGAGAGAATTAACGCCATTGTCGCTGATGTACTGGCAAAACTTGCCATAGACGAGCCAAGCAAATGGTAGAAATACGTTAGGAGAGTCCAGAGGGCTATCAACGACACGTTTCAACGAGCAATACGCACTAGTCCGTTCGAATTAATGTTTGGCACGAAGATGCGTTATATGGAGGACACTCATTTAAAGGAAATTCTTGAATTCGTAATGATGGATCAGTTCCAGGAGACGCGTGCTGAAGCTCGAGTAGCAGCCAAAAGAAGAATAAGCGAACTTCAGGAAGAAAATCGCAAGTAATACGATAGGAAGCGTAAGCTGGCCATCGCTTACCAGCAAGGAGATATTGTCGCGATCAAAAGGACGCAGCTTGGCCCCGGTTTAAAGCTGGCTATCAAGTTTTTCGGGCCATACTGAGTGATTCGAGCGAACGAACACGATTGTTACGAAGTAGAAAAAATAGGCAGCGGTGAGGGACCAGGGAAAACAACAACATCCGCAGACAACATGAAACCTTGGCGGGGGTTTCGAGACGATCTGGAGGAGGACCTGTCAAGCGACGAACAAAACAATGAGGATGAAGCAGATCATGCAGACGCAACAAACCATACTCAATGCATTGCGGACTCCACTAAGGGAGACCACTAGCCATGCCTGAGGCCAGGCAGCAGTCAGGAGTGGCCGAATGTAGGAATGCGGATGCACCGAGACATGCGATTCGCCTTAATGACGGGAAAGTCCCGTCGGGCCCATGACCAGCCGTCACCGGTCGCTCCACTGCTGTGCATCCCTTAGAGTAAATCTACTCCTGCTCAGGTAGCGGCGCGACTCCGCGCCAATGTGGAAACAGACCGATCGGAGAGAACGTAGACTATCACTCATTGGCCGCCCGGGAAGGGAAGGGGAAAGCGGCGGCCACCTATAAATAGAAGATCACTTTCCAACAAGAGGATTCTAGAAGTGCACCCGTGAGAGAGGAACGTCCGTCGGAGAAAATCCTGTATAGCTACTAACTTTTGAATAAATAGAGCTATTAATAAATTGAAGTACTATTTCTCACCTGCTTCATTCTTCCCTCTCCAAGATCCCTACACACACACACACACACACACACACACACACACACACACACACACACACACACACACATATATATATATATATATATATATATATATAGTGTATATTATATTGTACATATTATATATACACATTTTAAATATGATTTCTACTGAGAAATACTGCTGTATTGGCGTGTACGGGTGGTTCATTACGATATTCCGTTGCCTCAAGACGATTTCTATAGGCAGTTGTGTGTTCCGATGATAGAATACGATGTCCAGATGTCTCTGGGTGATTTAAAAACGACGTCCAGGTATGAGGAAATCAACTTCTATGGGAAGATTCGTGTTGGGATGGTAAAATACGATATCTAGGTCTTTCCGAATGACTTCTACGGGGAGTATCGTGTTTAGTCGTTAGCAAGCGATGCTAGATTTCTCGGGACAACTTCTACTGGGGCTATCGTATTTAGTTGGTAGGAAACGATGTTTAGGTATGTCGGGACAACTTTTACGGGGAGTTTCGTGTGCGGATGATAGAATGCGATTTCTAAATGTTTTGAAACGACTTCTACGGGGAATTTCGTTTTCGGATGGTAGAAGACGAAGTCCAGGTATAATGGAACGATTTCTACGGGGAGTAACGTGTTTAGTTGGTAGGAAACGATGTTCAGCTATGTCGGAACAACTTCTACTGGGAGTTTTGCGTTCGGATGATAGAATGTGATTTCCAGATGATTTGGAACGACTTCTACGGGGAGTGTCGTGTATAGTTGGTGGGAAACAATGTCCAGGCATGTCAGTACGACTGCTATGACGAGACTCGTAGTCTATCATTCGAACACGCACACTCCCAGTAAGAGTCGACCTGGGATACGTGGACATTGTATTCTACCACCCCAACACAAAACTCTCTATAGTAATCGTCTCGAGACATTTCTTATAGTCCGAACATGATACTCTCCGGAAACGTCGTCTCGAGACACTTGGACATCTTTTACCACTTGAACTCAAAAGTACAATTTTCTCCATCGAAACCATATTTAATATGCATATATATGATATATTGTATAAAATGGTCAGCAAAATATCAACTTTTTGAAGTAGACGCTACATTCAAGCAGCTTTTTATACAGAAGCGACGATAGGTAATTTACGGTCAATTATTGATAGAAACATAGATTTGCATATATAGAGTACTTTTTACTTAGATATTATTGAATTGTTTATGAAATCGCTTAAATTATCTCGGGCGAAGCCGAGACAGGGGATGCTAGTATTTATATACATATACATATACACTCGAGGGCGAAAACAAAATTATCTATTTATTATCATGTTTGTTCTAAAGATTTGAGAAAAAATTAGGTTATAGCGTTGTGTCTATACGCAGCGCGTCTATAGTATTTATATCAGTCGACTGTTCTTACCAGTTCTTACCAGGTTCTTACTGTTGTTGTCATATACGGAACACTGCTTCAGTAGCCTGCTTGTAGCGTCAGAAATGATTTCATGATGGCTACATGGGTCCATAATAGAAAAATGCCCGTTCATATATTAAATCGAAATCGCGCCATTTCCAAATGTATGAACTGGCAACTTACTATTTTATTTGCGGAACATATCCATAGTAGAAGTAAAATTAAAAATTGTATTTATGTCGAATGTTCTGAATTAAATTAATAAATATTTTTATCGGTCTTGCAATCTTTATAATATCATATATTAGCTAAAATAATGACAGTCAGATTGTCCTTGTTTATGCTTACTCCCGTAGAATCTGAAATAAAACTTATTACTGCAGTAAATTATATCAGAAAATTAAAAATAAAAATATAAATTAAAAATAAAATAAAATTAATAATAAAATAAAAAAAAATAAAAATAAAATAATAAAAAAATTATTCTTTTTTTTTTTTTTTTTTTTTTTTTTTTTATTTTTTTTTTTTTTTTTTTTTTTTTTTTTTTTTTTTTTTTTTTTTTTTTTTATTTTTTTTTTTTTTTTTTTTTTTTTTTTTTTTTTTTTTTTTTTTTTTTTTTTTTTTTTTTTTTTTTTTTTTTTTTTTTTTTTTTTTTTTTTTTTTTTTATTTTTTTTTATTGTTTATTCCTAACAACAGACAGTCCGCTTCTTTTTCTCTTTTCCTTTTTTTTTGTTTTGGTCTTACACTGACAATCTCTAAAATAAAAAAAAATAATAAAAATAGAATACAATTCAAAAATAAAATTAATTCAAAATTAAATAAAATTATCAGGTATGTAAAAGTCTTTTTTTTTTTTTTTCAAATTTTGAGCCTTTATTGAAATGGTACAATGAATATTGAAAGTATTGGCCATCGAGCTACAACTTTTTCCCATCTTTCTGGCAACATTACGCAATCTCCGTTGCACCAAAATTCGACCGGTTTGCGCATCTATCCAGTCATCCACCCATTTTTGGCTTCCTCGTAGGAATGGAAGTGCTGGTCTAGCCAGGCCATGCGTCATCGATCTGAAGAGATGGTAATCAGACGGAGCAACGTCGGACTATACGGCGGGTGGGGTAGGACTTCCCATTTGAGCGTTTCTAAGTATGTTTTCACCGGCGGTGCAACATGTGGGCGAGCATTGTCATGTTGCAAAATAACTTTGTCGTGCCTGTCGGAGTATTGTGGCCGTTTTTCTCGCAGTGCGCGGCTCAAACGCATCAATTGTCGTCGATAGACCTCGCCTGTGATCCTTTCATTCGGTTTCAGAAGCTCATAGTAAACCACACCTAGCTGGTCCCACAATATACAGAGCATGAGCTTGGCGCTATGAATATTTGGCTTGGCCGTCGATGATGATGTATGGCCGGGTAGTCCCCATGATTGTCTTCGCTTCGGATTATCGTAACGTATCCACTTTTCATCGCCAGTCACGATACGATGCAGAAAACCCTTTCTTTTATGTCGCTGTTGACATATGAATAAGCTTTGATTATGAAATATGTAACCATTGAATACTCGCACAGTATTGGTGGCGCCATCTCTTACAAAAAACGGGAAAGACTTATTTACACTCCTAATATAATGACAGTCAGACTGTCCTTGTTTACATTCACCCCCGTAGACTAATCTGAAAATAAAATATTAGCTGAAAAAATTCTTTGTTAGTAAAGTGCAGTCTGACTGTCCCTAACACCCTTACCTAATTGAAGACTTGTCCAACGTTTCGAGCTCGCTACGGCTCCTCATCAGGGACTCATTATTTTAGCTAATATATGATATTATAAAGACTGTAAAAATATTTATTAATTTAATTCCATAGTAGAAGAGAATAGAATATTTGTCCTCGATAATTTTTATTAATTCGACTATTATTATTCAATATTATCAAAATTATAAATCATACAATATATTTTGCTAATAGAAGAAATATAGAGGTAAAATATTTGATATTAGAATATAAATCAGAATAAATTTTTTATTATATAGCAAAATGAAAAAGTACGCATCTAATAACAATTCTTATATATTTAAACAGTCAAAACAATTTTCCATAAATTTATTTTTATTATCATATAAGTCTATTATCATGCGGTCCCGAATTCAATTTTACAAGTGCAGCAACTTCTAAAAAAATATTTAACAACCAGTTATTTGCCATACTCTGGTATACTTCTCTAACCTTGTAAGAAAAAATTGAATCAATGTATATTATAAACAGTCGATGAAACAACACATTATATTTATGACAGAATACACGAGTACATTTATTTTTGTTTTTATAAACCTAAAATTATGCGTTCGTTTTATACTTTAATTTTTTTTATATCTTTGCTACCTCGGCAATGGAAGGAACCTCCTTAAAAAGTATAATAACGAGGCGAGAAAGAGAATTACTTGTTTTTATTATTTTAAAAATTGTTTATATCGTATTGCATATTCAATATTCTTATTAAATAATTAAGATCAGATTATTTCTGTGTAATTAAAACGTATATTAAAACGTATCTTTATATGTATATAAAGTAAGAAGATTCTAAACAGCATTTCAATTGTAACTTTAGTAAATGACCTGACTTAATCTTTTCAAAATATCCTCCTCTATTATAATTGAACTTTTAACTTTAGGGAAGACAAGGAACTAGCTAAAGAAGAAAAAAGAAGACTGAAGGAAGATCGTGCACGTAAAAAGGAGCGGAAACTTAAGAAAAAGGCAAAGTTGGAGAAGGAGTGCATAACGGAAAAAATGAATTGTTTTGAGCACGACAATGATCATTGGCGTACAGCACCCCTGTGGAATGCTGGACCTTTCTGCTTCTGCATGAACGCCAATAACAATACATATTCGTGCGTACGGACTATCAATAATACACATAATTTCCTTTATTGTGAATTTACAACTGGTCTCATCACCTTCTATAATTTGAGAATTGGTAGGTTTACTTTATCATGTCATTGTTCTTATGAAAAACACTGCGTTATTTTTTCTAATATACAACCGTCTGATTCGATACATATCGCATGGATAGAAAAAGGAAAAATTTTAATCATTAGCACAATCAAAAATAAATAGTTTTTTTAAATCAGTATCATGTCAGAAATAATAACCGACAAGGAGAATGTACTGTCACCGGAAAGTCAATGTCTTTTACCTTGATAAAATGCATTATATATAATAAAAAAAATGAATACCTTATTTTTATGTGTGCCAATAGCCATTTTCTTTGTTATTTACACATTTTTCCATGGTTTTTAATTTTTTCAATCTATCCGTAACTCCCAACATATGCAATGGCTCTTATCTCTTTAAATGCAATTGCAGATTCTATTTTGGTATAATAAAATTTTATTGATTTTTTGCCTTAAAAATTAAAGTAGTTATTATTATTCATAAAAAGGCATATAGAAATCTTCTGAATATGTAAGTTAACTTTTATTTGTATTAAATCCAGTTTACAAAGTTATGACCATACATGATTCCTTAAATTACGATGCTTAAACAGTAAAGATCCGTGTTTTATTCAATTTCGTCTCCTTGATATAGACTGCGATAAATTCATTGTAAACCTTAGGAAGTTGTGTATCATGCTGGAATCAAAAATTCAAACCTATATAGGAAGCTATTACGCTTCTTCGCATTCAAGTAACTAAATGTGAAATTTTATTTTTGAGTAGCAGATTTACCGTTTCTCTAAATGACATGTACACGTTTCTTTAAATAACTTTTATAAGTCTGATGATGTATGGACGCAGATAGTTTTTCGAAAAATTTTCATCAACATTACTGCTTAATTTGGATTAAAAACAGCAATGCAATAACATTGTTAAGGAGTTATTAGACTTTGTCTGTAACTAGCAGTTGCTCTAGAGGAAAAAAACTAGCGATGAATCAAGAGCTTATGGCTATGACGTAAAAGCGAAACCTCAACCATGCCAATGGGAGATACTGCTCGATTTATGATCGAAAAAGTGCGCCAAGTTCGATCGATTGTGAATGTTTTACTTATAGTTTTCTTAAATTCCAGGAGTTCTGTGTGTTCGTGAGTTCTTGCTAAAGGTTGGAACGATTAATCGAAAGGATCACTTTAGTTATGCGTAATATGCGTATATTATAACAGTCCACCAGAAACTCTCGGAATACTAAAAGAACAGGAATTGATTGCTGCACCATGATAAAGCTCCTAATTACAAAACCTAATTTTTGCTTGAATGTTTGACCAAACAAACACACTAAAAACGTCGCAGCCACTCTATTCCCCGGATGTAGTCTCCTTTTATTTTGTTGTTTCCAAAACTGAAGGACCATAAAAAGATGATTAAAAAAACATGACTTATTAGAATATTTCGACGATTGGAAAAAACATTGGCATAAGTATGATATCTCATGAGAATCTTTAGGATATAAAATATATATTTGTGAGAAAAGATGTAGTTTTTGAAAAACCAAAAATTTGTGATACTGCTTGAATAGACTTAACTGTTGGTTCTAATAAAAAGTTAACTGTGTATAATGATTGAATCAGGACTACCTTTTTTCCTTCAACGCCATCTTTATCCCCAAGAAAGCACAGGTCAGACAGCCGGAAATTCAAATTTCGTGCTTTCATAAAGGAATTCGATTGCTGCAGAGAAAACACGGTCCTCTATTATCCCATCTTAAGAATTTGACGCTGCTTGACCAGTCATCAGTCACTCACATCGCTACTATCGATAGCGCAAAGTCCTTCGACACCGCCAAATACTTTATGGTGCTACATGTATCTAAAGCAGCTAACCTATCATTTAGGCTCTACGAATGCTCGGAGAAATACTACGTCAGAAGCAACATTAACATAGGGAAACAAGTTTGTACACACTAATCGGCTACTTCTACGCCCCTGTCAATGAAATAAGGCTGGGCATACCATCTGTCTACTGGCTAGTTATACTACATCTGTACAACAGTCATCAGATGCCCGACCTGGCATTTTTGATTGTAGCAAGCTTACTGCAAACATGTGTTTAGATTTCGGTACGATCGCATCAGCCTTACAGTAAAATCATACGATCATCAAAAGTCCGCGACGTTTATATTACAGCGATCATGACTGAGCCACTGTTGCAAGGCTCCTATTGTTACGATATTCGCAATACTGAGAGGAAGCTTGTTGCCATCATGTATTATGAAAAAAAGATATCAGATTAGTTAAATATTAATTCATAAAATATCAATTAGTAAATGGTTGATATTTTAAGAAAATGCAGAAAAACAGGTATCCCTTTATAAGAGGATAATGATACGTTTCTGCATAATCGTAGTAGATTGACCATGATTAACGTAGCTTAAGAATGCAGGAGGTTAGCAGTGAATATGTGCAATGATGCGTGATGGCTGTAGACTTCCTGCGAAAATTATACACAGTGAATGCATACTCGCTACAATCCCATTACAATAATATGCTGCAATTATCGCAGTGCAACATACAGTATGACTGTACTAACATTAACAGGATCTCTGTAATCATGCATGCTCGTTACTGTCAAAAATGCTATGTGAAATACACATGGAATCGGTGCATGTGATGACTACCTTTAACTGTAGATTTCTAGATGCGAAAAATAGGTTACTTGCAATGGTTTTACAGCCAGTTTAGTAACTTGCATAAATATTTCGCCAATCTTCTTTACGAAAAAATAGAGGAAGTTCTACTCAAAAATTCGAATTTGGTACCTGGCTAATCAATGTGTTGTCGATGGCATTCAACTTCTTGCTGAATGCGACTATATACAATGTCAAAAAATCAGGACCGATGTCCTACCCACCCATTCCCGCATATATAGGTGTAGGGACCACGATAGACTATGCCACGTGGATCGCGTACATACAAAAATCAACAATCATAACCTAAACCACTAAGACTAAGATCACTAAGATGATATGGTACAATATCTTGAAACCTGAGCAATTGGTTTCAAAACAATCGTAAAATCGCTAGTTTAACAAATTTGAGAATATGTCTGATTTTCCTACTCCTATCCATAAATTTCTCATAGTTTTTTTATCCCTTAGTATGCCTTCGAATCAATTCACAACTCTTCATCTAGGCGCGTGATAAGGATTTCAAAAACCAACTATCGTACGTAACGATACTATTCCACATTTTCTATTCTCCTGAAAACTTTGGCAAATTCAGGAAACTTTGTAGCCGAAGATCTAGATTTATTTATACTTTCTAATGGTATGTTATGTGAAAGAGTAAGGTTATTCACATTTACAGTTTCTTCATATTGCAGAAGCTTTGATAACAAAAATTGAGAGTTTGTTCTCATTTCGATCTCATCACTCCAATACATTATAAAAAACATCAGCATCTTGCTGACCATCGTTACACGAAGTAGTTGCTAAATACGTACTGTATATTTCGAATCAAATTTCATTAATTTCATGTTAAGTGCTCGAAAAATAACTTTATTCAACACGGCTCGATTTCTAGCTGAAGTCATTTTGAATTTAATTTTAACGATTTGAGTTGCTTGAATTGTCGTCAGATGATTAATTTTTAGAGGATCGGGATCGGTATACTGACTCAATTCATGTACGACACGTTATCGACGATGAATCCATCATATGAGGTACGTTTTTCAGGTTTTTTTTTTTTTTTTTTTAACGAGGGATAGAGCAGTTCAAATCCTGGTCGTCTAAAAATGAAGCAAAGTTAGCGCAATGCTTTTTAAGAAATTAAAAATATAATAAATATTTATCTGAAACGTATGATTTTGTGGTTCAATATCATAAACCGGCAGCGCTTTTGTAATGACAAATATCACGCAATCTTTATATGTGCCGCTTAAATTCGGGCTGTCTGTGTTTCTGATCTTTATCGACAAATTTGTGTAGAATGCTGTACCATAGGCGTCTGTGCCGAAAATAAATTCTTGCGTATTGCAATTTATTGATTTTTATCTATTTTGTCTGAATAGCATTTAAGTAATTATTCCATCAGTCTGCGAGCGTCTAGGGTATGGTGGATTAACGTTTCTACCAATTATAGGTATAGAAGTATCCCCGAATCTATAATTAAGGAAGAATTCGTTCAAAAAAAGAATATACCATTTTCTAAAGTTCAACGAAAACAAATACACCTCGTCTTATTACGTAGAGCGTTTTGATAATGACATACAGCTTGCAAAAACAACTATTTTTTAAAGCTATCCCATCCCAAAATATTTCACCTATTTTGTTATTTCATCTTTTTTACTTAAATTAGTGGCCAAGTATAATTGTTGCAAGAAAAGAAGCTCGCATTTCTGCTACAGAAATTTGACTACTCGATGATAGTCTTAATTGGCGGCCGTCATTGTTTCGTTTCCTGGAGATGGTTCATCTGATTCAGAAAGTTCTAACTATACGATAACCCTAATTCTTAAGGTTTCCGAATAGTAGCATCTACTGTTTCTGTTACTGCGAGTCCTCCAGAAGTTGTAGGTCCAACTGCTGGAAGTACATGTTCTTGTTGTACGCCTCGTCGAATTGATAGTACAGCAAGAACAGGCTTTGTCCTAAATATTTCATTTAATTTATAGTTGAGAAAAATACATTTTTATTCATTTTAGCCAATCATTTTTGTTCTGTTAAATTTGATAATATTAATACACACAGTAGCTTAACTTTATTTTACGTTTGTCTTATGGCTCATATTCGTTCCTGTATTTTTTCACCGTTTAATTTCGCGTTGTTATTTCACCTCACAACTCTAATACGTTTAATTTAACAAGTCGATGTATTTTTACTTATTTTCATAATTTTCAAATTATAAAAATATTATAAAGTTTTTATAATTTATTAATCATATTACTTTATTAATGGTTATACATGTTAATACCTAAATATGTATTTTTTAATATTTTCTAATCCTTCACTAATGAAATAATAAAGTAATAACATGCGAAAGATAGCTGAACGTTTCTTATATTTTTTTATTAATTCTATAAATGTAAATTCGATGAATTTTACTGTTGAATGTTAGGAATTTTCTAGATAAAAAAAATAACTGAAATATGATCATCAATAACACGCCATGAATGTAATTTATAAATTATCACAAATTCTAAGCCTATAAACCTCAACTTCTTCAACTCAAACCCAAAAAGCCAGTAACTTTCAAAACTTATATTTCCGCACACTTAGTTGTTAACGTCAAAGTTATTAAATGTGAAAATATCTAAATATACAATATTTTAATTTTTAATCTTATTACAGATCCATTTGAACAGTGGAATAGAATAGCATCATTAAGTACATTAGAAAAATCGTATCTTCATGATCAATTGGAACACTTAAAAAAGTGCAAAGGTGCATATGATTGTACAGTAGGTAGCGCTAGAGAGACAATAAAAGAATCTTATAATCAACAAAGATCTATATTAAAGAGAAAATACGCTGATACTTATGGTAAACACAGTAATTACTCAACTATTTTATATGTGTTAAAAATTGTAAAATAATTAGCAAATTAATTTTAATCTTTCAGAGGATTCGTTTGTGCCATCGGCATTACAAATAATAAGTGATAGTGAACTGCTTCATTCTCAAAATATAAAACGGAGTAAAAAATGGCCATAGTAAGTATAGATTAATATTGTTGTAAAAAATGTATATAATTAATAACGAATTATTAATTTATTTTAGCTCTTGGAATAGGCATAATCGGAGTTGGCAAAGTAGTAGACATTATCATGAAGATATAGTAACTCAGAGAAGGCATCGGCACTATACATAAAAATATTTCTGATTAATGGTAGTTTTATTTGCATTACAGATATTTTTTTATAAATATCGATGAATTGATTTCTTATTTTAAAAAATTTTAGATAAAAAATATGCGTAAATTATATTTCACATAAGAGAATACAAACATGGGCCAACTTTATTTATTAAAGTAGCTAAAATTTTTCATCTAACTCTAATACTAAATTATTTGATTTAAAGCTAGTATTAATCAAATTTTATAGTTTGTATAAACTCTTGACAATCAAGAATTAAAAAACTGCTATTTATGAGCTTTTCTCAAAACATTAGATTTGCAACAATACATTTAAAATTTAAAGTAAATATATAATGCTACCCATTGCTGTATATTATAAATAGCTTCCTGCTGCCAATAAACTTTTTATCATACATTGGATTGCGTGAGATCAATATATATATATATATATATATATATATATATATATATATATATATATATATATATATATATATATATATATGTCTCATTAAAAAATCTTTAGGAAACGAATTCTGCCTAATAAAATTAAGTTTAGAGTGATGTAATGGTTCGGACTGAATGAAAACTTATTAATTGTACATCTATATATTTGAGTTAAGTAAATTTTTATCGAATTAATTGTTCTTACAATTCTAAGTTCTAGTTAAGGAACTAGTACATTTTTTAAATTAAATTCCCATATATACCACATTCATACTACTTTACACAGAGTCGCTACGTCCCTCCTTGTGTATACATATTACAATACTTTTTTTTAATCTTATGAAAACCAGCGTTGTAAAAACGATGAGTCGTATGATATTTTGTTGTAGAATAAACTTGTATATGCATATTTAGTAATATTTAAAGTAGAAAGAAGCCTATACCTGTAAAATAATTTCTCTGATAAAGTTAAATATAATTACAATTTTTACAAAAATATTATGTTTAGAGGTAACTTTTTTATTATTTGGTTTATTAATTAAGCCTGCCAGTCTCATATGAGTTAATTAATTAAAAACTATATTATATAACAAATTTATTCGAGAAATTCTTTTATGATTTTATTGTCAGTAAAAAATATTTTGTGTATATTTTTGCCACACACATGAGCAATCCAGTGTACAAGTCATATTATTTATTTATATAATTTAAAAATGTATAAGATTTAATCGTTAAAAATACTTTAACATTATTTTAAAAGTTTTTTATCGTTTTATAATATAATGATTGTACTGATTTTTATTTTATTAAATAAAAGTATTGGAACTATTTTGCGCTGATTATATTGATCATTTCCTAATATTATTGATAATCGATTTTATTATTAAAAAACATAAAAAAATTTCATAGATTGAAAAGGAAAACATAGTGTAAGGTACTCCTGATATAAATATGCAGTGTAAAGCATCGTAATGATGAGGAGATATGTATATAGAGGTAATATACGTTTTGGAAATTTCGCACTGTCGGCTAATGAGTATAAGTGCCTATTTGGTTTCTGCTTGAAAAATATGGTCGAAAAGACGGGTGGCAAATTTTACGATAAATAGAGAATAAATGAAAGGCCAGTAGAAAGGTCCAATCGACCACAATAGAGACAATAAAACTTTTTTTATTATTTGATCGAAACTATAACGCGCGCATTTGTCACTATTTGAGTAATAAATCCATATGTATGGAAGCTTTTATGGTATATAAATTTCTATATCATATATAAATATCTATACTAATAAATAATTATATAATCTCTGTCATAGACCATCAGCATCTACCATAGTTTCTCAGAATATAATCAAGAGTCAACTCAACCTTTCAAATGCCACGAGCAAGGGCTGAATCATTTCTTGATCATTGTATGAATATTGATGAATATTGTACTTTAAAACATGTATATTACTTTTTTGTAAATGATTTCCTTATTATCAATACGTTACTGTTTACATATATATCTCGGACGTTTAATATAATTGTGACTTTGTATAATGCATTATTCGTATAACTGATTACGATACTATTTATCTCATATATTCTTACGTTTTCAGTATCGTACTGGTTTTCTTGAATCATTGAAAATTATAATTAAGATTTTTAAATTTGATCATATTTGGTCGCCATCATAGAAATATGCAGAAAAATAAGAATATCATAGATATTTTAGACTCCGACTTCCCGTTTTGCATTCTGCTAAGGTCAAATTTCATTTGTTTTTACCATGTTACAATCTTCTCATTCATTTGGGTTTCGACGTATAAAGCAAAAATTTAACTTATGTCTTACATGACTTACTTGTGATTGTTACAGGTATTTATATACGCGCGCATGAGGTGTGTTTGTTTTTAAGGAAGGCTAAACCTCATTATATGACTAGCCAATATGACATTAACCCATAAGTATTACTGAATTTATCACAGATACAAGAAGAGGTACTCAAGGTTGCTTCGGCCTTCATATTGGGAATGATGCCAGAAAATGCTCTAGCTATATTTGTTTGTTTAGTACTAGTATAAAGGTGAAATTTCAATGACAGACGAGTGTGTACCCTGATACCAACATAACTAATTTTTCTATTATTTTCTATTTTCTATTTCTTATAACTTATCTTTATCGGCGGTATCTTAAAGCTTTTTTCTGTGAAAATACCAAATATCTTCTTTTTTTGTTCGGGAGATAAGTATCCATTCAGTATTTTTAGGTGCTAATTAAATGATCTCTCTTGCTTAGTCATTTGTTACTACTTGTACTGATTCGTCTCCGATGTATTCTATCTTAATTTAGACTCTTAGCTACGATAACTGGTACACTATCGTCATCATACTCGATTATTGATACCCTATATGGAAGTGGCTGCTTTATCCAGTTGTTCTATAGTATATTCCAAAGCAGGAGTTCGATAATATTCCTTCGATACACCTAGAAGTATTGTAGTACTGGCTATCTCTATCAATATCATAGAGCAAGATTTTGATTACATAGGTAGTTTGAGAAAACTCTTTTGATATGTAGTGGGACAATTTTTCAAATGCATTTAGTATTTCCAGTGCAAGAAATACATACATATGCTTTGTACATGGAGTGTCTTATAATGAAATATGTGCGATACACCATAATGTCGCAATAACATCGATTTTCAGCAAAGTGCCCTACATATCAGGGCCGCGTTCTGCTTGTTAAATCAATACAGTATAAATAATAGTACCGGTCAGGTTTTTGTTAGTTTTCTGAACAGAATAATTAACCACTTTTTGAAGAAAAGTATAACTAGGTAATTTTATAATCCCAGGGTTAGATTTTATGAATAACCTTGATGTTAAATTATTGTATTGAATTAAAAAGAGAAGCGGGAGAGGAACTCACACACGATACATGTAGCTCAACTCTATTTATTGAAGTCCTGTTACAGGCTGTGCCCGACATGGCAATTTAAGATTAATTATATGTTGCTCACTGTCTTCCTTGGTAGGTGAACCCACTCCGTTAGCTGCTCCCGCTGGTCCTATCTTCCGTGGGTGAGCGCACTCCCTCTACTGAGCCCGTTGATCTTCTAGTCCTCTCCGATCCTCGTTTCTATTGTGTCACTCAAACTTGCTTCCGCGTTCGCTTGTGTTTCACTACTCACTCGCAGGCAGCACGCCTGGCTCTCGAGAGCCGGAAGGGTTCAATGGTGGGAAGGCGCGCGCGCGCAATCACCCGGCGTTCCATAGGCAGCGCGCTGCGCGCCTATCAGGTGGGAAGTCCACGCGCGGGAGCGCGAGAGTGAGCCAAGCGGGAGTCGAGCAGGAAGGTGCCGCGCAGAAAATTAAGAGTAGATTGCGTGGCAACAGGTTGTAAGGAACGAAACTCTAACATACTGCCCGCATCGTTCCCGGGACGACAAGATGGTTGGATGAGATCGTGGTGCATGTGGAACCCTGGACCTGATAAATTCGCGCAGATCACTGTTTGCTTTCAGCAGGGTAAACGATGCTCTTCCGGTCAGTCTAGAACTGGCAAACGCACGAGATTGCTGATGGGCCTCGTGATATCTTCATCCTTTGTTTTGATTTTCACTACCCGGACGTGATGATCTGATCCGGGATAGATCTCTAAGACGCGCCCGAGTGGCTATCGATCATGGCTCGACAGTAGAGATATGTCAGTGCTCGGGTGTGCGCCCAATCCACGATGAAATCGACCAGATGGCATTTCCGATCGATGATGACAGGATGCTGTTCGGGAATGGGAATGGTCGACTCTGAGAACTTTCAGGCCGTCTGAGACGGGATTCAGCGTACTGAGGCGACTTTTAGTGGCAATCGGCTGACCTTTCTCTAGGGCCCGGATCTCTTCGCCGTAGCACTGACGCTGCCTCCTTCTGACACAGAGGAGGTATTCACGATCCAGATCTTCTGGCGTTAATGGATCGAATACGGCTGGTGAAAAAGAATCCACTCGCCATCGGAAGAGTCGACGAAAACGGTCCACGACATGCGTAAGGAGCGAGGTTGTTGATGGGAGAGGTCGCGTCCCTAGTGGTAGCTGAGGCATGCGGGTCCTGACCACCACACGTGATTCGAAGCCAGTTGATTCGGGTTTGAGCCCCTTGTGGCGATATCTGCTGGGTTTTCTGCACTGGATACATGCCCCCATGTGCAATCTGGTATCATCTCGTGAATTTGGCACACGTAGTTGTCTACAAAATCGTTATCCACTGGACACACAGCCAATGCAACACGGTATTCGAGTCGCTCCAGGCGCGGCACCTCTCAGAGGGTATGTTCAGACTGTCCGGACTAAAACGCAGGAGGCGTGCGGCAAGCAATGCGGTGTAAGTTTTGTCCTTGCTGCCACTAGTGTGACGCGAACTTCCGAGCCAGCTTGAGTACGGAGATAGATGGCAGCTGCAATCGCTCGCCAACTCGCGAAGATCGAGGAAGGTGGACTCGGCGCATGGATCGAGTAACGCCCTGACCCACTGGTGCGGTCTTAATGGATCCCCCAATGCGACCAAGGCAGTGGGTAGGACTCGTAGTGAAGCTGAGCAGGCTTCTGAAGAAATAGCCTCGGCATTGGAAGGTTCGCCAATCTCGCCTCCTCGCACTCGTTTTAAAGAACGCTTGGTGCCCGTGAAATGACGAGGTCTCTTCTCCGCCGTTCCATGGAGGAGTGTATGGTGCTGGCCTTCACAGATGGTACAGGATGATGCTGAAGCGCAGTCTCCTGTGACATGCTCCGATTTGAGGCAGTTCAAACACAGTTTCTCTTGACGTGTTAAGGCTCAACGCTCACGAGGGTGCAGAACTTTAAAACGCGAGCAATGGCCGAGGTAGTGCGAGTCCCGACAGATGACGCACGGCACTATCGTCGTGGCAAGAACGTTCATGCCTCTGGGGCCTGATGGTTTGGTGCTTCCCCATCTGGATGAGCCACAACTGCCTTTGGAGCACCGCGTCGCCTCCAGGCACTGGAGAGTGCGATATCGTCGTTGGAGAAAAGCCGAGCAATGCGCGAATGTCGGAGAATAGGCATGTTGAAGAGTGACGGTCGCTTCCAGGGTCTCCAGTTCCTCCTCCCAATCTCGGCGGATAGTGAGATCCATGGCTTCAGTGGCGAAAAGGATAAGCCAGTCGTCCCAGCTATCGACGGGGCATCCGAGTGTCCGCAATTGATCGCGGTGTCAATTCATTTCAATCGATCATCGTCTCAATTCATCCAGCAGATGCTGGATGCCTGTTGTCGACTCCTCCTTCAACGATGATGGTCGTACCTGGTTTCTAGAATTTCCATGCTATATTGTAGTTTGGCCCAGTCACTTGCAAGCTGTCGAGCGCGTATTTGGCGTCCCCTTGGACGTGGGTTTTGAGGTAATACAGCTTGTCCACAGCACTGAGGCGATGATCATTGTGAATCAATGACCGGAACAGGTCAAGGAAGGACTCCCAATTCTCCCGTCGTCCACTGAAGGAGAGGATTACGATCCGTGGTAGCCGACTCACACCTCGAGAATCCTCCGGGTTGGGCGTGCTGGCCGCCAGTAGTTCTCGGTGTGAACGCGCGCGTGTGTCATAGATCCGCCCTCGGGCCCTGATGTAACTACCTTTGGTCCTGCTGTAGTGTCTTTTGAGGAGGTAAGGGTGATCTTCGGTAAGGCCCGAGCGAATTAGTACCATATGGTTGCTCTCAATGTTTGACCAGTACCGGTCCAACATTTCGAGATGGCTCTGCAGTAGTCCGTCGGTCCACTCATCGATGGGCGCCTCCTGAACAGTGGCGACTGCTTCCCTGATGGTCACCACCAGATCCTCCTGTGTCGCAAGTGTTGAGTCCATCTCTGAAAACATAATTGATTAGTGCCTTGAAGCCGACGCGATTCGCGTCCGCGACGAAGCTTTCGCTGAACAAATATTCCAGTCGCTAGACTGGGAGTGATGCATTTCATGTCAGCCCCAACCCAGAAGCACCGCATGGCCAGACGTTACGTGACGAGGCCTCTTTCTAAACGCTGGACGGGTGGCCTTGGCATCAGTCGCAAACATCCAGTCCCGGAGCGCGACCACACCAGACTCTAAAACAGCGAGGTTAGACTCCGCCAGACGTCACGTAACGAGTATTGTGTCGGACGCTAGACGGGCATCTTCATATGTGTCTGATCACAGGCACGATGTCTCGAAGCGCGACTTTGCCGGATGTTCCTTCAGAACAAGACTGGCCCTCAGTCAGACGCCCCTTGAAACGGGACCGACTCAAATCCTGTTCCAGAGGAGATCTCACGCGCGAAAGGGAGAGGGAGAGAGAATAAGAGAGAAAGAGGGAGGGAGAGATATGTAATGAGATAGAGAGAGAAGAAGAAGGAGAGAGAGAAGCAGAGAGAGATAAAAAGAGAGGGAAAAAGGGGAGAAAGAGCAAAAGAGAAAGAGGGAGAGAAAGGGAGAGCGAGAGAGGAGAGGAAAGAGAGAATGAAAGAGAGACAGGGAGAGAGAGAAAGAGCGAGGGAAAGAGAGAAAGAGAGAGGAGAGCGATAGAGAGAGAGAGAGAGAGAGATCCCCGATTTCTCACTTATTATCTGCGTCTTCTCGCTAGATCCGGCTCGAAGAACCAATGTTAAATTATTGTATTGAATTAAAAAGGGAAGCAGGAGAGGAACTCATACACGACACATGTAGCTCAACTCTATTTATTGAAGTCCTGTTACAGGCTGTGTCCGACATGGCAATTTAAGATTAATTATATATTGCTCACTGTCTTCCTTGATAGGTGAACCCACTCCCTCAGCGCTCTCCCTCTACTGAGCCCGTTGGTCTTCTAGTACTCTCCGATCCTCGTTTCTGTTGTGTCACTCAAACTTGCTTCCGCGTTAGCTTGCGCTTCACTACTCATTCGCAGGCAGCGCGCCTGCTTCTCGAGAGCCGGAAGGGTCCGATGGTGGGAAGGCGAGCGCGCGCAATCATCCGGCGCTCCATAGGCAGCCCACCGCGCAGAAAACTAAGAGTAGATTGCGCGTCAACAGGATGTAAGGAACGAAATTCTTACACTTTATATATTATATTCTCCATGTATCATTATCTAGCTTTTCCCAAAAAATCTGCCAAATGTCTTTAAATCGTTATAAAGGTATATCGGAGTAAAAATTAAATCTTCGATTAAATCATTTTGAAACATCGTAGATGACCAAATACTATTCATGAAGGTAGTTTGTTACCAAGAGAAATAAATGATATCATTACAATTTTTGTAAAACAAAAGTTCGTAGCACAAACTAAAAAATATGACGCGATGTCATTATGTCACATTCTTATTTTTTTCAATTCATTGATGATCAATACCGATAAAAATATTTATTAATTAAATTGATTATAAATCAATAATGGTGTTAGAAAACTATTAACAAAGATAACTACCATCAAAACAAAAGAATGCAAAAAATTTATAAAATACGATATAAAGCAGGAATATTTTTTCCTATGGCTATGTGTCAACTTGTTTTCACAAAACTCAGGGCCTATTAACCACCGATCTCTATTTCTCATGATTTTGGTCGATGAGTGCTTCGCGTGATTACCTGGATTTATTTACATTATGACCGAACACTACTTCGCTATTCATATCAATTCCCAAATTTCGTAGAACTGATATGCTACAAAAATTTGCTTTCGAAGTAACTCCCCCGACCAAAAAATTCGCGACTTGAGCTTGATACCTAGCTCTTCGCTAATTGTCTTAACTTTTATCTCTTCATCTTTCGTCTTATCATTTTACCCTTGCTTCAAGCAATGCGACTTGAATTTCGGAAAGCGAGACCATTACTGGCCTGATCGACGCTGACCAAGACTTCGACATTACTATTTATACATGACTACTATCGTCAAGAAAACCTATTGAAACGTACAATATGTTTGCAAGTTTGTTGCATGCACCCATAATACATATACGGAGGACTTAAACATTGCAAAATCTTTCATTTCATCAACTAACTATTTAGTTAAAACTAAAATACATGAAGCACATTCTAGTTATTTAGTTTATGTATAATAGTTAACTACTAAGTGAGTTAAACTTAATAATTATTTCTTCTGCCTAAGAAATAATTCATTGTAACGAGTAAATGTTTAGTCAATAAAGTTTGACTCTTCTAGAAATACTTTGATTCATTAAAAAAACAGTTTTTGTACTTATGCCATAGTTATGTAATTTTCCTAAATGTTTGTAACAAATATTTAGTTGTTTTAAAGAAACATTGCTTTTGTTTCCTTAATTTTTTAACCGAGATTTGATTTCTTCCCTATTGCTAAATAGTTAGTTAACTTTACTAGTTGCACTTATTAAAAGTAACAAACATTTATTTAAATTTAATTTCTTGTTTCTACATAATGAGTTTAGTTATGAATACTAAACCATTTAGTAGACTTAACTCTAAATCCTTTAAACTAACTATAATTTAGTTAGATCTACTAAATATTAATTTTACTAAATCATTTATTTAATTTTATTCTTTCTTTAATAGTATCAATGAAATATTTATTTAAGTTACCTAAATATATTTTACTAATTCCTTTTACAAAATATTTCATAGAAGTAACTAATCATTTTTTTCAATGTATTATACACCCTTTGTATGAAGTCACATTTTCCTTTAATAAACATATCATCTTTATAGTCCCTATACTAATCATATTATTTTTCAGCAATATTGCAGAAAGTAAGCGATTTTTATGAATTGCAAATGCATTTGTTAAAAATCATTATTGTATTACAATAGTTTAATAATGGAGTCGCTTGTGAAAATAATTCAAAATAAATTAAAGTACCATTAAATAAATAGTTAACTAATTATATACACATATGGGGCATTTGCATAATTTTAACGTCCCAACACATCATTTACCTCCACAAATGGCTGAAAATAATAATCAAATGGATTGTAAACATTTTTATTAGTTAAAACAAAAATCGTATTTATAAATGCTAAAACTACGCCGTAAAATACTATTAATTTCGATTATATATTTAAAAACTTTAATATAGAATTATAATCGTATTTACGGTTATGTACTGACATATTGATAGTCATTGAAGAATTACCCTATATATTTGTAAAATATTTCGCTACAATAATATAAATTTGAAACTTGTTTCAAACAATACTTTTTTATGAAGTGTAGCTAATTTGCACGAATTTCATGCCTAAGAGTTTGTGTTTAACTACAATTAGAAGTATTACAAAAATGTATACTTTATTAATGATTTTTTTGTATTAAACTTTCAACCCATAGGTACATTCAACAATATGCACTTAAAATTGTAAATGCATTATACAAATCTTACATTTTTTATATTTATTCGAGCTTATTTATCCAGGACATATACTTTGCATGCTCCTCATCGTTAACCTGCGTATCCTAATATCATATGACGCACATTTGAAGTGAAAAGTTTTGCCCGAAGCATAAAAAGGGCTAAATACCAAACAGATCGTATACGGACTTTACCGTGCTATAGACTTCATTCTTTATGAGTTGGCTTTTTCCATCTCTTCAAACTGCAGCGGTAGAAAGTAGCCGAAACGCCTTTGAGTACAGCAGGCCGTTGGTATGAAGAAGGCGATAAATTTTTTTGATTCTGCTGCCAAGGGTATTTGCCAATATCCTCTCTGCAAGTCCATGATATTGAAGATACGTGCATTTTCGATGTGCTTTAAAGTGTGATTCATGGAGTAGGTTAAGCTGTATCTTCTGTGATGCTGTTGAGGCAATCGTAATCTACACAGAAGTGGAAACTCCCATTCTTCTTCATGGACATCATTATCGGTGAACTACATACTGACGTCGAAGGTTATATGAGCTGACAGCATCACTTGTACCTGCCGGTCCATTTCTCATTGTTTCTGTTCCGAATAATGATATTAAGAGGCGAACTTAGTTTCCGACCTTCACGATTAGATGACGATATAAGAAATACGAATAATCAGATGTGTCCAATCTAGTACTTATTCTTAGTTTTGGCATTTACCAATAAAATCCAGTTAACAGACGCCATCATTTGTGTAAACATTATAATTTTTTGATCAGTGAAAAATAAATCGTGATAAATAGTTTTCTGGAAATGTCCTTTTACACTATTTTGATTTGAAAAAAAGTGTAGCAGAAACTTATCGATTGCTTCAAGAATGTTAGGGCGAAGAAGCTCCATGTCTTACAATATCTAACAAGTACTTTCAGCTGATTAATGACAAAGAACGTTCTGAAAAACCGAAAAAGTTTGATGATAGTGAAATGCAAGCACTATCATCTAGAAGTCAATGACAGAGCAGTTGGCAAACGTTTACTTGCGATGCGTAAGATTCATAAAGAAGGAAAATGAATGCCACACGATTTGACCGAAAGTACTATTATGAATCGATACAAAATCGCACTGTCTTCGCTTGCCAGGCAAAAAAGAAGAGTTTTCTGTGGCATATTGTGACTGGATGAAAATTAGACGTACTATGAGAACTCTAAGTGCAAAATGTCATGGGTGGATCCAGGCCAACCGTCACATCCACATCAAAACGATACATTCACGGCCAAAAGGTATTGTTGTGCATTTGATCTCTTTTTCCTCACTTTAAAAACTCAAAACTATTAAAAATGGAGAAACATGAATATTAATATTTACATATAACATTTTCTTTCCGATACTATGCCGCTAATATGAGCAGTTATATCTCGGACACCTTATATATCTATGTACAGATATGTAATCATTATAAATTGCTACCAAATGTGTGATTTGAACAAAATTATAAGAAAGACGTCATTATGTAATAAAAATGTTATGTATTTATTAAACTGTTACATAATATCTATGTAAGAAATACTCCATATATAAATCTGTATCTCTATAGATAGTTTTATCCTGATAATTCTGTCTTAGCGTCGCCCTAAAATATTGGCAGTTGTATAGTTTATTAAATTATTCACGTTGCCTTATTTTTCTGTAAATTTGTATAATTATGTTTTTTTGGCCATAAATTATGATTATTCTAATGGTATTTAAAGAAAATGGAATTGTGACGTCCATCTCAATTGATCGATTCTGATTATTCTGATTCTGAAGGCATGACGAAAACTTCATGATCTGATACATATTTCTACATATAGTTAATTTTCTAAACTGGATTTCAATAATTTCTTTTCTTTAAGTTCGAGAATAAAAAGTAATAAAGACATCATTTTAATGCCGTAGTGAACAATATATATTTTTTATTTAATTAAGGACTAAGTGCTATTACTAAAAGAATAATTAGATAAACTTATATTCATTTATATAAATGTTATACATTAAAGAGAACAGGTTTAAAATGAAAAGATACATGTCTTTTTTTTTAATTATGCGAATGTGCAAAAATAATGAAACGAGATTCACTATGTAATTTAGGTGTACTTAATACTGACAAGTAGATTTCAGTAGTTCCCTTTCTTTGCCTTGCAAAAATAAATATATTACATTAAAAAGTAGAGGCTTGAAAATGATAAGGAATTACAATGCACTATTTTATTTTATTTTATTTTTTCGTAAAAACTATATATATATATATATATATATATATATATATATATACATTTTTTATTATTTAATTAGTATAATTATCTGTTAAGAAAAATTGTTAAACCAACCTGCCCTGGGAGAAAAACTGTTAAATTAACCTGCCCTGGAAGAAATCTGACAATTTTCAATGGTTGAGAAAGAATAAGGAATTGTAATGAATTAAATTACTTAATTGCATTACTTAAATTACACTATACTTGCCTTATTTTATACTTTCGTAGGTTTGATATATATATATATATATATATATATATATATATATATATATATATACTAGTATCCCCCGTCTCGGCTTCGCCCGAGATAATAATTTAACCGATTTTTTAAACAGTTCAATAATATCTAGAAAGTAAGAAGTACTCTATATATAATAATTTTTATTACTATAAATAACCTGCCTTAATTTACTTATCGTTAAAAAATACTAGTAATAGAAAATATAATTGTGATAATAATAATAATAATAATAGGGCAGTCGATATTTGCCCTTAAAGGGCTCACTCGGCCTCGCCAGGAGCCAGTACTTTTTTCTTACTGCCGCGCAAGCTGCAAACAAGAGTTATAAATATTTTTACAATAATTTAATAAATTTAATAATGAAAATTTATGCGGTTTGAACATTATTTGATTTGGGCTCCTGCTTTACCCTACATCCAATCATACAACCGTTTCGATTCAAATCGTACCTATGAATGTGCGCAGGCTTATGTTTGTTCAGTTTACGAATGTAAGTCCCCCGTATTAGCCTAGCTTCGCAAATCGAAGCACACTAAGAGTTTGCAGGGTGTGAGTCACGCTTTCTTTTCAAGGCTCTCCACCCGTCTCTAGCGCCACGTGCCGTACACCACGCAGATCTACCTGTGCTAATATATCTGGACAAACACGTCGTTTATGTGTGCGCTCGGCAGATCTGCACACGTATTTGTCTCACGAATTACATGTATATAAAGGAAATCATATCATATCATATTATTTCTACTAATTTATATTCTATTCTATTAATTTATAAAAACAAACTATATTTTTGTTTGTACACAATGAACAAAAAACCAATGAATCGATTGTTCTGAAATTCTAAATATATATTTTATATTATCTTTGGAGTAACATGAGATATGTTTCTTTTAAATTCAACAAAAAGGGTGTCAAAATAGGAAGTTACTCTACTAACAATTCCTCAACTATGTATATATATCGTCGCTTCTGTATAAAAAAAGCAATATCTGAGCGTCAGATTGCAAAAGGTCAACAATTGCATTTCGAGGTCCACGGAATGGATCCTTGCGAATAAATTTGTCTGAAGAAATATTACTTTTAGATAAGAATATGTATTAAATATACAATTATTGAGTACTATGTTAAATATACAATAAAAAATCTATATTTTAAACAGGTCTAAAAGATTTGTTTAAAATATTTTTTGTAATTGTTAGTATTATTAGAATAGTTAAATATTTTCAAAAGATAAATTTTTTTAATTTTCAGCAAGAAAATTCAATTTCCTTTAAACAGCACTACGATATATGTAATCAGCACTTTAAAAAATCGATTCATCGAATTCCATCCACGATTTCCGTTTATTTATGGTACCCACATAGCAATTTTGATAGTAGCAAACTTGCTGTGAGTAAAAATTTATTGGGTGTACAAATAAGTTTCCGCCGTTTTTTATAAAGAAATAAGAATTTATTGTAATAAAATAAGTACAAATAATGTCATTCAAAATATTGCCTATCACTTTCTACTACTTTTGACCATCTTTCGGGCAGCAAGTGGATATCCCGTCTAAAAAATTTCTCTTCTTTTCAGACGATTCACGAATCGACCCATTTCTTCAATTCCTCCTCTGAACTGAAGTGTTGCTCAGCCAGAACATGAGTTATTGACCGAAATAGGTGGTAGTCTGAAGGAGTAATGTCTGGCAAATACAGCGGATGGAGTAGGACGTCCCAATTCAGTGCTTCTAACGTTTCCTTTACGATTTTTACAACATGTGGCCGAGCGTTGTCATGCTGAAAAATGACTGTATTATGCCTTTCGGCATATTGTGGACGTTTAATCTTCAATGCTCGGCTCAATTGCATCAGCTGTTGTTGGTAACGTTCCCCGGTGACGATTTGAATGTGTTGGATTAGTTCGTAATAGATTACTCCAAGCTGATCCCACCAAATGCACAGCATTAGCTTTTGCCATAAATATTTGGCTTGGCCACCGAAGTAGAGGCATGCCCGGGCTTACTCCATGACTTCCTATGCTTTGTGTTGTCGCAGTGAATCCACTTTCGTCACGGTGCGATGTAGAAATCCTTTGCGATTTTGCCTTTTGATCAATTGTTCGCAAGCGAATAAGCGACGATCGACGTCTCTTAGCTTCAATTCGTAAGGAAACCAATTTCCTTGATTTTGGACCATACCGAGGGTTTTGGGCTTGCTGGGTCACTACTAACTCTTGTAGAAGTTCTTCTTGTGCTTGGCATGGATGTTCCTTCAGTAAAGCTTCCAATTCTGTGTCACCATATATTTTGAGCCTTCCACTGCGTGCTTTGTCCTCCACGTCAAAATCACTACTTTTAAATTTTTGGAACTACTCCCGACAACTTTTCTCACTCAAATTAACATCACCATATGCTTCTATGAGTAGCCGATGTGCTTCAGCTGCAGATTGCTTTAAATGAAAGAAGTAAATTAACCATTCCCGCAAATGACGCTTACTTGGCTCAAAACTTGACATCTTAATACGATGAAAAAAAAGTGATGTTAGCAAAAAGTCAGAGATATTAAAAATTTATAGTGTTTCCAGATGTCAACCAATACTATATGACTTTTTACAGCTGACGATTTCCATGTTATCTGATCGGTGGCGCCATCTTTTCTAAACGGCGGAAACTTATTTGTACACCTAATAGATCCTCGAATGACAATGCAAGGTAATATCCGCAACATTAACATCGCAACGAGCTCTTTGCGAATACGTACTATTAATCAAGTACACTAAATTCAATGTACGTAATTTATATTTCTTCGATTAATAAAAATTTTCATCGTGAAACAATTGAAATCCACTATACTTTTATACGTTTTAGGATATATATATATATATATATACATATGAGGTCAGGAAATTCAGTAATGTGACCGATTTTATTTCCTCCCTGTGGTAACACTCGGAACCTGTAACTCCACCACCGTAATAGTAGATTCCTACTCTCTCGATTGAGACCATTACGACCCTTGTACGATCATTTCTTCGCCAGCTGTTTAGTGTCTTGTAAGAACGCACGAATAGTGCATGTCACGAAAATGCAACAGAGAAATTTAGAGCAACGGTGCACGATAAAATTTTGTGCAAAACTCAACAAAATCGCGACAGAAATTTATAAAAAAAGTGCTTAAAGTGTACGGTAGTGTTGTCTTGAGTCGTAGTCAGAAGCTTATGTGGCATGCCGATTTCAAAAAAGACGGTGAGAGCGTTAAAGATGAGACGCGAAGCGGAAGGACAATTCAAGTGAGAACCGAAGCGAATGCACAGCGCGTCTGTATCCTTGTTTCTCAACACCGATGACTAACCATTCAAATGTTGGCTGATGAGTTGAATATTAACTGAAAGACAGTTAGAAAGATTTTAACCGAAGATTTCGCGATGAAAAAACTGTGCGCAAAGATGGTATCGAAGAACCTTTCAGACGAGCAAAAAGTCCACCGAATGAACATCGCTCGAGATTGTCTCGAGCAGGTTGAAACTGTTCCGACTCTTCTACATCGAGTTATTACCGTTGATGAAAGTTGGTTCTTTCAATATGACCTCGAAACTAAACGACAGAGCCAACAGTGAGCAAAACCTTGATATTTAATGGAACTTGCTTTCAATGTGTAAATATTAATATTTCATGCAGGTCAATTTTTTATAGTTTTTGCAGTACGGGCCCATGTCTGTAAGCTAATCAGAGCTCAAGGAGAAAATCATCGCCTGCAAGAGAGATAAAGAAGGTCAAACTAAGGGAAACGAGGCGAAGTCGAGCAAACACGGCACATAACTGCTTGGGTATACGAATGCATTGACGAAGCGAGGTTCAGGCTTCAACGAATAAAGATTATGTTTCTTCGTCTACAGCGGTCCTTACCCTTTTTTTTGTCCAGCTAGCCTCTTTTATAACAGCTTAGTCCACTGCATGGCAATAATGAAGAAAAGGCGAATGTTGCGCTAGCGCGGACGAACTGACCGCAAGCGCATACGTGTATTTTATAAAAAAAAAGTGGAACTAAATTGTCGAAATGTTGAAAAGATTGAGAAATAGATATTTGATGATCACATTAAAAACTGGCAAAAATACTAATTTCAAAGAAATGTGATCGATGGATACACGTTAGTTTAACCAAAATATATTCCGTCATTTTCTAGTACTTTTTCCCATCTTTCTGGAAATATGGCGATACCGTGACGAAAGCACGATGGTGATTTCCAGGCGATTCAATCATCCACCAATTCTCGTACCTCTTGAACATTTTGGAAGTGTGTATGCACGAGGTCGTGCTGCATCGATTTAAATAGATCCTATTCGAATAGGTCCTAATAGAATCCTATTGCTCGTGATTGCTGATCTATGTTTGATCAATTTCTGTTGCAAATCATTTAATAGGCATTTGTATACCTCGGCAGTGACGATTTCATTCGCTTTTAGCAACTCCTAGTACAGCACACCCTGTTGGTCCCATCAAATGCACAGCAATAGCATTTGGCCGTGAATGTATCGTTTTGATGTCGATGTAGACGGTTGACCTGGATCCACTCATGACATTTTGCACTTAGAGTTGTCATAGTAGATCTATGTTACATTAACAGTCACAATGTGCCACAGAAAACTCTTCTTTTTTGCCTGGCAAGCAAAGACAGTGCGATTTTGTATCGATTCATAATAGTACTTTCGGTCAAATCGTGTGACATTCATTTTCCTTCTTTATGATTCTTACCCATCGCAAGTAAACGTTTGCGAACTGCTCTATCATTGACTTCTAACTTATTAGCGAGTTCTTTCTGCGTTTGAACTGAGTTTTTGTCCAATAATGTTTGCATTTCACTATCATCAAACTTTTTCGGTTTTTCAGAACGTTCTTTGTCATTAATCAGCTGAAAGTACTTGTTAGATATTGTAAGACATGGAGCTTCTTCGCCCTAACATTCTTGAAGCAATCGATAAGTTTCTGCTACACTTTTTTTCAAATCAAAATAGTGTAAAAGGACATTTCCAGAAAACTATTTATCACGATTTATTTTTCACTGATCAAAAAATTATAATGTTTACACAAATGATGGCGTCTGTTAACTGGATTTTATTGGTAAATGCCAAAACTAAGAATAAGTACTAGATTGGACACATCTGATTATTCGTATTTCTTATATCGTCATCTAATCGTGAAGGTCGGAAACTAAGTTCGCCTCTTAATATCATTATTCGGAACAGAAACAATGAGAAATGGACCGGCAGGTACAAGTGATGCTGTCAGCTCATATAACCTTCGACGTCAGTATGTAGTTCACCGATAATGATGTCCATGAAGAAGAATGGGAGTTTCCACTTCTGTGTAGATTACGATTGCCTCAACAGCATCACAGAAGATACAGCTTAACCTACTCCATGAATCACACTTTAAAGCACATCGAAAATGCACGTATCTTCAATATCATGGACTTGCAGAGAGGATATTGGCAAATACCCTTGGCAGCAGAATCAAAAAAATTTATCGCCTTCTTCATACCAACGGCCTGCTGTACTCAAAGGCGTTTCGGCTACTTTCTACCGCTGCAGTTTGAAGAGATGGAAAAAGCCAACTCATAAAGAATGAAGTCTATAGCACGGTAAAGTCCGTATACGATCTGTTTGGTATTTAGCCCTTTTTATGCTTCGGGCAAAACTTTTCACTTCAAATGTGCGTCATATGATATTAGGATACGCAGGTTAACGATGAGGAGCATGCAAAGTATATGTCCTGGATAAATAAGCTCGAATAAATATAAAAAATGTAAGATTTGTATAATGCATTTACAATTTTAAGTGCATATTGTTGAATGTACCTATGGGTTGAAAGTTTAATACAAAAAAATCATTAATAAAGTATACATTTTTGTAATACTTCTAATTGTAGTTAAACACAAACTCTTAGGCATGAAATTCGTGCAAATTAGCTACACTTCATAAAAAAGTATTGTTTGAAACAAGTTTCAAATTTATATTATTGTAGCGAAATATTTTACAAATATATAGGGTAATTCTTCAATGACTATCAATATGTCAGTACATAACCGTAAATACGATTATAATTCTATATTAAAGTTTTTAAATATATAATCGAAATTAATAGTATTTTACGGCGTAGTTTTAGCATTTATAAATACGATTTTTGTTTTAACTAATAAAAATGTTTATAATCCATTTGATTATTATTTTCAGCCATTTGTGGAGGTAAATGATGTGTTGGGACGTTAAAATTATGCAAATGCCCCATATGTGTATATAATTAGTTAACTATTTATTTAATGGTACTTTAATTTATTTTGAATTATTTTCACAAGCGACTCCATTATTAAACTATTGTAATACAATAATGATTTTTAACAAATGCATTTGCAATTCATAAAAATCGCTTACTTTCTGCAATATTGCTGAAAAATAATATGATTAGTATAGGGACTATAAAGATGATATGTTTATTAAAGGAAAATGTGACTTCATACAAAGGGTGTATAATACATTGAAAAAAATGATTAGTTACTTCTATGAAATATTTTGTAAAAGGAATTAGTAAAATATATTTAGGTAACTTAAATAAATATTTCATTGATACAATTAAAGAAAGAATAAAATTAACTATCAGGTATGTGAATAAGTCTTTCCCGTTTTTTTTCAAATTTTGAGCCTTTATTGTGAAAAAATGGTTACAAATGAATTATTGAAAGTATTGGCCATCGCCAGCTACAACTTTTTCCCATCTTTCTGGCAACATACGAATCCCGTTGCGAGAAAATTCGACCGGTTTGGCCTCTATCCAGTCATCCACCCATTTTTTGGCTTCCTCGTAGGAATGGAAGTGCTGGTCAGCCAGGCCATGCGTCATCGATCTGAAGAGATGGTAATCAGACGGAGCAACGTCTGGACTATACGGCGGGTGGGGTAGGACTTCCCATTTGTGCATTTCTAAGTATGTTTTCACCGGCGGTGCAACATGTGGGCGAGCATTGTCATGTTGCAAAATAACTTTGTCGTGCCTGTCGGAGTATTGTGGCCGTTTTTCTCGCAGTGCGCGGCTCAAACGCATCAATTGTCGTCGATAGACCTCGCCTGTGATCCTTTCATTCGGTTTCAGAAGCTCATAGTAAACCACACCTAGCTGGTCCCACCATATACAGAGCATGAGCTTGGCGTCATGAATATTTGGCTTGGCCGTCGATGATGATGCATGGCCGGGTAGTCCCCATGATTTTCTTCGCTTCGGATTATCGTAACGTATCCACTTTTCATCGCCAGTCACGATACGATGCAGAAAACCCTTTCTTTTATGTCGCTGAAGCAGCTGTTCGCAAGTGAAAAAACGCCGTTCGACCTCTCTCAGCTTCAGATCGTACGGCACCCAATTTCCTTGCTTTTGGATCATTCCCATGGCTTTCAAACGCTTGGAAATGGTTGTTCGGTCAACTCCCAATGCTTCAGCAAGTTCTTCTTGCGTTTGACAAGAATCTTCATCAAGCAAAGTCGCCAATTCTCGATCTTCAAAGATTTGCGGCCGCCGGGAACGCTCCTTGTCTTCCACGTCGAAATCACCGCTTTTGAAGCGTCGAAACCATCCGCGAACACTTGAATCATCGACACAACCTTCTCCATAAGCCTCCTGAAGCAATCGATGCGTCTCGGCAGGAGATTTCTTCAACTTGAACCAAGAAAGTGAAACCTCCCGCAAATGACGTCGACTCGGCTCAAATTTCGACATTTTCACGATATCAAAAATTTATGATGCGAAAAAATTTTAACTAATGTGTTAGTATGGAATTGTTGACATATGAATAAGCTTTGATTATGACATATGTAACCATTGAATACTCGCACAGTATTGGTGGCGCCATCTCTTACAAAAAACGGGAAAGACTTATTCACACTCCTAATATATATATATATATATATATATATATATATATATATATATATATTATGACCCCGAAATCGAGTTACTACTTATGGTTCACTTGCGTGTGTGTGTAGACTCTTCCACACTGCTGGTCGTGCACTCTGCTGAAAGGGGACGGGGAACGAAGAATGAACCACGCGAGTGATTTTAGCAGATTATTACAATATTAACATTTATTATCATTAAAGATCTATTTACAATAATAAAGTAGTACATACGCTATGTACTGATTGCGGGTTCCGCGACGCTACATCAATTATTTATATAATTATGCACTCATTTAACATACACGGGGACGGGGGAAACGGAACGGGACGCTTTCGATACGAAACACGTGGGAACAACGGTATAACATTACATACTATATACTAACGAACTACTTATACGCGAACGCATTTACGGCAGTACAATATTATAAAAGGAATTACAAAACTAATCACTATGCTACGCGATAGATACATATTATTACAGATGAACCGTGAAGCTATACATCCGGCAGATCGCGGCGCGCGGGTGCGGCGGCTAGCTATACGCACACATGAACTTAACAATAAAAGCAAAAAGCTACTTGCCGCCGACGACGATGATGCTGTCGCTGGCGCTCGCTGATGCTCGCCGGTGTCAGGGCGACCGGGCGCGCGCTCTCTCTCTCTTGCTCCTGGCTGCTGACTTGCGCGGTCGCGCGTGGCTGCGGCTCGTAGCCGCTGATGGCGTCGCTGGCTCACGACGGTACACGTATGGTAACGCGTACACGCTTCCTCGAAGCTTTCGCTCACGGTCCGGGGCTGATGCGAGGATGTCACCGCGTGTCCTCTCCTCGTCGACACCGATGCGCCCGCACGGAGTTTGCACGAGGGCAAACTTGTAACACGTTACCGCGAAAGGCGCAAAAACTGCGGCCTTAACTCTACGATTCGCAATACGATCGCGAACAGAAAATACCACGGTATTTTAAAGCGGAACGAAATAAAAGTGCGTCGGGGACGAAAGGAAAAAGGTGTAAATGTAGAACTACGAACGACGAAAACCAACTCAAGAACGCGAATTGACGAAGGTCAAATCAAGAATGCGAAGTGCGTTCCGAACTTCTTACTTCCTATAACGCTTCCAGCGCCCTCGCGGCTCGCGCGTATCGTTTCGCGGACACGCCCGCACACTCGCGGTTTCACACGAGCGCTCTCACCTACAGCCGCCGTTCGGGCGGTTACAATATATATATATATATATATATATATTAATGCACATACGTTTTTACTTCAATCAGTATCATAATGAGTCTCGACTTGTTTGGAAGAAATTTGAGAGACTCGAAGGGGAGTCGAGGTCCGCCAGGCATTGGCTACAATTTTACAGCAGATGGAAATTTTGGTATAGAAAATAAACGACTTTGTAATGTTGGTGAAGCTACTGCAGATACTGATGCAGTTTATGTAAAAACGTTATATTCAATCTTGCAGCAGGAACTAAATACTGTATCTGTAAAAATTAATGAAATTCTAAAAGAAAATTAGAGATATCATGAACAAAATGGCTTGATAACAGAAAGGAAATTCAAAGATCTTTATCAAAAATATTATGCACATAATAAAAATTGTTTTAAATTGGAAGAAACAATAAGTAATTTTGATAAATAGTGAGCATAATAGTTGAATAATTACAAAAGAAATTAATTGATTATTCATTTCTTTCTAGACAAGAACTCGCTCTAAGAAATTTTATTCAGAGTGTCAAAATTCATTCTAAAAGAAAAAAATATTTTCTTAATTCTACCGTAGTAAAAATTAATTTCTTAAGAGAAAATTAACTATGAATCTTACCTTATTAGATTAGACTTGTTTTCTTTGGAGTAGGTTGACAATTCTCAAACCTCTCAACTGCTCGAATAAGTTGTTCATCATCCTCAGTCTGTTCATATAGCTGATTCCCCACCACAATTTCTGTCCCTTACATTGTCTCATGGAGTACACCTTTTCTCTCAACTTCAACTGAGGTTACTCCTTCCAATACCTCCAAGATTTCTTCAGGATTCCAATCATGTGATAGTGTCTCCGATGTATTATACTCAACGCTTATTGGTTCACTTTCACTGCTATAAAACGTCATCCTTTCTTGTGCAACTTGATATTCATTGGTTGCTTTATCGCGACTCTCTTGTTCTGCGTGTATATCTACCGTTAGTCGAATATCATTGGTGAATTTATTTTCCCTCTCTTCTTCCTTAGTAGCTGCACCTACTTGAGCTACTCTTTCATTAGTCTCGTTGTATTCCCTCTCATCATCATTTCCCTCCTCTATTTGCTGACATTTACTTTCCATTATTTCCCTCTCTACCTGACTTGCAGCTTGGAACATTTGCTCTTCTAGGATTTTCTAGTGACCCCAAGGTAATGTCTCTGTAGTATTGGGCAATGAGTATCTTGTATTATCAAATGGACTGCGGCAATTTTATTCTATTTTTCTGTAAGCACTAAGTGTAATTTTGAGCGAATGTTACACTGTTCTCGCTGTATAATCACAAGGTCTTTCAAACATTTTTGATAAATCAACGTGATTGATGTTTTTACAACACTAGATGTTATTCGTTTAGCTTTTTTTACTATCCCTCCTCCATCAACTAAAATACTATACATGTTATTCGATAAACCAATCAATTCGATCATGATCTTTCCAGTACATTCATCTTTCATTAATCCAGGAACTTTATTATTTTGACGCGGAATGTTATACTGATTATTTTTATCATAATCAAAAGTATCAAATCTGTTTATATCTTTCTTCATTATTTTATACATATCAATATTCTTTACTTCATATATCAAGCTATCAGTGTCAGTATACAAGAGGTACACTTTTAATCCACTCACTGTTTTATGTAAGAGTAGTGAAAATCATACACTAATCTCTTTGATAGATCGAGGATACAAAGCCCAACGTATATAGGCTTTTTGATTGTTACACTTGTTTTTTTAAAAATCGAAAATTGTACAGCTAAGGTAATTAGGTAGAGCTATGCGTGCCTCTGCTCCATTTCGACCAGTGAATTTCTTAACTAAACGTACATCAACGCGAGATCGCTCTCGCTCAATGCATTTTCCATATACAACATTAATTAGCAATTTATAGAAAAGTTTTTCAAACTCATTCTTTGCATGCTTTCGCTTTTCAGTATTTAGTTCGACATACGGTTTCAGCCAGGGATTCTGTTCAAAACTCAAAATTTTACGTACTTTTTCCAATCGAAGACCATTATCAAGCGCTCGCTTAAGAGCAATAATGAATTATATACTGTTTTTTATCGTTCAATGTAGTTAGAGCATTTTTTTATTTTGAACCAGGTATTGTACGATGCTCAGCACAAAAAGGTAAATCACGATGTTTGTTATGTATTTCCTCAGGATACTTCAAATCTACTTCAGCAATATAAACTATATCAGAATATGGCGATGTCTTGAAAAAGTTACGAGTTGATTCATAATCAACCCACTTAAATTTTCCAATTAGTAAATGCTGTATCATCGCCCAACCATATAGATTATTAATATCATAATATAAAAGTATTTTTATTTGATTTTTTTCATCGTATCTCGATCCTATGTATGGATTATTTGCCTTTGCATATCGATTGCAAGACTGACTTATTCGACCTCAAAAGCCTGATTCAATAAATAATAACATGTCAATATCTGTCAGAAGCTCTAATTCTACCTTTATCATTTTAAGAACTACCAAAAATGTTAATCCTGGAGTAGTGTCAAAGTGTGTAGGATACAAGCCGTAAGCTTTAATAGATATATTTTGAAAACTTTCTAAGATATCTGCTAAGAGGAAACACATCTATTTTTAAATATAAGTCGGAATAATCTCCTAATGCTCTTATATTAAAACTTTCCCATACTTGAACAGCGTACTTGTAGTCTTCTTCAGTAATATCTGAATCTGTTAATTTATTATAAAATTCATTTTTCGACGGGAGTTTTGTAGTTAATAATTTATCTAGTCCATCTACAAAATCGTAGGAAAATATGTCTTTAGGTCTAACAAGATCAATATTTTCATTGGAAAATCCATCTAATTAAAATTCCTGTATTGCTATTAGTACATTATCTAGATACGATGCAAGTTTCTCTAAGGATGATGGTAAAAATCGCTAAGAATCTATAATTTTAAAATTTACATTGCAGTCATCCATATACTTTATGACTGAAATATATTTTCCCTTGTTCTGAGGTATTAGAGTAAATGCAGATTTAGGTATTAGAGTACGATCAGTGTACAAGTGCCAATTCCTTTTAAAATAAAATGTGTATCATAATTGATGTTAGGAAAAATTACGGGAATGAATTTTGAATCTTTATAGTTCAAATTGCATAAATTATAAGCAGCACCTCTGAACCTAAAGAAAAAAAATTAATTTAAAAAAATAATTCATGTTTTATTTATCTAAAAGAAAAAAAACTTGCCTTTTTGTAAAATGACAATGATCTTGTACTACCAGTTGCTCATCTAGAAAGGGTTTGCGACATATATGGCAATCGATCGACTATTATAAAGTTAATTCTGCAAAATCTGTGAGTTTCATTCGTTTTGGATTTTTATAGAGATAATCAATCTGCTCACCAATTGATTTCAGTTGACGAACAAACCATTATGCAGATGTCTCGTCATCTGGACTTTTCTACCTATATGATATGTAAGCGGATAGCTTATAGTTAAAGCTACATTTTAAATAGAAACCTATCGTCTGGAATATTGTTTTCTTCATACTCGTCTGTATAGAAATCTTGATTGAGGGGAAGATTTGCATGTTTCTCCTTCTTATTTAATGAAATATGACAAGGTGATACTTCGTATTTCGATCCGTACCTCCTAAGCAGATAAACATATACTGAAATATTATTTAATTTTTCAAATTTAGAAACATCTTTAAGTTTTACGGAAAATTCTATATCACCAAAGTTCAACTGTTTGCAAATTTATCATAATTATGAACTTTTTGAGGATTTTTTTATTTGGATGTAATGCTGAAAGAATAGCACATTTGAAGCATTGATTATCAATGTGAAAATTAATACATAGTCTTTTTGATGCTATGAACTTAGTAAAAGAAATTTATGATCTTACCTTATGAAGTGAAAATTTTTTCATATTTTTGCACAAACTGATAATATTTTTCAATGCCCATCCGTAATCTTTATCCTCAAATTCTTCTAGATGTGTAACAAGTGGTTCCTTAATATGTTCCTCATACCATTTTTCTAAATCGATAGACATGTACACTATAGCACTCATAGTTGTAAAATATTTAAAGTCTGTTGATTCTTCTCCATTTTTCTTACTTTCTAACTTTATCTTCAAAGATCTTCTGTGCGTCGGCCAAAAAACGTAGAATGTCCAGATGTTTTAAATTAATAACAATGCCTGTTCTTCTTCGATTTTTAAAAGCAGATTGAATATCTCGTCATTCATTCTATTTTAGCTGACTCGTTAGAGATTAGACTACCTCCAAGAGGCGCTGCACTATCAACATGATACCGGAATCTTGTTTGTAAACATGAAAGATAAATCAGACTTGTTAAACATTTTTGATTTTCTACTCGAAAGAGACCTTGTTTTTTTCCAAATTCCCTCAGCTTTATCATATCCTGTTCAGTTATTGTTCAAGAATTCTCGAGTTCGTATATGCTTAATTCACTGACACGCTCGTAAATGCTACGAAGTTTTTTCACTTAAAATTCAACAAACGAAAGAAAAGTCATCTTACTTTACGTTAACTAATAAAATATATTCAGACTTCAGTTAATAACGCTTTTTTACTGGCTGATAAATGTAAGATACAAAAATAAAACACTGATACAATACAACACACTCGTATTGATCACAGAAGAAAAAATTAGAAAGATGAAACTAAACTTAATTGACTGAGGTATAGAAACTGTGTTCCTCTAAGATATTGTCTCGCTTTTAAAGAAAACAGAAATATTAAGAAAGGGAAGCAGAAGTGGAAGGAGAATATCATTCATATCGATAACGTTCAATAACGTGTTAGAATGAGAAGAAAATATGTATTATCTGACTAGAGTCAATCAAATATCAACTTTTTATTATATCCATATAAATCATCTCCTTTCTCCTTGAACATCGAATCATAATCGTGAGATCCTACGGTGGGAGGAGGTGTGTATCGTTTTATGACCATTCGAATATTAACTGTTACGACCTTTTGTTTCTCCTGCGCTCAATCGTATGTGACTTTCTCTGAGAATGGAGGGGATGAATTGACTTGTAACAAAAATTTAATCTTCATCCATCCAATCGAATCTATCTTTAATTTTCTTGAATGAACCAATTATAGCAGAGCAGTAATTTCAGGAGAAGGGGAAACATCATACAAAAATGAAGGCATATGCCTTAAACTACCATTCCTAATTATCACTTCTGCCTCTAAAAATTAGTATATATAAATCTGAAAATGGCTAGAGTAGAAGAATACGAAGTAATGTTTTGAAAAAATATTCTACAACGTTCGGAAGATAAAGTGTTCTTCTGCTACATACAGGGATTCGAAACAAAAGGACCGCAAATTTTTATTTTAAAAGAACTCAGTTTTCTAAGTTTGGAAGGAGGTGCACTTCCTACTTCGTACCTCTTTCAGCTACCATTTCCGTGGCAATAATTAACATGGGCTGAAAAAAAACAGTAGACCGGCTGGAACGGAATTACCATGGAATATTGGGAATGTGTCGATATCTCTTATCATAGTCTGCAAAGCACATTGGATATTTGTTGTGTTGGAATGCAGAAAATATACGTGAGGGTCGACAGAAGAAGGAATGATTATCAAAGCTTCTACGGAATCTGTAATTTTTACTTTTTCGTTATTTTTCCATACTTTTTCATATTTTAATACTTTTTCATATTTTAATACTTTTTCATATTTTTTCATAATTTTCGTCTCAAATTTCAGAAATATAGCCAATATAGAGGAGCTACATTGTCCATCGTTACAATCGCTACAGAGTGAACAGCAATACGTGCTTTGTGGAAACCATACGTTATGCAGAAGCCAATTATCAATGTGTGCATTCTATAACGTAATGATTATACGCACAGGGTTAGGATATTATTTAAGTAGGAAGTACGGACGGAACGAAACTGTTTAAACAAAATGTATTGTAATGTAATCAGAAAAGTACTTTATTCTTACCTTAAAAAAAGAAATATTAAATTAAAGAAATTTTTAAATAAAAAGAAAAAAATTCTAGGAAATATGAGATTCCTAGAATTTTCTGAAAATTCCCCAAGCCCTCTCATTTCCCGCTTCGTGTTCTTTGTTGGGGTGCGTTGCGTTACACACACAGAATATTCCATTTCAGTTTTAGTACGAGGTCATTTGATTTATTTTTTTTTATACAATATACATTTCTTTTATCCCAAGTTATTAAAAATTTTCTTCATTTTATATTCATTTTCTTATATTGTGTGCAATTGATAGACATCAGCAAATCGAAATTAGACGTACAAACGTAGAGAGCTGCAATTTACTGGCTCCTTTTTATTTTTATATATAAGTTTGCGAAAGATTAATTTATTTTACTATGGGATATTCTATTTCAAACTCTAAAAATATTTAAATTTCATACTTTCTTGTGTTAATTAATAATGGTTTTGTAAGATTTACAAAAGATCGATTTAATTTTTTTGTCCCAAGAAATGTTTCAACGATGTGAAACAGATACAATAGATTTTATAAGAAAACAAAAAAGTTTGAGGCCTGATAACAATCTTTCTACAGTATATCTAGGAACAATACGTTCAATTGAATTATCTACTTCTGCAACATTGTTTTTTCTAAAATTATCTTTTCTTAAAACTTAGAGGATGGACTACTCTTAGACTATATTACATTAATCATTTTCAAAGTTGAACAGTTACTTCATAAATACATTATTTTTATTCAATCTAACTTTCTATTTTTTTTTTGTTTATTTGTTTTCATAAAATTGGTTTTCTTTTAAAAAATTAAACATTTGTAAAAACATTAAATTAAAAGTAATTCCTACATTTTGTTTTACATTAATTACATACTAGGACTCTGGGTGGAATTAATATAGGAATGTGTAAATAAAATAATATAGCATTTATTTCTTATATATTTTTTTATTATTTATTTCTTATATATTTTTTGTTATTTATTAACCAGCGATTCTCTAAGCGCACATCTGTGATTATGCGAGGCAGTCGATTTCCTCGATACTACTGCTCTGGCCGATACTTTCAACCGAAGGACTCCGCTTTCGCTCCATGACATTGTCCTTCTTGGGTTGACTCCTCCGTGATTTGCCCGATCTGGATCTACTTCGTTTTTTCAGACAAGTTCGCCTCGTTCTCTTATCACCTGTAATTATAAGACAGAAAATATATTAATAATTAAATACATATTAATATATATATATTAATAAATAAATATGTATTTACATTACCTTGATCAATTAATTCTATCATTTCGGCAAACTTCGCTGCTTGCAGAACTACGTCTGCAATCTCGAGCGCCCTTACTTGCATAGCTGTCCAATCCGCTGATGTTTTTCTTAAAGGAGCTTTTCTTAATTCCTTCATTGGTGATGGTGATCTCGATCGATCCAATGACGATCTTATAGCTCATGTTAGAGAGGCTATGGCGATGTGGATAGGGTTGGTGGACCTTGTTGACTTCGACATGTTCTCCTCCTCCTCCTCCGAACAAGTTCATCATCTTGTAATATTTCCCTTTCAGTTGCTCACTGCTACCTTAATCTTTTAAAATATAGAGATTTTCAAATTAAAAATCTAAAGGTAGACTGTGATGCATAAACTCACTACGGTTCCGCTTTTATATCGTTTTCCAATGCTGGTTTTTCCACTACCTCGCACTAGAAAACTTTCCTATTGCTTAAAAAAAAGTACCGCCTACAAATTCTAAACTTTTTTTACAAAGTGGGGCTAAGTCCATTCATTCTATTTTTTAACACAAGAAACTTTTCCTCATTGGTAAAGGACCTTCATTTTCTCCTCCCTCCTTTCCCTTCCCCACTCACTCTTATGACGTCAAAGGTAAGCGAATTATATTAATTGATAAGCCAACCTTGGTCAGTATATCAAGAGACGTATGTGTTCGCCTCTAATACAACTCGCTTTTGCTTTTTGAAAATAGAACATCTATATGCTAGTTTTCCGTAGTCATTCCCTTTCCCATACGCAACAATATTATATACTTTACCGAAATTGAGAGGATGCAAGGTGTGGCACCGGCAAATAAAAATAACACGCTTTCATTATACAGTATAGGGGGCACGTGTTTTCTATAACTATAAACATTCATCGCTATATACGGTAAGCGGATTATACTAATTAATTTGGGTCCACCTCAGCTGCAAAAGTGTTCGCCTCTACTCGGCCCCTCTCCCATGCTTTTCCGAGAAGTGAACCTCTTTCAAAATAGAATACTTATACCTTGATTTTCCATAGTCACTCCCTTTCCCATACGCAACGATATTATAACTTTACCGACATTGAGACGATACAAGATGTGGGACAAGCAAAGGAAAATAACTCGCTTTTATTATACAGTATAGGGGCCAAATATTTCTATAACGATAGACATACATCGCCATATACGGTAAGCGGATTATACTAATTGATGAATTAATCTCGATCAGTATATTACATACAGCTGTTCAATAGCAGTTTGCGTGGGAGTATTAAAGTGGTCGCTGTCATTATTTAAGATGAATAAAAATATCGAAGAATTGTTGCAATTAAATTTTGCTTTGAAGTTGGTAAAAGTGCAACGGAAACGAAGGAAATGTTAAAAGTGGCTTATAGCGAATGTATTATATCTCCTGCTACTATTTTATGGTGGTTTAATGTCTATGCAGCAGGTTGAAAGTCGGTGAAGACAACGAAAGGAGTGGGCGGCCATGCACCACAAAGAGTGACCATAACATTGATAAAGTAGCAGCTGCGTTTAAGGATAACGGTAACTCTAGTTGCAAATTCATTGAAGAACTTACTGGAATAGGAAAATCCGCCGTTCAGCGTATAATAACTAACGACTTTAAGAAAAAGAACGTGTGCGCGCCTTTCGTTCCACACGTGTTAACTGCCGAATAGGAGAGAAACGAGTTTCTAATACACGTGACTTGTTAGAAATGATTGAAATACGGCCAAATTTTCTTGAAACTATTATTACGAGTGATGAAAGTTGGTGTTTAACATACGACCCTGCAATAAACCGCGAAAGTGCTGAGTGGGTTGGAGAAAACTTGCCGCGAACAAAAAAATTGCGCTTTCAAAAATCACAATTTAAGACCATGTTAATAATTTTCTTTATTCTAAAAGAATTATCTCACAAAAAATTTGTTTCTCAAGGAACTGCTGTGAATGCTGCATTATACCAACAAGTACTCGATGACTTGTATAAAAGAATTGCGCGTGTTAAACCCGAATTGTGGAAAAACCGCTATTATTACTTTTGCACGTGAATATACCAGCGCATACCGCGGCAACTAACACTCAATTTTTGGCCAAAAAATGGTTCCTATACTCTGCCATCCTCTATACCCACCTGATTTGAGTCTCCCTTACTACTTCCTGTTACCAAAATTAAAAAGAATCTTGATAGTGAACCGTTTTATGTCGATGGACGAGATACAAGAAGCTGTGACAGGCGAAATTCAAAAGTATTCCAAAAGAGGAGTTCTAAAAACATGAAGAGACTATTATGAATAAAAAATTTGTTGATAATATTTTATACATTTATTGCGTTTTTGTACCTGTGTTAATTGGTTTTCCAGTGAGTCAACAATATCCTTGTGATTTTTGACAATAAACGTATGACTTTCATAACATGCTGAGTCATTTATATAATACTCTACAATAATGGAAAAAAATTTCATTATTCTACACTATAAATATTCGTAATTTTTCAATTTAACCAAAAGTTTAGCATGTAGTCTTAATATGTGATATTATTCCGTATTTAAATTAGTATAAATTTTAAAATAATTTTTTGAAAACTTTCAGATTCAATATTTTTGGCTGTATACAAACAATAATACTAAATATTATAATATAATATATACTTAACAGCAATTTTAATATTTTGTTCGTTTTTCTACATTTTAATACATATATATTTTCTATTCTTTTATACAGGAATACAGAAATAATTTAATTTTTGGTGAGACATATACTGTGATCTATCAACTGCTTCATTTGAAAATAATATGTTTATTGTTAAATGTAGTCTATGCTTACCACTCATATTTATGCACTATATTTATCAGTCATCATCAAGATCGTTTTACTTTCATTTAAGATTTTGATAAATATAGGTTTTTTATCATTATTCTTTATAATAAAAATTTTAATTTGTTTATTATTAAATATATATTAATATAATACATTATTTTATTTGTAAAGGAAATATCATTTCACTTAAAATAAAACTAGCACGCGTTAAAAAGTATAGTACGTTTAATTGATATTTTTATTATTAAACTAATAAGAAACTATATAAAAGCACTGAAAAAGTTAAACAACCACTTCTTGGACAAAATCCACGAACCAAACCTAATCAAATTCTTTGATGCAATAAATAATGGCTTCGCAACTGTAAGCGACTTCAAAAATCTAGATGAAAACAACTTTGTATGCAATCAAAATGGTATACCGGTAATATAGCACATACCTAGAAGGAATAGTAATAAAAAACTTTACAAATACATAAATAATATGACAATAAGATACACAACAGACATGACAGCAAAAGACCATGTTTTATAAATATTACATTTTTATAAATATTACATGTATTATGGTTTTTGTTATGTTTTATCCATTTTTTATTTGTAAAATACTTTTGTCTGAATAAAGCTTTTATTGAAAAAAAAGTATAGTACGCTAAATGATTAAAGGCTATATATACATGCAATATTTGAAGATTTTTAATATCACAATATAGCTAGTTGCAGCTGTGACATATGACCTCTTTCAAATAATATATAATACAATTTTTCAAGTTTTCTATAATATAATATATGTTTCGTTAAAGAAACGTAATATTAATGATTTTTAAAATTTTTTTAATATTAATTATAAACAAGTTAAAATATACGATTGTTACAACTATTACAAAATAAATATTATTTCAATGCATAAATAAGTATTTGTTTTGAAAATTGTTACTACAATAATTTTTCATTACATTTCTATAAATTTTTAAAAACAATATTAAAATAAAAGCATTAAAATATGTATTATATACTAGATGTAGTTTAAAAATATGATATCAAAACTAAAAATGTTGAATTTCCAGAAAGTCTTTGTTACAATATTTGTGTTAAACTCACTTCTACGAAGGGAGGTCAATAAGTCCTTAGAAAATCTAAGAGATGGCGCTCGTAGCATCGCAAATGTTCTTTTTCTAGTAAGCATCATTCCTCACTAGTTATCTGGCAAAGTTGCAGCCATATTCATCTAGTGGTTTCGTTTTTATCGTCAGTTGAAGTAAATAACTTTTGTTTGCTTAAGAAAATGGAAAAAAGTGAGTTTAGAGCGATGATTAAACATTTCTATTCAAAAGGCTTAATAGCAAAAGAAATAAAAGCTGAGTTGGATTTAGTTCATGGCCCATCTGCCCCTGTTTTTATAACAGTTTACAATTGGATTAATGAATTCAAACCGTGAAGATGATCATCATTCAGGACGTCCCGTAGACGTGAGTACCCTGGAAATGATCGATAAAATTCACGATATGGTGTTAAGTGACCAAAGAATAAAATTGCGCGAAATTGTTAAGACCACAGGGGTTTTAAAAGGTACCGTCGTTTCAATTTTACACGATAACTTGGCTGTGAAAATAATATTTGAGAGATGGCTACCGCGTTTGCTCTCAGCTGAGAACAAACGCAACCAAGTGGTCTCTTCTAAGGCTCTTTTGGAGCGCATGCGTCGCAATCGAGATGAGTTTCTGCGTAGATTAACCACTGTAGATAATGGCTACTATGTTTCGGGATACACGTGGTATTATCTGTATGGACTATTTGGAAAAGGGACAGACGATTACTGGAAAGTATTATGCGTCATTATTAAGTCAGTTACATGAGAAAATAAAAGAAAATCGTCCTCATTTGAAGAAAAAAGTCCTCTTTTTCCAGGATAATGTACGAGTACATACGTGTGCAGTTTTGATGGCTAAAATTCAGGAATTGAAGTTTGAATTGATAGACCATCCACCGTACTCATCAGATCTGGCCCCGAGTGACTTCTTATTTCCAAATTTAAAAAAATGACTCAACGGACAACGGTTTACATCAAATGAGGAGGTCATCGCTCACACAAATGCTTATTTTGAAGGAACTACAACAATCACTTTTCTGAAGGCTTAAAAAATATGGAGATATGTCTGTCAAAGTGTATTGAACTGGAAGGAGACTATGTTGAAAAATAAAAAAAAATTTACCCCAAAAAAATTGTTTTTATATCTTTTTCTAAAGACTTATTGACCTACCTTCATAATATATATGCATATATATTTTTCTAAAATTTTAAATTATGATTTTGCCAGCTTCAATGTCAAAAGGTAAAATTAATAGTCATTAATTTCTTATAATAATGCTTTTATTAATGATTTGAACACGACGATTTGGACATTTTTTCGTAGTCCTTATATCAAGTAATTGTCATTGCAGAGTCTAAATTTTAACTATTATAGTTTAAATATTATTTTCTTAATAACGTATTATATAGTTTCATAATCTAATTTCTTTAAAAAACAGGTTTCTAAATAATTATAACAATATTTATGCTTTGCCATCAGCTGTATGTGTCGATGCAGCATCAGCTGCCGGTTTCGAAGCCGTGACTGGTTTTGATTCATCATCGTTTCCAACGACTAAGCAGGGACATCGCACTCTTAATCCTGCTCTGTACTTTGGATGGCTACAATATCAAAATAATTAATTCGAATGATCACGGCTCAATTTCGTATACATTTAACTTATGTTTTTCAGAATATTTTACCTGAATGCATAAACAATAGGATTATAACATGCATTTGTTTTTGCAAAAAGTGAAGCCCATATAGTAAAAAGAGGGCTTACATATTGCTTATTAAAAATACCCATGTAATTAGTGACTAAGTATGGTGTCCAAGCCATAAACCATAGTGATATAGTAGTCAAGGCTACCTATGAAAAAAATAATATGTTTCATTATAATTAAATAGAAATAATAAAATCGTTTAGGTTCTTTTTTATTTAGCAATAATTTCCACACCTTGGCCAGTCTTGCTTCTGCGCTGACATTTCCTTGATCACCCGAACGTAAAGAAGCCACATTCATTTTCTTGGCTTGCTCACGCATTGCCTTTTCATGAGCTGCAACAGCCTAATAAAGTAAAAAATTCATTAATATTTTATTCATGCATATCACACAGTGGATGTAAACTTACAGCAACAATATTATAGTAACAGTAAATAATTGCAAATAATGGTGTGTAGTAAACAAAAACAGAATACACCAATATATAGGATTTTCCGAACCAGTCATCTGATACATAATCCGTGCCACAAGATGTCATATTTCCTTCAGGAACGTATCTGACAATTAATGAGTCATTAGCAATTTTTTTCTAATTCAAATGTAATTCAAATACCTATTCCAGCCGAACAATGGCAATATGGCCCACAATAATCCAAAAAGCCAGATTATTATAATCTGGATAATTGCCCTTATTATTGTTAATGGTGTTCCATTCATTCCCTATTAAGAAGAAAATAATCATAAAGATTCCTTTATGCTAACATTTTAAAAATGAAACATTTTTAAGAGCAATAATATTTTATTTAAAAAACTTAATTTAGTGGAAATAAATATCTATCGAAATATTGACAAACATTTCCAAATATTTCGAACATATGAAAGTGGGTTAGTTATAATTAAAATCTGGAAAAATTAATTAAGTCAAAGTAACAAAATTTAAACAAACTTCTCTATGTATATTTAAACTCTAAAATTGAAACCAAAACTTACCATACATACTCAGAAATAAATAGATTTTTTAATAATTATTAGATTTTAAGAGTTTTCGTTTAACTTCGTCAGCTTTTCAGAAATATTTATAAACTTGGTAAACTGTTTTCAGATTTTTCTAAAATTTGCTATTGGTATGATTTTGATTTTGCTATTGATTGCTATTGATTTTTTTAGATTTTGCTAAGAATATGGTAATTTGAAAATGTTAACAATTCTTGATAAAGGCTCGTAAAGGCAAATTATAGTAAAATATTTTTTTTCATTAGGGTAAAGTTAATTATGAGATGTATAGATAAAGAATGGTTAAATGATTATATATTTTTAACGTAATTTACACAATATAATAATATTAATATATCTTGATTTGGACTTCTTTGAATTCATAAATACATTCTCGTTTAATTATCTTATTTATTATTGATATATAATAGCTGATAAATTGGTAGAATAACATTAATATTATTCAACTATAAAAATCAATACATCAGCAATATGTTTAAATTTTACGACCTATATATTTCCAAAACAATTCCAATTCTGTAATATATTTTAAATAATTACAATCAAGGAATCGTACGTTCTCCAAGTATTTGTCATATTTTTCAATACTTAAATTGATATCATTATAATTATTATTACAATAGTAATGCAAATACCAATAAATTACTAATCTGTATTGCAAACAATCAGCTGCGGTCACAACTGTCTTCGTAGTCTATTTTTTACAAGAGGGAAAAGAATATGCTATAACGTCAATTCAGTTTTAATAGAATTATACATAATTTAAATAAATAAAAACTATTTCCTTACATATGTTATTTATTATGATTAATAACACATTGAAATATATTAATTCTTTAGAATTATTATATACAAAAAAATTAAAAATATAAGAGAAATTAGAAGATAAAAGGCTATTTTCAGTAACATGTAACGGATTAAGTGTGCATAAGAATAATATTCTTAAAAGTTTGCTTGTATATACAGACACATGCACGCGAGGACTGTCTAGATTACTTGGTACATACTTCAATAGCTGATAGGAATAAACTCGCTCTTGCACATGGCTGAGCGGAGAGGGTAGGGTAACAAAAAAATAGGTCTCATAAAATATTCCGTAAAATAAAATATGAGCCAAAGTCTAAGGTTGAGAACACCGAATAAAAATTCAGTCATTTGGAAAACTAGTTAAATTATAATCAAATTTCGCCGACGATTCTGATTGTCGCAAGGTTACTCGGATTGGTCATTTGGGCTTGGGAATTTAATACTACAAGTGACCAGGGTGCTGGCCGGAAATTTAATAACATACAAATGAAGCTCGAATTGCACATTCGTTTAGATGCTATAAAAATGTTAACATCTGGCTCTAAAAAAATTAGAACCTTAGTAAAAAACTTACAATAAGAAGGTACATTTAGATTGAAGAATTGATACTAGAGCTATGTCGCATAATGAAACATCAGAATGTACAACAGCGATTAAATTGACATTGAACAAGGCAAACGAAGTTACTATACTAATCCATAAGAAGGCCATAACCATTCGACATATCAATGAGCTCAGTTCAGTTGAGGAAGTCACTGCTGTAATAACGGAAACAATAGGCCCAAAATGTGTTTGCGTATAGGCTAGAAATAGTTTATAAATTTCTCACACTTAAGTCCTCAGAAAGGATAAAAATCACCGAAGAAGTCAAAAAAATTAATAAATGCTAAATTGTACAGTAAAATTGAATATACAACACAGAAATAGAATTAATTGCCACTCTAGAATGTTTTTCAAACCTTAAGATAGACTTTCAACTCCATTCTGAGGATTCAAAGTTTAGAAATTTGAAAAATTGAAAAACTATCCTTAGTTTTTATATGTATAAATAAATCGCCGGATGAAAATCATTAGCTCTATTGCTTTTTTATAGCTGCAATATGATATTAGTTACTGGTGGTACAAGATAACTCTTGGCTACTGATGACCTGTCTTAGGAGTTTAAAGGCTATCCTAAGGGTTGGAAACAATTCTAAGGTGGCAGTTAATTCTATTCCTATGTCACATATTGAAGTTTCGGTTAAAAAAGTAGCATTTATGGATTTTTTGATCACTTTTACCTTTCTTAGGTATTTAAAGGTGAGAAACTGGAATAATAAAAAAAATACCACTAGCCGATCCGCAATCATATCGCGAACTAAAAATTATGAGCCTTAGTACATTTTATAGCTGAAATTCAAGTTAAGTTGCGCGAGTTTTAAGTGAGCTTAAATCTTAAGGTGACGTGTCAGATATAAACAGGAATCTGAAATAGGCTATAAATTTATTTATTTAGCAATAAATTACTATCAATATACTAAAAATTCTTGTATACTTTTTTTTTTATTTCACTAAAATGACCGCTGTAACTTAGTCGAGCCAGAATATTCCATGTAAACATTTAAGATTGTGAAGACTGTACCGACGCTCAACCAAGACGAGACCATGGAAAGCATGCTTTACAAACCGCAGATGTTGTGAGGTTGATAGGAGTACTTTTTTGTTGATAGAGGAGAGAAAGTAGCAAGTTTGATATATTCAGGCAATAATATCAGTGCTATGAATATGTAAGAAACACATGCACACACGTACGCACATATGCACGTATTTGTTATAATAAATAAAAATATTGTAATAGAAAATGATATTAGAATAACCAATAATCTTATTATCGTGTGAAGAAATTAAAAAAAATATATTTCAAATCATTTGAAATATTTACAAATACTAATTGAATATACCCCCACCAGTGGTTGTAACCTTGTCGTATGCCCAATGGATTGGAGTAGGGAATCGTCTGAGGTTTCGGGCGGCTGACCCGGCAATTGTCGTGGATATTTGGAGGTTTGCCCTTCGGGCGGAGCATGATGGTGAAATTGGGCTCATGCGGTAACCCGCCTCTCTATCTACAAAATTAATCACCCCAGCGAGACCCTCAAAGGGGACCTACGTGGGTCTCTCCCTCAGCTAGTGCAGGCCTCGGTGCTCCCGAGAACAGGCATGCGGGTCCCTCAGAGTCTAAGGACATCCCCCATTTCGTTCGGAAGCAGGCGGAATGGGTATAAAATACAACCCCCGAACCCAAGGCGGGAGCCATCGTGCCGAGGAAATTAACTTGGCCACTGGGGTAGTAGCGGTCTCTAATGATGTCTCTGAGACACTGGGCGACCTCCCTGAATAATTAGCACAACCGGTACATCCGGGGCTCTATGCCGGTGGTCAACATTTCCCTAGCTTCATGTGAGATCAAAATGGAAAATATAAATAAAAATCCTGAAATGAAAGACGAGGCCCGATGGGTATTACTGCCCCCGGCTCCCTCAAATACGTCAACTGGCCAGGATGTCAAGGCGAACGCAGCTAAGCCTGGAGTGTGTGACACTTGGTCCGCAGGCCAGTGAGGATGGGGATAAGTCCCCAGATAAAAAGAGGCTGTGCGGCGCAGCCAGAAGGAAGTTAGCCCGGCAGCGTAAAGCTGCCCAGTCTGACAACTCAGGCATCGCTGCGCAGATCAAGGTGGGAGTCAAGATGCGACAAAAGCCTGATAAGACTCCGATCTTGGCCTTTAGAAAACCTAAAAAACCCAATGAGGGGGGCGGCAAAAGTACAGGCTTAAAATCTAGCCCTCCGCCAAATGTCAAACCCCCTGAAATGTGTCGTGGTGCACGAGGATTACGCAGAGACATCCATCACCTCAACAATGTTTTTAACGTTTCTTGAGGCGGTGTCAAACGTGATGTACAGTGCGCCACCTGACTCAAAGCCTAATTTTGATACCTGCTTTTGTTGAGAGGGAGCATTTTTGGCGGTGGCCAACAACTTAGAGGCGAAGGAATGGCTAGCCGAAAAACTAACCACTCTGGACTTATCCTGGAGGGGGGGCTTAAACTTCAAATGTGAGGTGCGGAACTCCTTCAGGCCAGACTAAATGTGGTGACGTGGATACCGGGCACTACGCTGAGCCCGTCAACTGTCTTGGAACGGCTGAAGGGGCACAACCCCACATTAAAGACCAATACAAGATCATGAAGGATCGTTAAAACCCAGGTCGGAGAGCAAGAAATGGCCTGCGCGGAAGATCATTTCATTGTGCTGATTATCCCGAAATCGCACGCCGTATTGCTAGTGGCTCTTGACCAAAAGCCCTGGTATCTCATGTGCAGGATCACTTTCAAAATAAGTTTGGCGGGGGTGCACACATGTATATCACTAATCCAAGAACCTTGGATAGTGAAAGGCACGATACGACACTGGAGTCTGGGGTCACGTGTATCAGAAACCCACAGGCGCTAAGGTATAGAGCGGGTATCCTGATAAACGGTGTAAGTGTTGTGCTGCTGCTCGGCCTCTGTACGGGAGACCTAGCGGTGGTCCCTCTCAAGGTAGACGGGATCGGACAAGTAGTTGTTGCATCCGCTTACCTCCCATATGACAGCACTGACAACGCGAGTGGGAAAGTCCGAAGACTGATGGAACGTTGTACGATTAGCAACCTTCCACTAGCCCTAGGGTGTGATGCGAACTCACACCACAAGGTGTGGCGTAGCACTGACATGAACAAGAGAGACGCCAAACTACTAGAGTATCTAATAGGAACAGAGCTAGAAATGCACAATGTGGGCGACACTCGCACCTTCGGAAACAGGCTAAAGGCGCAGGTTATTGATATAACTCTCTGCTCCACGCGGCTAGCCAATTTAATTAGCGGATAGAGGGTGTAGGATGTGGAAACACTTTCTGACCACTCCCTGCTAACATTCTTTTTGGAGATACCCAATGAGGAAGAACCAATCTGGGTGCGGGATCCTAAGCGCACAAATTGGCATGGATATAAAAGATCCGGTGAGGACAAACTGAAAAACATATCCTAATGATCTCAGATTAAAGCCCAAAGTCGAGGTCCGTTGATGGAATAGGAAACTAGGTTATCTAAAAGACAAAACTAAGTGAAGCCAGACGAACAGTGGATCCAGGCGAACAAGTGGGGAATCTGCTTTGAACGCATACAGATCGTCTAGGGACGAATATAGATATACAGTAAGGACGGCCAGAGAGAAAAGCTGGAAGAATTACTGTGAAAACATCTGCAAAGGAAAAGAAGCGGTCAGGTTGAGCAGTATTCTTTCAAAGAATCCTAATGCCATCTTGGAACGTGAATCGTCCAGACGGCAATTATGCAACATCGGATGAAGAAACGTTGAGATATCTCATCCAAGCACATTCCTTAAATTATGTGATGCAGAACAAAAGGAGAGCATAACAGTACACGAGAGAGTCTGGTCTGTGTATGCTAGACTCGTTGCTAACCGGGCGCTAGCAAACCAGATTATTACACCCGACAGAATCAGATGGGCCATTACGTTATTTGACCCATTGAAAGCACTATGAGCGGATGAAGTTTCTCTGGTATTATTTCAAAGAGCCGAAGATAACATCATTGGACCGATGATAAAAATGGCTAGAGCAAGTATCATTCTGTGTCATGTGCCATATAGATGGCTAGGTATAAGAGGGGTATTAATACCCAAAGCAGGCAAATATGGTTATACATCCCGAAAGAATTTTTGATCCATTAGCTTGACATTCGTCATCCTTCAGATCGTAGAAGGGATGATTAACAGATGCTTCGGGGGCAATGCCTTGATGAAGAATCGACTCCATAGAGAGAAATACGAATATTGCGCCGTAAGATCCACAGAGATGGCACTATATAGGACCATTTCTATGATCCGTACACAAGTGGCGGCCAAAGGTTTTGCCGTAGGTGCCCTCATGGATATTGAAGGGACTTTCAATCATACATCACGGGGAGTTATTAAAGAGACCATACTTAGACATAATATTCCGCCATACGAGGGTGGATTAATAAGTTTCCGGCCTGAGCAAGAGATAGCACCACTAGGCCGACCTTGAAGTGGAGTTCTAGAGTATCATCCTTAGATAGCTTGTAACTATAGTTTCAGTCCGATCGCCATGTTAGTTTAGGCTTGAGAACACGTTGAACAAGGCGCCTCTGTGTTTTTCGTAAAAATTGAAAAGCTGGAAAATCGTGCTGTCATCAACTACTTTTATTTGAAGGGGTTAACACCGAAAGAAATTAAAGAAGAGATCGACTCTTCAACACTGGAGACATCCTCCCCATCATATTTAACCGTCAAGCAGTGGGTTTCCGAGTTTAAAAAGGGTCATGTGAGCACCTCTGACGAGCCTCGCTCAGGACTCCCCATTGAGGTCACAATTCCAAATATGATTGAAAAAATCCATCAAATAGTGCTGAAAGATTGCAGATTAAAAGTGCCTGAGATAGCTGAGACCTGTAAGATGTCATATGAACGTGTACAAAATATTTTGCACCAACATTTGTATATGGAAAAACTCTGTGCAGGATGGGTGCCGCGTTTGCTAACAATCGACCAAAAATTGATTCGAAAGAACATTTCTACCGCCAATTTGGCGTTGTATAGGGGTAATCCAAGCGAATTTTTGCGTCAATTCGTAGCCGTTGACGAATCTTGGGTCCACCACTACACTCCTGAAACCAAACAACAGTTTAAACAGTGGATTGGACCAGGGGAACCAACTCCAAAGAAGGCAAAAACAATGTTTTCGGCGAAGAACATTATGGCTACTATTTTCTGGGATGCAAGAGGTATTATATACATTGATTATCTTGAAAAGGGTAAAACAATCACTGGTCAATACTATGCAGACTTATTACAATGTTTGAGCCACGAAGTGAAAACTAAACGACCTCATCTGGCGATGAAAAAATCTTGTTTCATCACGATAACGCACCAGCGCACACGTCAATCGTTACGATGGCTAAAATCAACGATCTGAAGTTTGAATTGATGCCGCACGCTCCCTACTCTCCACACCTAGCCCCGAGTGACTATTATATGTTTCCTAACCTCAAAAAAGGGCTTGGTGATAAGAGATTTGCGGACAATGAATAAGTAATCGAAGCTGTTAATGGGTATTTTGAGGGGCTTGACGAATTAGTCTATAGAGATGGCATTACTAGACTAGAACACCGCTATGAGAAATGTATCAGCCTTGGAGGAGATTACGTTGAGAAATAAAAAAAAAATCTTAAAAACGTTGTTTTTCTTGGTCAAGCCGGAAACTTATGAATCCACCCATGTACTATACAATATGCCTTTTTCTTAACATTTAATAAATATATAAAAAATTTTTTAAGTTAAGATTGAATTATTTAATTTTCTTATATTTTTAAATTGAAAGAAAATCTAAAAGTAAAACTGAATATAAAAAGAAGTCTATTTATCATGTGATCAATTTCAACCCGAGCAAACAAAAAAAAAACATTTTTACGTATTTTAATACAAATCTTTATTATCGCCTTGAAAATAGGCTCCTTTCGAGCCAATACAAGCGTGCCAACGCTTAATCCAATTTTCCATACACGTGTTGTTGATGGCATTATTAGACTAGAACACCGCTATGAGAAATGTATCAGCCTTGGAGGAGATTATGTTGAGAAATAAAAAAAATTCTTAAAAACGTTGTTTTTCTTGGTCAGGCCGGAAACTTATCAATCACCCTCATGCATTGCGGAATGCATTGACCATACGTAGGGAAATCGCATCTGGAAACCAGTACTCCAGACCCTACGAGGTGTAGTGGAAAATGACCTTTTGAAACGACTAAACAATATGGGTTGTACTTATAGGGATCATTAAAAAGTACCCTCAACGTGGTGGACAGATGGTGCAGACAGACAGGTCTGACTGTTAATCCTAGGAAGAGTCAAGTCATAGTCTGCACGAGGAACTACAAATGGAATAGAAAATACAACTTGACTCTAGGAGGGCAATCATTAACCCTCAAGAATCAAGTAAAATACCTAGGTGTTATCATCGATAGTAAAATATCGTAGAAAAATCACATGGAATACACAGTTGACAGGCTGACCGCTTGCCTGTGGCAGATTCGAAAGGCCATAGGCAGCACGTGAGGCATCAGACCAGACACGATAAAGTGGATATATGAAGCTGTTCTAAAAGTTAGACTAACATATGATTCTCTGATCCGGTAGGAGAGAACGGTCTTGTCCTGTGCTGTTAGCATACTCGAGAGTGAGAAGTATGGTATTGAGAAGCATCTCAGGCGCGATTAGGTCTACACCTACTACGGGGCTAAGCATGCTCCTCAAAATTGAACCATTCACATTGACCTTGGCGGGTGCGGCTGCAAAAGCCCTCCACAGAGTCAAAAGCTTATTCGGAGAGGTTAGCAGGATGGGATCACTACGGTTCTCCAAGGGACTGGACGGATAGGCGATTTTATGGATGAACCGGGACGTCACGAACAGAAGCTTCCTCTTCGACAAGAAACATAGAGTCAGTATACCATCCAAAGAAGAATGGAAATCTGGCTTAATGATAATAAAAGATGGCCACAGAGACGGCCTCCACCATTCGTATTTGCATCTGCTCAAACAGTAAGAGCGCATTACAAATGCTAAATACCTACACTACAAGATCCAAGCTGGTTAGCGATTGTTTTCTAGTCCTGAACAGGTTAGTCAAGAAGGTAACGGTCACGCTACTGTGGGTCCCGGGTCATCAAGGGATCAAGGGAAACATGGTGGCGGATGATTTAGCCAAAATAGGAGCTAGAGCTGCCTATAATGGCCTGGAGCCGGCTGTAAAACTCTGCCACATCCTCATCAAAGGGGAGATAAAGGAATGGGTAGCGGAGGAAAACAGCTGACAATGAGAGGAAAATAGAAAATGCAGGCAGATAAAAGCCTTCATTATTATTAGAAACGCTAGACTGGACCAAGACTATTTTTGGTGTTAGTAGAAAAAGGGCTAAGGTACTTATCGAGATTCTCACGGGTCACGGTAAACTTAATGGTCACAGGAACAGGATGGGTCTCACAAGGGACCTCTCCTAGCGCTTCTGTTACACAGAAGAAATCCCTGAACATATTTTGTGTCACTGTCCAAACATATCTGGAAGGAGATGGCAGTATTTAATGGTTACATCCCTGGATATGGAGGACATCAAGGCCAGCATGGTGAATAGAATACTTTTCTTCTAGGAGGCCTGCCGATTATAGCGGCTGCTGGTCTTAGGGAAGGACGCGAAGGGATTCTCATGCGTCTAGGGCCCGGAAGGCCCAACTTCGTAATAATAAAAATAATAATAATAATTCAATATAAAAAATATAAGTTCTAATTTCAATAATACAATTTAAGATCTCTTTTAAAACGTAATTAAATGGTTATTTATAAATACCTGAACTTACTTTTACGATCACGTTATATCGATCATAGGCAATGGCAGTCATTGTCCATATAGATGCACCACCACATAAAGAGCCTATCAGTGCGTATATATCACACATCAAAGGACCTTACCAAAAATTTATTTTATGTTATATTAATGTTATCATTATTATTAATCATTATATTTTTCATACCTAAAACCCACGTTTCAAACCAGCAATTTATAACCATTGGCGGTGACATAATGACCATCATTAAAAAATCCGAAAATGCTAAATTTATTACAAGTAAATTGCTTGGAGTCCTAAGAGCAGGTGTTAATAAAAATATGTACACAACCATTCCATTGCCGCACCAGCCAATTATACCAATTATAATCATCACAAGACCCAAAATTTTATGCCAAAGATAATACAATGGAGGAAATTGATACCTAATATAAAATTAAAATATAATCAATATTAACGCAAAAAATACCAATTATATATAAATATATAATTATACAGACACATACATACACACGCGCGCGCACACACACACACATACATTTTAATATTTTTAATATTATACATTTTAATATTTTTCATAATGATAAGAAATTATGAAATGTATTTGATGGAAAAGATTTTTAGACAAGAATTTTAAGAGTTTTCCATATTAATAATAGTAAATAATAGATAATAGTAGAAGTATTTAATTTTTAGCTCTATTTGAAGGATTCACATTAAAATTTTAAAAATTTGTTATTTTAAATCGACCTACAGAATCACTTAAACAATTGTCATGATTTTTCTTAGACATTCATTTAAAATTACATTTTGAAGTCAACCACGTAAAAATATCGAAGTATTTTCATATAATCACGATGGTTTTGAAAACAAAGCGTTTCATGAAAATAAACATTCTTCATTAGAAAATAATTAAGAATACAAAAATTCATTTCAGCAAAAACTACTTTTTATATTTTTATTTTTTTTTATAATGTAAACATTTATTTTTAAGATTTGGGAAAACTTTATCGTTCTGCAAACTTTTTTCAACAAAAAACAGTTCTTCTATTCAATAATTTACATATTTAAAAGGACTAAATTGATAAAAATAAAGAGTTTAACATTTCTTTGGCAAAAAATAATATTAATTCGATTAAATTATACAATCATACAAAACTAAACTTAATACCTAAACTAATTAGTAGGATTGTATTATTATAAATTTGTTGATTAGTGACATTTAAACTAAAAGTATACATTATAGACATCATTACCAAACCCGACATTACCAGCGGCTTTGGCTCCTCTTTAGAGACTCTAATATTATTAATAATTAATTATTAATAAATATTTTTAATTATTCAGTGATATTATTTTAAAACAAATGAGCTTTTCAAAATTTAATTTAATTGTCAATATATTGATTAAATTCTAAAAATCATAAAACAACTAAAAAATGTTTTCATTATTATCATATATATGATATGTTTTCATCATATATATAAATGTCACAATATCTCTGTCCATATATAAAAAAATATATATAAAACTTTGTTATTCTATCTATATTGAATAAAAATTTCTAAAGAGGGCCATCAAAAATCGAGTGGCTGAATTTTATATATTTTTTTGCAGATTCTTGAAGGTTTATATATTAAATTAATGAATATTTTTATCGGCCTCACAGTCTTTATAATATAATATATTAGCTCAAATAATGACAATCAGACTGTCCTTGTTTATGTTCACCCCCGTAGAATCTAAAATAAAACTTATTACTACAATAAATTATATTAAAAATTAAAAATAAAAATAAAATAAAATTAATAATAAAATAAAATAAAAATAATACAAGCAAATTCATTTTTTGTTTATTATTTTATTTCTATTTTTATTTTTATTTTATTATTAATTTTAGTTTATTTTTATTTTTAATTTTTAACATAATTTATTGTAGTAATAAGTTTTGTTTCAGATTTTACAGAGGTGAACATAAGCAAGGACAATCGGACTGTCATTATTTTAGCTAATATATTGTATTATAAAGACTGTAAGACCGATAAAAATATTTATTAATTATTTTTGAACAATCGACATAAGTGCAATTTTTAATTCTAATTTATATATTAAAATTAATGTCTTAAACCATTTTTTCAAAATTTTCATTTTTTGAAAATGTTATAAACAAATGAATTTTGAAGCACTTTTTTCAAATTGCGATTATTTTGACAGATTATAATAAATAGTGAAAAATAAAATGAGGTACTTATAATCTGAAAAACTTAATTTGTTTAAAAACACAATTTTGCAATAAACAAATTAAAAATTATTTAATTTTTCAGATAGGTAGGATAATATAGTTAGAATAACAAAGTTTTCTATATATTTTTTTATATATGGACAGAGATATTGTTACATTTATATATATGATGAAAACATATCATATGTAACAAATAATATTAGGTGCGCTATATTGTTTTGTGGAATTAAATTAAATAATTGAGATATATTTTTAAGAATATAATATATATTCATCCTTGGATGATTCAACAGATTAAGTGATGTACAACATCGACAAATTAATCCCTTCGACGATTAAGTCATTCGAGATTTTCTTTCCTCGATATGTGCAAAATATAATTTATAACTTTTTGAAGAATAAATACAAATTATTCGCAGAAAATAAATACTATTTGTACGTTTCGCCCTCAGTTACTAGCTGGGCTCGTCAGTAGGACGGCAGGTAACCAATTCCTAGACGTACGATGCTTACATCAATTTTAGCAAGCATCGTACGTTTAGGAATTGGTTACCTGCCGTATATTTTTAATTGTTTTATGATTATTGAAATTTTATCAATATATTGACATTTACTACTGTATAATAAATTGAAAAAAGAAGTATTATTATATGAGTGAACAAGAGAATTAAGATGGGCTCTTTACGGTTATATTCAATCGAAATATATCAAAAAAGTTATATTTATTTAAGTTTATTTATCTTTTCTAAAGTTTCAATCAATAACTAGCATATAAACATTCGTATTTAATTTTCTATATAGCTTCAAAAGAAAGTTCTGTTGAATTAAAAAAGATTAAAGTAAGCATGATGGATGCAAAAGATGAGACAAGGTGTATACGAAAACGACTTTGTTCACTTGCATTTTGCTTGCGTCTGCATCATCTCTCTATAACAATATTTAATTTTTCAGATTTAAATACAAAAAAAAAAACACAAAAATCAACTTGAAAAACTGATAACAATTTAAAGTATCGTTGACTGATTTTAAGACATTTTTGTTTACTATAAATTTATGCTAAACTTTTTAGTTATAGAAAAACAACAATAATATGAAAAGCAGACTTTCGGGAGATTTTCAAATCCTATCTTCTATATGGGAAGTAAAAGCAGACAAATAAAAAATTTCTATTAAAGTTCAACAATTTTCAACACTGATAGTCAAAGAAAATTGCTGACAGTTGGTGCATTTTCTATCGCTCAAGTTTATAGTATATATTGTTCGAGTAGGAGCTCGGATTCTTGTTTATAATTTTAAAAAACTGAAAAACATAAAGACTGGTACCTGTGACCCAATTATTATTACCAGAGGCAGATTAAAGTTGTTTTAACTGTAAGCTTATCCTTATGTGCCGCATATGTAAAAAAATTATAATTCTATGGGATTAGTAAAATATTATGCAATTAAAAAAGATTTATAAACATTTTTTATTGAAACTATTTACACCTATATTTCATTTGCGAAAATTGATCTATTAAAACATCAAAAGCTGTCGAAGTTAAAAGTTCGTGCACTTTATTTAATAATACTAATGTATTCAATCGTTCTTCACTTAAGGTAGTACGCAAATACGAGTAGTTCTGCATTGGCTTTAAAGTTGAAAAAGATAGTTCCCCTGAACCATTGGTAACTGCGGTACATACACACATGCGAAGGGCTATATCAATATTAGGATATATTGTTTGAAATTCATTTTTTTAATCCATGTTAGTAAATTTATGGGTGATGGTGTTTTTTTGAATTGTTCGTCAGTCTTTTGCATCCTTATATTTATGTTATCCTCTAAAGTGCCATTGTTTCTTAGAGCAATACTAGTGGGATAATATTGGGCCTTAAAGTGTAAACAGTCATTAATAAAATCTAATTCTAAGTCACCAGAATAATTTTCAATTAATGAAGCTGACTAGATTCTTATATTATTGATACTTAAATGCTGTGATTTAATTAAAAAACCAAATTTTTCTGCGAAATTAAGGTAAGATGACTATTATTTTTTTAATTCGGATGTAACATCATCTAAAATGATATAGTATACATTGACTCTAAAATTTTCTTTAGCATTAAAAATAGGCTCTGCAGATGACTCATCGTACTGACTTTTCATTTTTTCGCGTTTAATGTTTTTCTCGTATTATTTAGTAGTTGATATAATTAAAGCTTCAATTTTAAATTCATTAAATCTATCTTCATTTCGAAGTTGACTAATTAAGACTATTAAGCCATCATATAAATGAATAAGTGAGAAAATATGTATGCATTTAGCTTGTAACTTCTTACTCACTGAATTAATTCTACCTAATATGAATTCCGAAAAACAAATCATAAATGCATTTTCTAAGCGTTCTAATTGTACACGAATGCCATTAGCTGAGCATTTAATTAAGGGTTTTTGTGTTTCGTCATTCTAAATTATTTCCAGTAATTTAAGTACTGGTTCCTATAATAAAAATAAGGTTTGACATGAATCATGACGAGCGGACCATCGCGTCATAGACAAAGATTTAATTGTTTTCCTTCTATTCATTTGTATTGGTAACCCTGATTCACTCTGCGTATCGTGTATGTTTCTTTGGTCATATTTCAAAAAATTGCACTGGTTTTGCAGTATTTGCTAATAATGAGTTGATAAAGAAAATAAATTGTTTAGCTGTTGCGAAATATTAAAAAACTTACAACTTTCTTTACAAATTTCTGCACCACATATACCAACTAAATTTAATGAATGTACTAAGCAGGGCATATAGTCTGCATGGGGGTAAATCTCATTAACTTTTGCTTGAACACCGTTTTATATGCCAGACATATTGCTTGTATTATCATACGACTGCCCATGACAATTCATTACATTAATATCTGTTTCTTTTAAAGTATTAAAGATAGCATTTGCTATGGATATACTTTTGTATCCAACATTAGGTAAAAATGTCAAAAATAGTTCTATTAGAGCACCATCCGATTTAACATAACGTATGATAAATGTTAGTTGATCACAATGCGATAAATCAGACGTAGAACAACAACGATTGACAAATATTTTGAATGTTGTATTTCTTCATAAATACTTTTTCGCAGCTGATCAGCCATTAATTCTATAAATTCATTGCAAATAATGTAATATGTGTTTAGCTAAAAATGGATCATATTGTGCCAGTAATTCTAAGAAGATTAAATAATTAGCATTTTCTGGACGTTCAAACTTTTCTGTGAGACCTCTAAACGGAAGTCCTAGAAATACAACCATTTTATTACACTTATCACTCTTTGAAGTACATTTCGCCTGTATTTTGTTTCTGCTTCTAAACCTTTTAGTATTTGTGTATCGACGCGATCAATAATACATCCAGTTTTTATAGCTATTAAACAATTTTTATGGCTATCACTAGCTTTATGTTGGTCTATTCATTTTAAATTTTTCCAATCATCAAAACCATTTTTGATTTCAAATTGGGTGTCTTAATCAAATGCTAAACATGGTCACATAAATTTTTTATGTTCTATCCCTTTTTTCTCTAAAACTAATAATAAAAATTTATTTTTGGTAGATATACTAATTTTGTTTAAAACAATTTGTTCAAAAGTCTCAATTATATCACATATCATTTATATGTTATTAGGAGTGTGAATAAGTCTTTCCCATTTTTTGTAAGAGATGGCGCCACCAATACTGTGCGAGTATTCAATGGTTACATATGTCATAATCAAAGCTTATTCATATGTCAACAATTCCATACTAACACATTAGTTAAAATTTTTTCGCATCATAAATTTTTGATATCGTGAAAATGTCGAAATTTGAGCCGAGTCGACGTCATTTGCGGGAAGTTTCACTTTATTGGTTCAATTTGAAGAAATCTGCTGCCGAGACGCATCGATTGCTTCAGGAGGCTTATGGAGAAGGTTGTGTCGATGATTCAAGTGTTCGCGGATGGTTTCGATGCTTCAAAAGCGGTGATTTCGACGTGGAAGACAAGGAGCGTTCCGGGCGGCCGCAAATCTTTGAAGATCGAGAATTGGCGACTTTGCTTGATGAAGATTCTTGTCAAACGCAAGAAGAACTTGCTGAAGCATTGGGAGTTGACCGAACAACCATTTCCAAGCGTTTGAAAGCCATGGGAATGATCCAAAAGCAAGGAAATTGGGTGCCGTACGAACTGAAGCTGAGAGACGTCGAACGGCGTTTTTTCACTTGCGAACAGCTGCTTCAGCGACATAAAAGAAAGGGTTTTCTGCATCGTATCGTGACTGGCGATGAAAAGTGGATACGTTACGATAATCCGAAGCGAAGAAAATCATGGGGACTACCCGGCCATGCATCATCATCGACGGCCAAGCCAAATATTCATGGCGCCAAGCTCATGCTCTGTATATGGTGGGACCAGCTAGGTGTGGTTTACTATGAGCTTCTGAAACCGAATGAAAGGATCACAGGCGAGGTCTATCGACGATAATTGATGCGTTTGAGCCGCGCACTGCGAGAAAAACGGCCACAATACTCCGACAGGCACGACAAAGTTATTTTGCAACATGACAATGCTCGCCCACATGTTGCACCGCCGGTGAAAACATACTTAGAAACGCTCAAATGGGAAGTCCTACCCCACCCGCCGTATAGTCCAGACGTTGCTCCGTCTGATTACTATCTCTTCAGATCGATGACGCATGGCCTGGCTGACGAGCACTTCCATTCCTACGAGGAAGCCAAAAAATGGGTGGATGACTGGATAGAGGCCAAACCGGTCGAATTTTTTCAATAATTCATTTGTAACCATTTTTTCACAATAAAGGCTCAAAATTTGAAAAAAAAAACCGGGAAAGGCTTATTCACATACCTGATATTATATATTAAATTCTTTATGCTTTTCAGTCAAAATCTTAATATGGAGAATTTTGTATACAATATCCATATTTTTAATTTATTTATCATTCACATATTCAAGTTCAAACAATAACAATAGTTTGTACAATTTTTTACAAATAGATTTTCCTATTATCTTATAGTGGTTAGGACGACGGAGTATTTATAACAGTTTAAAATTTACAATTTTTTTCGCATCAGACTCTCTCAGATAATAAGATATCAGATAAATTTTATAAACTTTCTAATAATGGCAATAAGATTCTGGAAAATGTATTAAGTAACTCGATGACAATGTATACCGTGAGATCGCCATCGTATTCCAGGTCCCCCCAAAGCGCGTACATTAACTGTACTTTTACCCATCGCTTGTCATTTATCCTCGCAAAATTCTTATTTCGTTCAATTCTACATTTCATATAAGTTTATTTGCATTTATTCTTATGGCTGCAACAATCTGGAATATATCTCAGCTGGATCAATGAAAAGAACGTTCCATGTAATAGAAACTTGTACGAAGTGCACTCGAAAGCGCGTGCTTCATACTGTAGTTTGAAACTTGCAGCTTTAATTCCAGATTGTTGCAGTGATAAAAATTAATGTAAATGAACTTGTATGAAATGTAAAATTTAGTAAATAAGAATTTTCCGACGATAAATGATGGCCGATGGGTAAAACTGCAGTTGAAAGTGCGCTTTTAAGTGCACTTTGTATATGTTTCTGTGTGGTGGGCAGGGGAATACTGGAAGATCTAATTCAGCCTGGTAATTTCAAATTTATTCCGGCCCTTACCTCTATATGTATATATATATATATATATATATATATATATATACATATATATAATTATTTATTTATTTATACGTTATGGCAATGAATAAATTAAATACTAATTACGTATAGTTTATATAAATTTATAATTTTGTGAATAATTCTTGAGAATTAAAAAAAATCTTTTAAGGTATTAACAATAAACTTTTTAATAATTTACTTGACTTAGCTACGAAATCGGTTATCTCTTCGTTTTACAGATTGTATAAAATTTCTTTTCCCACTGACATTAACATAAATGCATCTATATGATCTCGACTCAAAGTATTACTTAAGCGATTTAAAATATATTTTAAAATTGAAAACGATCGCTCGAATGATACTTGCGTTATTGAAAGAGTTAGAAGGTATTTGTAAGCAGCAGTTAAATTAGGATAAACGAAGTTATATAAATTATATTTATGTAATACAGTATAACAACAAACTGTACAATTTTTACATTTTCCTTTTTATCGCATTGAAATGTTTCCTCGTGTTTACATGATGAGTCTAAATTGTATAGACCACCATCCTCATTAATAATTGAATCAGAGTCAATATCATTGACAATATCATTATATTCATCAATCAAACATTTTTTTAATTCTGGCCATTTACTTGAGAAATCTTTTAGTTCATATTTTAAAGCAGTTTTATAAAATTCGGTTAAAATTGCACTAATTTTTCGCTTTATATTTTAAGCATAGAAGGTAAGAATGAATCTGGAAAATTTATAAAATTTTTTGGATCTCATAGACTTAAGATTGCATAGAAACCTTTGTCGCTATTGAATTTTTCCGTAATATTAGTGATTATACAATCTATAGTAGCAATATAAATTTCAATTTTACATTTCTGTTTCGGATTGATCGGCGAATCGATACAAACTTCTGTAGCTAACCTTTCTTTCTACGGTTTCGAATCATTTTGAAAGAATCACTTACAATAACGTTACATTCTTTTTCATTTAATTTATTATTAGGTGTACAAATAAGTTTATGCCGTTTTGAAAAATGGCGCCAACGATAAGATACATCGAAATTGTCAGCTGTAAAAAGTCGTATAGTATATGTTGACTTCTGGAAACAGTATAACCTTTTAATACCTCTGACTTTTTACTAGCATCACTTAGTTTTCATCGTGTTAAGATGTCAAGTTTTGAGCCAAGTAAGCATCATTTGCGTAAATTGTTAAGTTACTTCTTTCATTTAAAACAATCTGCAGGTAAAGCACATCGGCTACTTATAGAAGCATATGTTCATGTTAATTTGAGTGAGAGAAGTTGTCGGGAGTGGTTCCAAAAATTTAAAAGTAGTGATTTTGACGTGGAGGACAAAACACGCAGTGGAAGGCCCAAAGTGTATACTGGCACAGAGTTGGAAGCTTTAGTGGTGAAAGATCTGTGCCAAACGCAAGAAGAAGTTTCGAAAGAGTTAGGAGTGACTCAGCAAGCTATTTCAAAACGTTTTAAAACCTCGGGTATGGTCCAAAACCAAGGAAATTGGGTTCCTTACTTACTGAAGCTAAGAGACGTCGAGCGTCGCTTATTAGCTTGCAAACAATTGCTCAAGAGGCAAAATTGCAAAGGATTTCTATATCAAATAGTGACGAGAGACGAAAAGTGGATTCACTACGACAACCTAAAGAGTAGGAAGTCACGGGGTAAGCTCGTGTATGCGTCTACTTCGATGGCCAAGCCAAACATTCATGGCAATAAGGTAATGCTGTGCAATTGGTGGGATCAGCTTGGAATAATCAGCTATTACAAACTGCTTCAACACAATCAAACCATCACTGGGAAACGATACCAATAACAGCTGATGCAATTGAGTCGAGCATTGAAGATTAAACGACCACAATATGCCAAAAGGCACGATAAAGTCGTTTTCCAGCATGACAACGCTCGGCCTCATGTTGCCAAAATCGTAAAGGAAACGTTAGAAGCACTGATTTGGGAGGTCCTACCCCACCCGCCGTATTCACCAGACATTGCTCCTTCAGACTACCACCTATTACGATCGATGACTTATGGTCTGGCTAAGCAGCACTTCACTTCTTACGAGGAATTGAAGAAATGGGCCGATTCGTGGATCGTCTCAAAAGACGAGCAATTTTTTAGACGGGGTATCCACTTGCTACCCAAAAGATGGTCAAAAGTAGTAGAAAATGATAGGCAATATTTTGAATGACATTATCTGTACTTTTTTTACAATCAATTCTTATTTCTTTATAAAAAAAACGACGGAAAATTATTTGTACACCCAATATTTGCCGATGTAACAAACATATTAGCTTGTTCTTTTACAGTATTACAATCATTTCGAATATTTTTTAGTTTTTTTAAAGTCACATATATCATTCTACTCATTGTTAGTATATCTAATCCTACAATCTGCAGATATTTAGAGAAAGGTGTGGTGACAGCAAAAATTCTCAAAAATGATTTTGACATTAAAATTATTTCAAATGAAGTTAAGTTGTCAATAAAATTTTGAGCTTGATAAGCCTTCGAACTATGATTTCTTAAGCTAGAATTTCGAATTATCTCGATAGTCATGAGCAATTCAGTAGAACTGCCTATACATTTTACCAAGTCTATTCCAAGATCTTTCAAACACTTTTTCAAAAGTTCAAAAATAGCCTGCCCAATTGAGCATTCATTTTTTACCATAGTAATAATACCATTAATCTTCCGCGTACAATACTGTGACTATCGACGTATCGTATGATTGAAAACTGATCAGTTACCAATATATCCTGTGCTGAATATATTTGAATAGAAAATATCCCTGAATCTTTAATTTCATTAATAATTTTATGTTTCATTAAATTATCAATCACTTTTATCACATTTTTAACCATATTTTTCGATAAAAAAGTCTAAACTTCTTCCGTGACCTTTAAGTTCTCAATTTTGTCAATATTAAGCACTATCGTACTTTTTTTACTACTTCGTTTACGTGTGTTTAATAAGACTTTTAGTTTACTTTATATGATCATTATACAGTCTATTGAATATGCTAAATTGACTAGTTTTCATAAATAATTTGTCAACATTTAGACGATGAACTTTTGTTTTCATGCTCTTCTGATTTTTGAGTCAAGTGTGACCAGTCATTATAGGCTTCAGAAATAATACAATTTTTTTTTTTGAATTAATAAATATTTTTTCACTGGTCTTACAGTCCAATCACATCAATCGAAAACAATACGTAACAATAGCAATACATATCTACATTAACATTAATACATCAATACACAAAAATAATAAATATAAAAATTAAAATGAAAAATTATAATGACAGTCAGACTGTCCTTGTTTACATTCACCCCCGTAGACTAATCTGAAAATAAAATATTAGCTGAAAAAATTCTTTGTTAGTAAAGTCGGGTCTGACTGTCCCCAACATCCTTACCTAATTGAAGATCTGTCCAACGTTTCGAGCTCGCTACGGCTCCTCATCAGGGACTAAACTAAACCTTATATTCTAATCTATATATACCCATCCCCACCACCAAATTTAGTAAATTAAATATAAATTCCCCCTCTACACAAATTGTTCAAAACCAATCAATTTAATTGCTCTGTCAATGACACTTTTCAATGCTCCAATTCAGTTCATAAAATTTATTATCAAACGAAAAAATTGTGTTATTAAAAACTAAATTAATTGCTTTAATAAATTCATTCATTTTTAATTTGTACTTCATTTGGTATTTCCTTATCAGTGAGATTCCTAAACCAATTTTTATTGTTGGTATTTGTAATCAAAATTAACAAAATTAACAATGAATAAATTTATTAAAGCAATTAATTTATTTTTTAATAACACAATTTTTTCGTTTGATAATAAATTTTATGAACAAAAATACGAATGTCCAATGGGGTCACCATTGTCACCAGTTATAGCTAATTTAGTTATGAAAATATTAGAAAGTATAGCTTTGTCTAAATTGCTTTTGGAACCAATGATATTTAAGAGATAGTTGATGATATCTTTACAATTGTTCCAGAAGTTTTTGTGGATGAAATGGTGGATGTTTTTAATTCTGTACATGACAGACTTAAATTTACAAGGGAGATTGAAGTTAATAATCAATTGAGTTTTCTGGATATTAATGTCATTAGATGTAGTAATAATAAAGTGAAACTTAATTGGTACAGAAAGCCTACTTGGTCAGGTAGGTTTTTAGATTTTCATTCACACCACCAATTCGGAAACAAAATTGGAGCATTGAAAGATGTCATTGACAGAGCAATAAAATTGTCACATAAAGATTTTAGACAAAATAATTTACAGATACTAAGAGAAACTTTCATTAATAATGGATATCCAATTGAATTTATTAATAGATTAATTGCTGAGAGATTGTTTGACATTTATAATACCGAAAATAGACATAATGCACGAGTTGATGTTAACAGAGACAAAATTATTGTCTTACCATATGTTAGAGGATTATCTGAAAGAATTAAAAGAAATTTTCGGAAATACAACATTCAAATTTTCTTTAAAAATAGCAATAATTAATAAAATATTAGCTGAAAAAATTCTTTGTTAGTAAAGTGCAGTCTGACTGTCCCAACACCCTTACCTAATTGAAGATCCAACCAGTCCCTGATGAGGAGCCGTAGCGAGCTCGAAACGTTGGACTGGATCTTCAATTAGATAAGGGTGTTGGGGACAGTCAGATTACACTTTACTAACAAAAATTTTTTCAGCTAATATGTTATTTTCAGATTAGTCTACGGAGGTGACTGTATACAAGGACAGTCAGACTGTCATTATCATTTTTAATTTTAATTTTTATTTTTATTATTTTTGTGTATTGATGTATTAATGTTAATGTAGACATGTATTGATATTGGTACGTATTGTTTTCGATTGAGTTGAGTAGATTGTAAGACCAATGAAAAAATATTTATTAATTTGTATAGAAGCAGTCGACAAAAGTACAATTAAAGTATTTTTTTCTGGATTGAATATCGTTGTTACAATCATGAAACATTGTACAAATATAACAATAAAGTGATTTGTCTTTTTCAGATAAACATATCCACTGTCTTTTGACATTAATTTTTGTAAAATATATTTTTCTTGGTACAAACGGTAATCCTGATACATCTGAAAATTGATTAGGATGATATTTTAAATCATTTTCAATGCAAGAATCATTCGGTTTCTTAAAATATCCAAAATTTCTATCTTTAATCAAAGAAATTGCATTTTCTTCATCAACATTTTTATCATGTTTTTCTTGATTCTCAGATTCTGATACGTCACAGGCTTCGATTTTTTCCACATTATTCTGAACTATGGTCGTTGTTTCTCTGGCTCTACTATTAGATCCTTGAAACATATCTTTAATAGAAAAACAAGATTTTTCATCATCGTTTTTGTTTTTTTATTCGCAGTTTTTCAGCTCCACCTTTAATAGTTTTCCTTTTATGATCACTTTCATATATATATATATATATATATATATATATATATATATGTGTGTGTATGTATAATGCGCAGAGTTGTACTTGAGAATTGGAGAGATGTCAAAACTGTGCGAGTACAAAATAGTATTATAATGCTAAGATCAGACAAGCTTCAGTTAAATATATTATTAAAAAGCGAGGAGTGAATATATTATTCTCTGACAACAGATACACATGAAAAAGTACAAAAGCAGATCAAGTTCAAAACAAGATTTTTCGAAGCATGCAAGACCTTCCGTGATTATGCATGATAGGTTGTTTGTTCGCCAGAGTGACCGCTAAAGTGTCGGTCTCGCCGCCTACCGGTAAGCCGAGCAACTATGACCCGTATATCGTTATAGCGGGAATGCTGTACTATGCGTATCATAACAGTTTCTCGAACACTTCTATTATCGTGTAAATAAACTAACACTAATCACTTACCTTTGCAAAGAATGTTAAAATAATAGAGTGCGTCTAATATCCATTTTGCCAGACGAAATACCAATAATCATCGTTTTCTACGGGTATCTATATCTATAGAGATTGCGCGATTACATTTTTCAGAAGTTGTCATTATAGTTTGTCATTATTATTTTTTCGACGTACGGTGCTTGCTAAATAAATATATTTATAAATTTATATTATCTTATATTTTTGGGCCAAAGCGGTCTTACGAGAGCACCGATCCATTTAGATTTCCAGTCCACCCCTGGTCGTGGGACATACTTTTCATTGCTTCAGTTGATATATTAGGTTGTCAAATTTCCTTTCCGCCTTTTTGTCTTATGAATTTCGCGGCTATATACAAAGCGCTACAGCGCTCGTATCTGGCAATACTATACATCATTTGAAAGGTCTTGACATAGCGTACAAAACGACACTATGCATGATTGGTTTGGATATTGCGTTCAAAAGCTATAGACGTGTAAACATGGAGTTCACTAACGCCAAAATTCGCATTATTTTAAAGTTTTCCTTCGTCAAAGGCAAATCCGCTAGAGAAATATTCCGTCAAACTAATGGTGTTTTGGGGGATGGTACGCTATCACTTTGAACCGCAGAGGAATGGTTTCGACGATTCAGAGCCACGATTCAAAACGACACCATGGATAAGCCAGCCGACGGCAGACCTGTGACAACGAATACCGATCGAATCATGGAATTTATTTCCGTCTTACTTTTTTCGGGTTTTGATTTTTTATACAGGAAATTTGTGAGGCTTAGGGTGCGTGATTCGGAGGAAGGAACGTATCAAGACGGGTTTTCGGGTGAATAACTTGAGACTCGTTTTTTATGTTTTAATAAATAACAAAATAAATATATTCTCTTTATAAGTTATAAAAAAAATAGTAACAATAATAAATTCTATTTGATTGGGATCTCGCTGTAGATATCCTGAAACAAAAAATAATGATTCGCAAATTAATTACTCGTGCCTTTAATTGATTTTATATTATATTTAGTTCATTGGATTATCTAAATTTCCACGAATTCACACGGCCTTGACCCAGTAATTTTCTCGCTTTGTTTACTATATTTACATAAGCGGCCCGTCTATTTACACAGAGTATCTTCGCACTATCGCAATAAATCTTTTTCTCTCTTTTATATCGCGCTAAGGTGCGCCTTAGCCGGTGATATAAAAGAGTTCGTTGCTTTGCTTAGGAATAAGCGTTTATTATTCCTCAGCAAGACTCCGTTTTCTTTTGATTTATTTTAGATGATTTTAATACTATATTTATAATAATAAGTCGATCATATTTATAATCATATGTGGATCAGTGTTATGATGACTTGCAAATTTTCGGTCGTCGGTCGGTCTGGTATTAATCCGAGGTGCGCCTCGTGATTACTATCCGTCTGGTAGTTTAATTCGACAAAAAGGAGCGCCTTTTCCCCGAATTAAATTAAATTGATTATAATTTTGTCTCCCGGCGGCTTTTTCTGGATTATTTTCTAGGTGCAAAAGAGTTACTTTTTCAGAAGTCGGAAGCGCCCGTTCTTCTGGGTCGGTAATCTTGTTTACTCTTTCTTACGAGTAAAGATGCTTTACTTTGGCCATGTGAAAGAGTTTTCGCCCAGGAAACGCAGAGTTTGTCGGTCGGTAGGTGACAGTTCCCTTCGTCACTCGGGAGGTATCCTTCCTCGACGAGTGCCGAAAACGAACCATGCTCTTGGCAAAAATTATCGCGTTTATATTCGCACAAAAAGTACGTTACTTTATTCAGCCGGTTTTTTAATTGGTTAATTTGAAAATACGCGATACTCTATAATTTTACGTACTCTATTTATTATTTTCCTGCTAACTACTGTCATGCCTATTTATTGATTCTTATATATTCTGTAACAGTCAAGGTGCGCCTTATCCGGTTTACAAAATTTATAGCTCTCAAATTGATTCCTCTGAAATTTCAGATATATGTTCTTAACATCTTCGGAATTGCATAGGCTATATTTTTTTCAAATTGAAAAAAAATGATTGCGCAAGAGGAATTTATCAAAAATTACAAAACTGCTTTCGTATCTTTGAAAAGGTACTATTTCGGACAATTTTTTGCCTAAATTTCAGTTTCAATCACCAACTAAGTATCCAAGTATCTCAAGACCATTTTTATGGTAAGTTTTGTATTCGGACTATAGAATACGATGTCAAGGTTTTCGGGACCTCTTATACAATGACTTTCGTATTCGAACCATAGGATGAGATTTCGAAGTATGTCGAGACGACTTCTATGGAGAATTTCATGTTCGGACGGTAGAATGCGATGAGCAGGTATTTCCGGACAACTTCTACGAAAAGTTTCGCGTTCGTACGATAGAATGCGATATCTAAGTGTCTCTGGACGACTTGTACGGAGTGGTTCATAAAAACTTCCTATATAAGTTGTTCTGAGACGTATTCTATCGTCCAAACACGGAATTCACCATAACATGCGTCTTGAGATACCTGAAAATCGTTCTCTATCGTGCGAACAGAAATCTCCGCGTAGAAGTTTTTCCGAGACACCTGTACATCTTTTTCTACTGTCCGATCACGAAAGCACAATATTTCCCTATAGAAGTCATATGCAAGAGGTATATATATATATATATATATATATATCTATATTTCGTATATTTTCGTATTTTTAATTCAATGTTGCAAATATTTAGTTACTGGTGCCAACTGAAATTGGAATCCAGAAAAGGTTTACAAAATAACACCTTTACGAAGCTGATGCTGAGATAGTACCTTTTTGAAGTGGACCTTGCTTGAAGCAGCTTTTTATACAGAAGCGACAATAGGTAAAATTATATGTAGAAATATAGCTTTATATATAGTGTATTTTTTAAATAAATATTATTGAATTGTTTAATTCATCGGTTAAATTATTATATGGGCGAAGTCGAGACGGGGGATCTTACTTTTCATATATAGGTAGTTTGTGAATTTAATTAAGAAAAAGTGTTTTGGATAAAATTTTGGAGAAAAACACATTTAAAATTATTAGTTTCTTTCATGAACCTTTTTTGAAAATTTATCAATATAAATCAATAAATAGTTCTGGATAAATTATAAAGATATTTAAGATATAACTTTCATCCATACATTAAAGTTTATAACGAAAATCGTGGTTTTTAAAATAAATTTGTCGATTTTTTAATTTTAAGCAACGAAAACAAATAAAATAATTAATATTACGAACTTTATTGTCTGTCATAAAAAAATTCAATAGTGTTTCAGTTCGAACCCTTCAAAAGCATCTACATAGTGCATACTATGTATATACATTGTACACTTGTACGGGCCAAACGTGCTTTTTTTTAGTAGTTAATCTATAACTATATTGACATTTCCGACTTTCGATCCTGTTACTACTCGACAAAGTAGCGTTCTCCTTGCTGGAGTAAAAGTGACAGCAAAATATAATCTGAATGTAGCACTAGAGCTGAAAGTTGCAAGTTACGGTCCTTTAACTATCTACGAATATATATGGTTTTATTACCAAAGCCGAGGTAAAAGAAAAAAAATTGTCTCTTATATTTAATAAAATTTAAACAAACTGCATATTATTTTGAATCTATCGTAATTGTTTCTCTTTTTTCGAATAACGAGACATAAAATTAATCTAATAATAGATTTAAACAACTACAGTAAATCGACTAGGGCTTGGCTCTGTTATTAGCATTCAACTTTTTCCGATATTAATTATATATTAAATAAATAAAAATTAAGACAAAATATTAATATAATATTAATTAATTATTAAAATATTAATACAATGAAATTATTAATTTTGTAGATAAAAAATAACTCATTTTTTCACGAAAATCACGAACTCATTCTTGGTATCATACTCTAGCTGTTTTTCCTATAATGATCCCTTCAAACGAATAAGTGCAATGATCCTTTGATGGTTTGACCACTTGGAAGCAGTTTATACTATATGACACACTTTAGATCCCACCATATGTAGAGCAAGACCTAATTTACATGAATATTTCGTTTCGGCGTTAATTGAGCGGACTCGCCAGGTTTTGTATACGATTTTCTGCGTTTAGAGTTATCATAATCCATTTTTATCATCAGTGACAATACGATGCAAAATTGATGTACTTTTATACCGCTGTAGCAACATTTCAGAGATGCAAAATTGCCGTTCGACGTCTATCGGCTTCAATTCGTACAGTACTCAGTTTCCAACCATTTGAATAAATCCTGATGTTTATAGACGTTGAGAAACTTCTTGTTGCGTGACTCTCCAATGAATTCCTCATCTTCCAAAATTTGCGGCTTTCCGGAGCGATCCTTGTCTCCAACTTTAAAATCGCCACTTTTGAATCGTTTGAATCACTCACAGCACGTCGATTCACCAATACATTCCGTCCCATAAGATTCCAAAAGCAGACGACAGACCTCAGTCGCACTTTTTCTCATATTAAAAAATAGAAGCAGCGGTTCCTGCAAATGAAGTTTATATTTTGCTGGAAACTTGCCATAATATTTTGGGTTTTTTGTTTAGCTCGATAGAATGAACGATACCGAAAAAATGTTCAAACATAATACTTCAAAGTTATTGATAAAGACATAACTTACTAATAGGACACACAAAGTCTGACATTTGTACCCAGAATCCACTGGTGACGCCATTTTTGCACAAACACTGGAAACCTACTTGTACACCCAATATAGAAATTTGTTTATCCGTTTAAAATTGTACGAAATAAAATATAAATTAGATAAATAAAATAATTTGAAAAAATACAATTTAAAATTTAATTTATACAATTTAAACAATAAACAACTTCATATTGACCACGTTCTACTACTCAAGGATTAACCGCCTTGATGGTAAATTTTCAAAGCAATGTTTGTGTTATAACAGGGGTTTCTCTCACCACCGGCAAACTCCAGATTTGTATATAGAACCGTGAGGCAATCCAAAATACGGTAATATATATATACGAGGTCAGATAATTAAATGATGCGACAAAATTGAAAAATCAAGTATATTTAAAAATTAAGGTACATTGCTGCAATCCCCTCCTGAATCTACATACTTATTTCAGTGAGTTTTCCAGTTTTCTTAATAATTCCCTAGTCACAGGTTTTTGGACGTCTTCAACGGAGTTAAAATGACGACTTTTGACGAATTTTTTCAAATGAAGGAATAGAAAAAAGTCGCAGGGCGATTGTCGTAACCTTGCGATGCATTTTGAATATTGTCATTTCTAATAACTTTTCTGATAACAAATATTAATATTCAATGCGATACATATTACTAATATAGTAAAGATACTTAAAAATTATTATTTAATATATATATATATATATATATATATATATATATATCATATCATATCATATCATATCATATCATATCATATCATATCATATCATATCTACTATCAGGTATGTGAATAAGTCTTTCCCGTTTTTTTTCAAATTTTGAGCCTTTATTGTGAAAAAATGGTTACAAATGAATTATTGAAAGTATTGGCCATCGCTAGCTACAACTTTTTCCCATCTTTCTGGCAACATACGAATCCCGTTGCGAAAAAATTCGACCGGTTTGGCCTCTATCCAGTCATCCACCCATTTTTTGGCTTCCTCGTAGGAATGGAAGTGCTGGTCAGCCAGGCCATGCGTCATCGATCTAAAGAGATGGTAATCAGACGGAGCAACGTCTGGACTATACGGCGGGTGGGGTAGGACTTCCCATTTGAGCGTTTCTAAGTATGTTTTCACTGGCGGTGCAACATGTGGGCGAGCATTGTCATGTTGCAAAATAACTTTGTCGTGCCTGTCGGAGTATTGTGGCCGTTTTTCTCGCAGTGCGCGGCTCAAACGCATCAATTGTCGTCGATAGACCTCGCCTGTGATCCTTTCATTCGGTTTCAGAAGCTCATAGTAAACCACACATAGCTGGTCCCACCATATACAGAGCATGAGCTTGGCGCCATGAATATTTGGCTTGGCCGTCGATGATGATGCATGGCCGGGTAGTCCCCATGATTTTCTTCGCTTCGGATTATCGTAACGTATCCACTTTTCATCGCCAGTCACGATACGATGCAGAAAACCCTTTCTTTTATGTCGCTGAAGCAGCTGTTCGCAAGTGAAAAAACGCCGTTCGACGTCTCTCAGCTTCAGTTCGTACGGCACCCAATTTCCTTGCTTTTGGATCATTCCCATGGCTTTCAAACGCTTGGAAATGGTTGTTCGGTCAACTCCCAATGCTTCAGCAAGTTCTTCTTGCGTTTGACAAGAATCTTCATCAAGCAAAGTCGCCAATTCTCGATCTTCAAAGATTTGCGGCCGCCCGGAACGCTCCTTGTCTTCCACGTCGAAATCACCACTTTTGAAGCATCGAAACCATCCGCGAACACTTGAATCATCGACACAACCTTCTCCATAAGCCTCCTGAAGCAATCGATGCGTCTCGGCAGCAGATTTCTTCAAATTGAACCAATAAAGTGAAACTTCCCGCAAATGACGTCGACTCGGCTCAAATTTCGACATTTTCACGATATCAAAAATTTATGATGCGAAAAAATTTTAACTAATGTGTTAGTATGGAATTGTTGACATATGAATAAGCTTTGATTATGACATATGTAACCATTGAATACTCGCACAGTATTGGTGGCGCCATCTCTTACAAAAAACGGGAAAGACTTATTCACACTCCTAATAATTTCTAAAGATAAAGCGTGTTTTTGTTTGTACGCGATAACCGCAAAAAGTACTGAACCGATTGTTCTGAAATTTGACATATAGATTCTATAATATCTTGGAAACAACATAGGCTATGTTTTTTCTTAAAAATCATTTTACTTTTAACAATAAATTAAGTTTACAGTTTTAGTGGTCAGTTTCACCAGCGGCCACTAGGTGGCGTCTTGAATCACGAACATCAACTGAATGTAGTCGGCTTAAAGTATTAATACCAGCCCAGCTCAAGTTAATGTTCATATCCAACTTTGGGATTTGTATCCTAAAGAAGGTGTGACGTTAGTCGGTATTATCTTTTTTGTTCTTCAGGTTAATCTGACATTACTCTCACGCCTTATGGATATCTTTTGATTTTTGTAAATTTTATTTTCTCTTACGTGGAAAAATATCTCTCTCTCTTTCTCTCTCTCTCTCTCTCTCTCTCTCGCGCTCTCTCTCTCTCTCTCTCTCTCTCTCTCTCTCTCTCTCTCTCTCTCTCTCTCTCTCTCTCTCTCTGCTAACTGCTAGAAGTTATACAGAGCTATGAAAATTAATCAATAAAATGGGTGTTACATCTAAGGTTAAGCAAACATTTCTACTTCCTACTAGTCTTGACGATCTCAACAAGTTTTTCATTGCTGATAATCAGGTTAGTCACTCTCCGATCAAAGACCCACTGTGAGAATATCCCCAGATATTCGATTCTTTTTTCGCCACATTGAACCGATAGAAGTTGTCGAAGCTATTTTTACTATGCATTCTAATGCTCATGGGATTGATAACATCCCAATACATTATCTTAAACAAAGCCTGCCAATAATTTTACCCACACTTGTAAATATCTATAATTCTTCCTTACAATCAGGAATATTGCCAACTACTTGGAAAATTGCAAAGGTTATTCCAATACCTAAATGTCAACCGCTACGTGAAATGCGTCATTATAGACCGATTAGCATACTCTACGCTACATCAAAAATTCTAAAACGTGTTGCATATAAGCAAATTTCCGGGTTTATCACCGAAAATAAGATAATAGACAACTACCAGTCGGGTTTTAGAAAACTACATAGCACACAAACAGTTCTATTAAAAATTTGTGATGATATTTCCCAAGCCTCCGATATGACTTTTCTCGAGCTTTCGATTTGGTTAATATACCGTTATGATGCAGAAAACTGGAACACTTTGGTTTTTCTGATGCTTGGCTTAACTGGATTGCCTCATTTTTATCTAATAGGAAACAATACGTAAGCTCAACTACAGGTGAAAATTCTTCTATGATGACTCGCATGTCTGGGGTTCTGCAAGGTAGCTTACTTGCCCCATCATTCTTCTCTCTATTTATTAATGATGCTCCATTAGCTCTCCAATATAGTAAACATCACCTCTACGCTGACGATTTTACCATTTACATTAGCGGGCAGTTTAGTGATTTAGAAATAATAATTACGAAGATGAACATTGACCTTCATAATCTATTTGTTTGAACGACTTCTAATGGTCTTTCTATCAATGCCAGTAAAACACAATCCATTTAGTTAGATACTAGGAACTTTGTGAATTGTCTCCATATCTCCGATTTAACGTCACTTCACTTAAACCACGATAGAGTTGCATACACTAATACTATTAAAATACTCGGTATTACCTTCGATAACTCCTTAACTTGGGCTCTGCAATGCATGCTCACCGCAAGGAAATGTTTTGCAGCGTTAGCAAGATTACGCAAAAGCAGTAACTGCTTTACACGTCAGTTAAAAGTAAGACTTATTAAGTAGCTAGTCTTCCCATATTTAGATTACTGCTGTTCTCTCTTTCTTGACCTTTCCGCCGGACTGATGTTGAAGTTACATCGCTGTAAGAACGCTGCAATTCGGTTCGCTTTAGACCTTAAAAAATCCGATTATATTTCCTCCGCTTACAGGACCCTAGGAATTTTACCATATATCAACTTACCGTTATGCTACTGGCATCTATACTGAGACACGGTGAACCACTTTATATTTATAATAAGCGAAAATTTAAAAAAAAGTATCAGTTTAGCTTTGCTTCGTGATGTTGACATTGACCTATTTATTAATAGGGGCGATTATCACGCAATATGTACTCATTCACCATTGCTGCTTCACGTTTGTGGAATGAGATACCAGCACATATAAGATCTTCCTATAAAACCTCTGCTTTTAAGCCTGCGCTGATTCGATTCTATAGAGAACGTTATCTTAGTTATTGATTTATGATACACATAAGCACCTCCTAAGTAATGTTAATATTATTATTATTGTTATTATTTGTTTTTTTCTGTTATTATATTTTACTTTTATCCTATTATATTATTATATTTTTATATTTATATTGTTAGAAAGTGTTGTTATATATGTAATATTGAAATTATGATTAATTTGTGTTATGATATATAGCTTGACTATTATTGTAATATTGCTATGCTGGCCTATGAAGGACCACGAGTCCTTAGGCTCGAATAAATACAATTCTAATTCTAATTCTCTCCCTCTCTGTCTCTCTCACTATCTCTTTGTCTTTCTTTCTCCTTCTCTTATAAAATATTTCTGTGTGCCAAATCATACTGCATATAGTTTGTGACGACAAATTATATTTTTATTTTTATACATTCTATTAACTTCAGAATTGTGACAAAAAACTATGTTTTTTTAGTTCGAACAAAAGAAATAATGGCAAAATAGGGTTCTTTACCAACAACATCGAAACTATGTATATATAAATGAAATATATCATCACTTCTGCATAAAAAGGCAATATCCATCGCCTATTTAAAAAATATGCTATGCGCATACTAACATTTTGCTTGAATTTCAGTTAACATCACTACGAAAATATTCACTGTTATTAATTGAAAAAACGGAAAGATAAAAAGTATATATATTATATTGTACACGTTAAATATACATATTTTAAACACGGTTTCTACTGAGTAATATTGTATTGGCGTGTACGGGTGATTGATTATGATATCCCATTGCCTCAAGACGATTTCTATACGCAGTTGTGTGTCCGGATGATAAAATATGATCTCCAGGTGTCTCTGGGCGATTTCTATGGGGAATATTGTATTTAGTTGATCGAAAACGAGATCTAGGTATGAGGAAATTAAATTCTATGGAAAGATTCGTGTTGGGACAATAAAATACGATATCTAGGTCTTTCCGAACGACTGCTACGGGGAGTATTGTGGTTAATCGTTAGTTGGTAGAAAACGATTTTTAGGTATGTCGGGACAACTTCTAGGGGAAGTTTCATGTTCGGATCATAGAATGCGATTTGCAGGTGTTTTGGAACGACTTCTACGGGGAATTTCGTGTTCGGGCGGTATAAGACGATGTCCAGGTATAACGGCACAATTTCTACGTTGAGTATCGTGTTTAGTTGATAGTAAACGATGCTCAGGTATGTCGTCAGGACAACTTCTACGGGGAGTTTCGGGTTCGGATGATAGAATGCGATTTCCAGGTGTTTTTGAACGACTTCTACGGGGAATTTCGTGTATAACTGGCGGGAAACACAATCCAGGTATGCCAGTACGACTTCTTTTAAGAGATTCGTATTCTATCATTCGAACACGCACACTCCCAGTAAGAGTCTCAAATATGTTTAAAAAATTATTTATTTAATTTAATAAGATTTAAGTTAAATACATAAATTTATTCTCCTTTGATATATTTATTTATACAAAAATGTGGATTTCTAATAAGCATTTTTAACATTCATTCCATTCGTTTTAAATTAATTTTGATTAATTTTTGATTATAAAAAACCCCCAATTAATTTACATTACGATATGATTCGCAAATTCATTTTTTTGAACCTCTATTAATTTTGAATAGTATATATAGATATAATTGTACAATTTCATGATTTTGATTTCTTTGAAGAATAGGTTGAAAAATATTTTTACCTGATCGGTTCTCAAAGAGCCAATCCGAAGGTTACGCTCTGATTCGCAGTCTAAAGCCTTAGCCACTAACGTACTATATATTGTTCGTGATATAGCTAAACTTCCTTCTGAATCATTGGTAACAATAATTGTTAACCTTTAGACTACCGGCATTTTTGCCTTATAAATTTATATTTTAGATGTACAAAATTTATACATAAAAACACCTCATATCTCTAAAGTAGCTGTCAAGGTCACAGGTGGCTCATATATGAGCCATGCCGGCAGTCTAAAAGTTAATCCTATAAGCTTTAATGTTATGCTGTCTTTTAACTTTCTCTATAAATTCGTTTCAAGTATTACAATTCTATTTTTTGAACGAATATATAAACAACTGAATTTTGGAATAATTTTATTATTATTATAAAAATAACATTTTTAAAATAATAATAGACATATACTCAGTCGTTCATTAGAAATGCCACACAAATAACTTGTGGCACATAGAATTTAATCACGAAACATGAAGGATTCGTATTTTGTTTTCAACAGAATATATGAAATAAATATTGTAGAATTTACTAATGTTTGTAAAATTTTTCTACTTTTACTATTACACATACTTTATTTATTGCACATTTTTTTATAGAAATTGTATTTCCCGATGCTAAGTGATAAATAAGAAATAGTACATTATGACACAAGGGAGCAAAATAGGCGTTTTCCGACGAGGATATGTTTGCTGCCCGAGCGAAGCGAGGGCGTCAAATTACCCGAGTCCGAACACGCCTTTGCTCCCGTGTGTCACATACTATTTTCCCATACGAGAGCGCTTTTTCTTTCTCAAAGAAATGCACAAAAAATTGAACGGCAAACTCACAGAATTAAAGAATGTTAAACCCTCCCCCTCCTCCATGTGTTAGCCATGCTTAGATAAAGCAAGCAGATATAAAATCTAGAGGTCCAAATGATACTCGCTCTGAAATAAGTTGCCCTAACATAAAATGTAATTCAATCGGTTTAAAAAAAATATAATATTATCGGTTTTTTCTTAAGGTTATACGTGCAATTTACTTGACTTGAATAAAATTAAAATAAAAAATTTTCTCTTATTTGGAAATTAATATAGTATGTTAAGAAGAGATATAGGATTGGGTGGCGGGGGTGCAGGGGGTGAAACCCCCGCCGGGGGTTATGGGGCAGAGCCCCCCGTTTCTATAAATAAATAAGACTAATCAATTGAAGATTATAAGTTTGTTAATAATCTACGCTCAAATTAAAATCTTAAAATATTTAATAGCATAATAAATAAAATTTTAAATTAAAAATATTTAAAAAAAAGATATAGATCATTTTTAATACTTAAACAACATAAAAAATTTTATAATAAATTTTAGATAGAATAAAAATCTTATTTCATTTTAAAATCTTGAATACCTAACTCAAAGTGCAAAAAAAGGTCGAACCCGCGGTCGACTGGCGCATATACTCGTAAGTCTAAACATCGTAAATGCCAGATATGGCACAGGCACGGAAAACTGAGAATCCTACCGGACTACACGGTTCCGTTCATTCTCTTTTCCTCTCTTGGGAGGAAAAGTAAAATTCTGCTTTCTGATTGATCGGGAATCAGCCATAAACACTTTTCCTCCCAGGGAGGAAAAGTAGTATTTTACTCCCTCTAGACAGCTGCAGAAAATCGTATTTTGCGCCCCGAGTGCGGGAAAATTATTTTTTTCAATGCGATAAGATTACTGGTTTATATTCAAATTTTATAAACTCCGAATAGATATTCTAAATTCTAAATATTCTTACAGAATTTTTTAGAAATTAATGAGTTAGTGTATAATATATATATATATATATATATATATATATATATATATATATATATATATTTATTAAAGAATAATTTTTAATTATCTTTACTATATTAGTAATATGTATCGCCTTGAATAGTAATATTTGTTATCAGAAAAGTTATTATAAATGACAATATTCAAAATGCATTTCAATATTACCGTAGGTACATAGTGGCAAATTATTATCGAACTTTGAGATGCTACATTTTACTGGCAACTACTCGTGATAGAGCAAGGCAATGAAATATGATCCTGAAATCTGAAATAAGAAGCTTTGATAAGGAACTTTCTTTCGTGTATAACATCGAGAGCTACATAGACGTAGTATATATAGATATATATATATATATATATATATATATATATATATATATATACATACATATGTATGAAAGGGGGCTATTCATACAATTTTCATTGTGAATACGTTCCTGAAATGTCGGTAGTGCAGAACATTGATTTTAGTTCTCTAACTTAACGCAAAATTGTAATCTATGAGGCGCATTGGTCGATTCGGACTTCCGGCAATCGTGAGGAGCACTCTTAAATCGAAACACTCAGCAGTCTATCATTAGTCGGAAAAGTTTGTTTATTTGTTTATATCTTTTTACTTTTATAATATTTTTGTGCATTCACAAATACATTACAGAAAGTCTGACATATTTTAGCAAATAATTTTCTTTTTATAAAATTATTTCAGAATTCGTTCCTGAAATCATTGACACACCTGTATTGAAATTCTTATACAAATAATTAGTGTTTTTTCCGAACAATCTATGAAGAGTAGAGAGTTCGCTTTATGGTTATGGAGGGCAGAGAGGAGTGGAAATCTGCTAAATTCGTGTCTAAAGACGTAGTATATATATGTATGAAAGGGGGCTATTCATACAATTTTCATTGTGGATACGTTCCTGAAATGTCGGTAGTGCAGAAGATTGATTTTAGTTCTCGAACTTGACGCAAAATTTTTCTCTATGATGCGCATGGATCGATTCGGACTTCCGTCAATCGTGAGGAGAACTCTTAATACTTCTAGCAAAGATCAGATAGTTTATTTCCAAAATATTTCAAAGCTCTTAGCAACGAGGAAATTCAAGTAGTTTTGTAATTGGGTTGCTAAATTTCCATCGAATTTTCCAAATTTATTTTCTAAAGTTGACAGTCATTTTTATGAATAACCTAACTGAACATTTTTATTGATGTTCGGTAATAATTTTTTTACAAAATTTAGTAAAGTTGTTAAACATATATTAAATCAAAAATATTTTGTTATTTTCCACTAGGATAAGAAATAATGTTTCGAAATTTGATTTTTACATAAAAAAAAGAATATACGAATGAAATTTAAAATATTATTTAAATAATTTTTCAGAATAAATTTGTTTATATTATTCCTTTCAAATATAGAATTGAAATCATTAAAAAAATTATTTAAACCAAATATAATCAAAACAATATATTTTGCTCTAAGACATTATTCATTACTAGTTTTAAAATTAAATTTTCCTATACCAATGTGAACCAATAAGATGAAGCATCTCTGGAGGAACTTTATCAGCAACAGTTTGATTATTATAACGCATGACTTGATGCGCAAAATAGGGTCCTATTGTTGAAGCTGTTTGTATAATTGTGGATGTAATCACTGTAGTAGTTGAAGATAAGCCTATCCTGTTAGCAAAATCTGTAGTTATGTTGGTAGGACCAACTATTGGAGAAAATATAGTACCATGATCCATATCCTGTTGACAGACACACATTCCTTTAGGTCAACGTTTACTTTCACTTATATTTTCCCTTACATAATTTAATTTGTGTTTTTAAATAGATGACTAGAATAATATTAAATTTATTTTAAAAAACCTACTCTTTATGAATCAATAACAGTTCTGATGTAATTTTTTGTTTTCAAGAATGTGAATACGTCGTTGTTCTTGAAAGAATTGTGATCAATAATTTACAAAGTGAATCTTTTATATAAACCTGCAGTCTGATCCCCTAACATGATTATTTAATAAAATATTCAAATGAAGCCTTTATTCCTCAGTACTAGTTCAAGATATAATGACACTGACTGACTTGAACCAAGAAAATGTCACTTACAATTTGTCTGAAGTATTTAAAAAATATAGATTATTTACTTTCACTTGAAATGAAACTGAGTTGAAAAGCTGACTTAATAATAGAAATGCATCCTTAAAAGAAAATTGTATTATTCAAGGCAATTAATCAAAAATTAATAATTTTAGTCATTAAATAATTTATACACCTTTTTTATAATAAATAATTTTATTATACAGTTTTTTAAATAAAATGTAAAAATTAGTATAAGTATTAGTATAAAAAAATATAACAGTATTAATCAATAATTCTTGCAATTTTTCTGATGTGCCTATTATGGCTCTCACGTATAGCAATTTCAAGTTCTTGAGCAAGGTGTAACAGATTATTTGGGTCTGTTTGTAATGTAACATGCTCCAAGTTATCAGAATTTGAAATATTTTTTAAAGAAAAATCCAAAGTTATCAGTGGCATAACCTGTTGATATAAGGCTCTAGATGCTATCTAAAAAATTATATTAAGATTTATACATTAAATATTTTAGAATTAAAAAAAGTACAAAATTTGATCTAAAACTTAAGCTAAATAATTATGTAAAGTTTTTTTTGCAATTAAATAAAATGAAAAAAACTTGAGGAAAAAAATAGTTGAAAGAATTGTCTATTAAAATGAAAAAAAAATTATACATATTAACCTGAACTTCAAATCGCCATTCCATTGCATGATATTGAGGTAGTTTTAAACCAAAACTAGAAAGTGCATCTGAAAGTTCATGCTTCTTTATACAGTATAATTTATTCAATAAAATTTCTTGTTCTTCTGTAAAACCTAAAGAAATAACAAGTTCTCGAAAACCATCTTTTTCAAGCTATAAAAATTTATAGGTATTATTCAAAGTTCGTAATTTAATATTAATGGATATATTCCTTTACCTTATATTTACAGCATTCTAATAATAAATTAATAAGACCTTCAATTGAGTTTCTGATTATTTGAGGCTCCGCATGTAATTTTTCTTCATTTGTTATAAAGTTTATAATTATTCATGAAAAAAAATTTTAAATGTTTTGAATCAGTTTTTGATTTACTACAGTCAATTAGATGAATATATTTATTATTGAAATAAAAGTATTTGATATCTGATTCTCATTCATTCATTATCATAAATTTCATGTTTATTTTCAAGCACATCTTAAAAATATGCAATTACAAAATAATGAAACGTTATTAATATATATAACTATAGCTTATTGTAATATTTTGCATTTTTAATGTGGTTTTTATATATATGCATACATTGTATTTATTGACAGAAAATTTATTGATTGTTGTACAATATAAAAAATTATGAATACATACGTGCAGCTGCACTATAAAGTTTTAAATTTGGCCCTTTTTGCAAATAATCAAAGGCCAATTTACAAAAATCTTGCAGAACTAGAAATAGAATTAAAAATATTTATTATATATGTCTTGTATTTAATTCGATTAATAATATTATTTAACATAATTTTAAGGTTAATTTAGTACCTTGATTAGATTGTTTAGTGAGAAACAATAAATGCTGTTTATGAATCACGTTCAATTGCGGTAACATTGTGTGATAGTAAACTTATTTTTCGAAAAATATTTTCACTAATTTTGACGTATCTTTAATAACAATTTAAATAAACATACGAATATAAAACACAACAAACTCAGAATAAAATCTTTCAAATTTTATACCACATATATAGAAAAATTAGAGATAGAAAAATCAAATACAATTTTCTTATCCTTTACAGAATAGTTTATGAATAAAAATTCAATATATTTCTTTTTTATATAATAGCTAATGATAGTTTGCTATTTTCTATTTATCTATTGTTATTGACTATATTATGCTTTGTATAGGTAAGAGGATATACATAAACATATATGCATGCATACATATTGTTATATCCTGCAATACAATTTCAGTTAAAATACCGTAAAATACGTTATTTACGTAAGTTACCTAAATTTTATAAGCAAAATTTAGAAAAATTGTTTTATCCAAACTTTAAAATTACTTTCTTCGATAGTATAAAGTAAGACAAGTATGATGTATTCGAATTCCTTATCATTTGAAACTTCTCTTTAATGTAATACATTTATCAATATAATTAATGTATTGTATTTTTTTATATAAAAGAAATTTTTTCCTAATTAAACTTCTCAGTCAATTTAAGTTTAAAAATTATTTTGACATGTACAAAAACTTATGGTAATTTAAATAGTTTGTAACGGGGTACTTAATTATTAATCACCCGGTACAAGTACCCGTTAACAGAGTTGCAAAGAATCCCGAACGGATAAAATTGTTTAAAAGAATCTTTTTGAACCGTAGGTTCTTTGCGGATATTTCTTCTCAGACTTACCTTTGTTTATCCTGGAAATTATATAAGTGATAATATATATTGATAAATTATTGGTAATCCAGGAAAAGACGGATTAATTATTAGGTACAGGGGGGGGGAATATTTCTATATTTTCTACTACTAATAAAAAAAATCGAAAGTAGATTTATTTAATTAATTAAGAAAATAACTTAAATTTTTATTTAATTTGATAAAATTAAAATAAATAATATGCTACCCCTACCTAATACGCACCCACGATAGACTAACGCACAAATCCGCTCACACAGGGTGTGAGAGAGATAAATTTGTAAGTATAAGAGAAAGATAAAGCAACAAGAGCGCCACCTGACGAAGAACAAGACGTACTACAAAAAAACTGTGTGCGCGCTTGTTACTCTTACTATTCTTACTCTATGTCTATATCTCTCTGTCTCTCTCACACGTTCTAAAGATAATGTATAATATCTAATATTATCAATCGAAAGAATTAAAGAAAACAGTAGAGGTAAATAACAGTCTATTAAAATCCGAAAATACAATAAGTATAGAAAAATTGACCAACCTTTATAATTCGACGCTGGAAATAAAACAACCCAACGATGTATGTGGCGTGAGCTGGATGCTTAAAATACCGGCCGGTTTATTGTACCCTTTACTCGGCAAGAATCTTCCTTATTAATATTCTTAACGCATCTCGAATAAAATAGATTTCAATCGATTTCAACAATTTCTTTTCTACCACAACAGTTTAATCGATTAATTTCATAATTTTTTGTATGAGAATGGCCACGTTCTAATTTATAAGAAAAATTTTATAAACGTGTCTATTAGCAAGGTATCGATTATACTATATTATAATAATTTATATTCTCCTTCTCTCTCTCTCTCTCTTTATCCCTTTTTCCCTCCCTTTTTTCCTATTTGTTCAAATAAACAACATGTATAGGATGAACTAACCTATACATGTTACAAGTTAAGAAATATTGAGAAATAGTATCTTTTGGAGTACTGTACCCAAAATAAACAATTATAGTTCCCAGTGCAAAGAATGGATTAAAATTAATTAATTGTAAGTTGGATATTTACGAATGTTTGTGAAAAGACATTGAATAATTTAATTTATTTTTATCAAAGTGAATGCTTTATTTTCTCGAAGAAACGTAAATCTACTACAACATATATTATAATCTACTATCTATATCAATTCATAATTTGCTTGAATATTTCAAACTTTTATCGGTAAGTCGAGTCAAGAGTGCTCCTTACGGTGTTCGCAGCGCTACGATGTACTACTAAAACGGAAACAAATTTACTTTTTCGGTTTTTGTCGTCATTTCGCATTATTTAGAGACAAAAAACTTTTTAAAAAATTCATCAGATTATTCTACAAGTGGCAAAACAGAGATATGAATTAATCTATTTTTCTGAATTAGGAAAAAACAGTTCAAAAAGTTTTGTCTTACGAAGCGTCTGCTGCACGCAGTCTAGTGTGTTTCAGATCTTACAAAGAAAACATTTATTGTGAATTCTATGCACTAGTTAAACATCTAGTTCGAGTTTTTCCACTTGTAGAATAAAATAATGAACCAAATAAAATTTGTTTTATCGCTCTACATGTCACATATTTTGAGAAAACAGAAAAAGTAAATTGCTTTCACAAAGTAACTATATATCCAATAAATAACTATAACTGTAGGCGAAACAGGCAGAAATATAGTTGCTGCGTATTGAAAGAGATGGAGAAGCAAGACATGCTCAACATCATACGAATTCAATCAAGGAAAGGGAGCCCTGTGCTTTAAATTTTGACTATTATTTAAACTACTTTATGTACATACAGGATTAAAAACTATTATGAATAAATATATGTATGTATACTCATTTACTTTATATGTTTTGGTATAAGTTTTAGAAAAAAGCTATATTATCATACATTTTCAGACGATCATATATGCATACTACATCTATTTAGCGCTCGATGTTTTAGATGAAAGAGCGTTCGTTATCGCTGGTTCTTATTACAGGATCATATTTCATTGCCTTGCTCTGTCGCGAGTCGCGAGTAGTTGCGAGTAATATGTAGCTTTTGAAAGCTCGAGCCTAAGTTACCAGTACGTACATATGGCAATGCTGTACGACATATATATATATATATATATATATATATATATGTGTGTGTGTGTGTGTGTGTGTTTTTTTTTTTTTTTTTTTTTTATTAGGCGTAGGCAGAGCAAGCTCTGCACTAGTGGCCTCTCGAAACCAGCATCCCGTCGGAACTATCGGGGAATATTACTTCGGCGGGGCTGTTAGTTAGCCTATACGACTCCTCTTCTTATGACACTATCCTACGTCCCCCATCCACAGAGGTGATCAGGGGTTCGGTGTTCGTCCTCTGTATCTTAAAATAGAATCAGTTAGCCTGGTTCATCCTGGGCCATTCGCCTAGTTCTATCGGCATATCTAAGTTTGGTCATCACCTCTTTTGCGAAACTGGCTACTGCCTTCCAGTTTTCAGAAGATTCCAGCATTATTGATAGAATGCTCTCTGATCTTATTGGCTTATTGATGATGTTCATCAAGTGCTCACGTTGTGTTCTAAAACGAGGGCAGCTCACTAATATATGCTCGGCATCCTCGACCAAAGTCGGACAGATGGGGCAGAGATCATTATTATCCAGGTGAAAGCGGTGGAAATAGGACCTAAAACAACCATGTCCAGTCAACAACTGAGTTAGGTGGAAATCTAATTCCCCGTGTTTCCTGTTGATCCATCTGTGTATGTCTGGGAGGATACGATAAGTCCATCGGCCTTTGCTAGAATCGGTCCATCGTTTTTGCCATATTTCTATAGAACGATGACGTTCCACATTTTTAGCACCTTGTAGGGAATCCACTGCGGTCTTACATATGTTATGCAGCCTAGCCAGTTCATCTGCAGCTAAATCGAAAGGAAGAATTCCGGCAAGTACCTCAGCTGCGTCGGTGGATACCGTCCTGTAACCACTAATAATACGTATACAGGAGCGACGACGGGTCGCAATGGCCAACTCACAATACGATTTAATTCCGCATGCATGATGCCAGATTGGTGCTGCATACATGCTGACAGAATTAACAACATAAGCTAATAGTTTCCTCTGGGGTGGACGAGGGCCACCAATGTTAGGCATGAGCCGACACAAGGCAGCTGAAACTCGTTGCGCTTTTTCGCCAGCTATCTTTAGATGTTCTTTGAAGTTTAACCTGGCATCAAGCTGGACACCCAAGTATCGTAAAGATGGCGCAGAACTAATGCGGCAGCTACCAACTTTAAGAGTAATACTATCTACCTTCTTACGACTGCTGACAAGGACTACTTCTGTCTTGTGCTCCGCTAATTGTAGACCAGCCGTCTTAATCCATCTACTGATGTTGCTGATTGCCTCATTGGCATTTTCAGTAAGTTCATCAAGGGTCTTAGCCGTCACTACTAGAGCGATATCGTCGGCGTACCCTACTGTTATTGAACCAGGCGGTTGTGGAATCCTCAACACGCCATCATACATAATATTCCACAATATAGGTCCCATAACTGAGCCCTGGGGGACTCCCGCAGTAACCTTATGCGATACAGTGCCTTCATCCGTTCGGTATAATATTATCCTATTCTCAAAGTAGCTGGCCACGACATTCTGTAAATAACCAGGTACTCCGAACTCTTTAAGAGAACTCATAATAGAAGACCAGCGCGCTGAATTAAAGGCATTCTTGACATCTAGAGCGACAATGGCACAATACTGTTTAGTGCCACCTTTCCATCTCTTACCACTGATTGCATCTCTTGCGGTACACACTACCAGTTTAATAGCATCGACTGTTGATTTTGATTTCCGAAATCCAAATTGGCGTGAGGATAAGCCGCGCAATCCTTCAGTGAATGCTTCCAGTCGGCTACATATTATTTTTTCAAATATTTTACCTACCGTGTCGAGCATACACAATGGCCTGTATGATGAAGGCTCATCAAGTGACTTATTGCCCTTAGGTAACAGGACTAACCTTTGAGTTTTCCAGCAATCAGGAAAAATACCCTCAAGAAGACAAGCATTATATACTTTTAGAAATATAGCTGGATTCTTCTGAATCGCCAACTTAACTGCCGCATTAGGGATACCATCAGGGCCAGGGGCAGCATTGTCTCTAGTCTTAGCGTAAGCATTATGTAGCTCCATTTCTGTTATAGGAGGTATATCGTCCGAGTGTTGCGTGCGCAGTACAGTCCCATGAATGTCATTGGGAAAGAGAGCGGAAACAATCTTATCAATCAATACCGTGCTAGTGGGTTGTATTGGTGCCCTACTCAATCGTGCCATGACTGTTTTGTATGGTCGTCCCCATAAGTCATTGTTGGCCTCTGCACACAGTTCAAGCCAGCATCGACGCTTGCTTGCCTTAATGTCCTTGACAAGCACTCTCTGTGCTTCTTTAAATAAACTATTAAACGTATCACGATGGGTGCGGGCTCTCTGGGCAAGTCTACGTGCGCGATGACATTGTTTGCGCAATTCTGCAATTTCATTTGTCCACCAGTAGACAGATTGACGATGTTTAAATCCGCTCTTAGTCCTAGTCATCGATGCATCACATGCTTCAGAGATATGCTTCATGAGTGCATTTGCCAGATGGCCTGGTGCACCATATTCTAAACGCTCTTCTGATATTATAGTGGCGAACACTTCACAGTCTAGCGATCTGATGTTCCATTTCCGTGTGGGCATCCACTCATTGTACTTGTTCTTTATTTTCTTCTCTGCAATCTCATACAAGATCGCCCTGTGATCACTGTGGGTGTAAAGGTCGCTTACTCTCCAATTAAGGATCCGCTGAATCAAGTCATCACTGGCGAATGTTACACCAATGACTGATTGTTTATCACCCCTAATGAAAGTGGATTCAGATGTGTGTGTGTGTGTGTGTGTGTGTGTGTGTGTGTGTGTGTGTGTGTGTGTGTGTGTGTGTGTGTGTGTGTGTGTGTGCGTGTGTGTGTGTGTGTGTGTGTGTGTGTGCGCGCGCGTATACACTATTGTACGTGTATAAAATCATTTGTACGCAGCACACCGGCTGCAAAAATAAGTAATATAAATTGTAAATATTAATTATTATGATTGTTATTAATATTATTATTTTTAGTCATTATTATTATTAATATAATTATTCTAATTCGGCGGCTCGTCCGAAATTGAACGAGCGGCGACGGACATAATCGACCCTTTTTGTATAAAAGGGCCTGCAAAAGACAAAATCGAGAGTTCGCCCGGTGAATCGACTGCCCCGAAGTCGAGTCACACGAAGTCCTCCCGGATCTAAAACTTATCCAGAGCTCAAATTAATCCTGGCACTATAAATCCCGCCCGAAACTATTAGTTTGATCTCTGTTGCGAGGCGCTCCTTAAAGGACAGACAACTAATAGTTTTACCTATCCTAAAGTGGACGTGATCCTGGTTGCGAGGCGCTCCTCAAAAGACCAGCGGAGTTAAACTCACCCTAGTATAACCTATTTTAGAATCTACCTGTCTTATTTTCAAATTCCCTGCGTGGAAAATAGCACCGGGTATCCGTGCGGAAAATAGCGCCGGATTAAACTACGCGACACGGAAACTAGCGCGAATCCAGTAGTTATGATATATATATATATATATATATATATATATATATATATATATATATATATATATCTAACTAAACTCATTTTTTTAAAATAATTATTTCGTTTTATTTTATTTGTTTCAAAAACCTTGTAGGTAGAAGGAAGTTTCTTGTCATATTTTTCTGAATAAACATATTTTTATTTTTTGTTATAAAAAATATACTGTTTTATTAAGTTATATTCCTGATCTGCCGTCCTATCTTGAAATACTTCCTCCCCTCTCAAAAGTACCCTGATAATATACCGCGTACGCTATCCCGAGGGGGACAGGAACGTTATTATATATATATACATACATACATATATATTCCAAAAATATGAAAATCAATCAAATAATTTTTGGAAATATTTTTTTGTTTATAATTACGCAATTTTGGTAGATCTATTTAAATCGTAAACATAGATCAATTGCTGACAATGGTGATTATGATAATCTTATGATTAATTTTTTAAGCGTATTCAGATTTTGTTGCCATATAATTCTTCTTGTTAAAATAAGAATCACTAGAAATTACATATAATACTTTAAATATTTTATATAAGAATTAAAAAGACAAAAAAAATTATTCATTAAAAATGTATAAACATATAGTTATTGTAATCAAACTATCAAATATATATATTTTCAAATATTTGAAAGATAAAAGTTATCTAATTGTTAATTTGAGACAAAAAAAGCTTTCAATTAATTTTATTTCGGAGAAGGTGCACATTAGTGAAAAGTGCATCATTTTTTAGGACATATTCTTAACATCATAGCAATAATATCAGATGAAAAAATGTTATTTAATGTTATAATTTTCAAATAATATCTAGTTTCTATGGATATTGTTTTTTAATTTAAAATTTTGTTCAATTACATTTAGTGAATTTAAATAATTTTTTATTGGACAATTAATAAGTTTTTTTTAATTAAAAAAATTTCGTATGAATCAAATTAGTACATTTAAATTTATATTTTTATAATAAAAAAAAATAGTTTATATTAAAGAAATATTTCGTTCTTTGGCTTTGAAGAAATGTATTTATTTACAATTATCAAATTTTGTCTCAGTGTACTTCAAATTACAAAAAATGTTTCAGACAATAGTTGTATAACTTATCAAAATACATTTTATTATACCATACGTTGATCTTCTACAATCAACATTTCTCGAGAATAATGTATTTGAATGTATTTTTACTTCGTATAAACGTAGAATTGTTCAGAGGATAACGAGACGGAACTTTTAAAGTTTTCTGCAAAAATATAGTTTGTACCGGAAAAATTCCTAGAACAAAAAATATGTATTTTGATATGCTCTATGATTTTGCTGTTAATTTTTTTACAACATTCTTTATTTTCTAAAATAAATTCGAAAACTACGTTTTTTATAGAGTTTTCATGGATTTGGGAATTAATATTTCATTTCCGTCTACAATTCTTCTGATGTTCGTAAGCCTCGGTCCAAAAAATATAAGTATAAAAGTTATCTGAAAAATAGGGTGAGAGGACTAATTCAATAGGGAAATGTGGAGCATGTTCGACACCCTTTTTTCATTTACATTTTAAAAAATTCTATATAATTTTTTAGATAAAAAACAGCTTGAAAGTTGAGTGACTAAAGATATTCTTATTATGTTACAATGCCTTGGGCGGCGAAGCATTTGTGCTTTGAAAATTACATAAGTTCGTATCGGACTCTTTTAAATAATAGATTAATAAAACATTTTCTAGCAAATTATTCGAATGAAAAATACAGCTTCTGACCGGACGAGAGTGCACTACGCGACATATCCATGGTGTTACAGTTTCCCGAATGTGCGCACTTTCTTAGCAGCCATTACAATGTAGTTGTCATTCACTTTTTTATCAAAATCTTTTGACATGGTAGTACCCCTGGTAGAGTAACAATCAATGAAAAATGGTTCAAACTGTAGAAAATGGGCAACTAAAGTGGGTATAATCTAAAAATTCTGCAAGAATATATGTAGAATGTAGAATATCTATCCTGAGCCTATAAAATTTTAATATAAACCAGTAATCTTATCGCAGTAAAAAAATCATTTTTCTTATTTATCATTTAGCATTGGGAAATACAATTTCCATAAAAAATTTGCAATAAATAAAATATGTGTAATAGTAAAAGTAGAAAAATTTTACAATTAACATGAGTAAAATCTACAATATTTATTTGATAATATTCTGTTGAAAAGAAAAGATACGAATCCTTCATGGTTTTCGTGATTAAATTCTTCGTGCCGGAAGTTTTTTGTGTGGTATTTGTAATGAACGACTGAGTATATATATCTGTATTATTTTAAAAATTTTATTCATATAATAATAATTAATAAAATTATTCAAAAATTCATTCGTTTATACATTCGTTAAAAAAAATACAATTGTAATGCCTGTAATGAATTAATAGAGAAAGTTAAAAGACAGCATAACATTGAAGCTTATAGGATTAACAATTATTGTTACTAGTGATTCTGAAGAAAGTTTAGTTATACCACGAACAATATATAGTACATTAGTGGCTAAGGCTTTAGACTGTAAATCAGCGAATAAACTTCGGATTGACTCTTTTAGAACCGATTAGGTAAAATATAATTTTCAGCGTATTTTTCAAAGAAATGAAAACCATGAAATTGTAAAATCATATCTCTATATAGTATTCAAAATTAATAGAGATTCAAAATAATGAATTTGTAAATAATATCATAATAATTGTGTTTTTTAATAAGCAAAAAGCACTGAAAGTAAATTTAAAACTATTTTCACTGTTACAATCTGATATTATAATTAACATTATATTATATTATAAAATGAATATGACATTCAATATTACATCACGAGTTCAAACAATAATTAATGATATTCATGTTCTGAAGTTCAAAAAATTATTCTTATTATCTTGCCGTAATAGTTGTGAATTTTTCTTCACTAATAAAATAAAAACAGCACAAAAAAGCAACGGTAAAGGAAATATGTCATATGAAAGTATGATAAATCTAAATCGATAGACTTACTTTATTTCTGTAAATCTTAGGTAAATTGTTATTATAAAAATATTAAAATTAGAAAGATGATATAGAACATCTTGTTTACTAGTTCTATAACATATGTATTTTCATGTTAAATAATTTTCAGGACTATGACCATGTGGAAACTACATACTGCAAGTAAGCTACGTGATGTACAAATTGTAAATTAAATTACGCACGAAAGGTAGAAACATATATTTTCTAGATTGTCATAGTCTTCATAATTATTATATAAATGAATAGATAAATCTTTTCATTAGTGGGAATGCATCACATTGTCTTGTTTGAACCGATTATTATGGTGCAAGTGGTAGAAACTATCAATGACTATTGTTTATTTCTTGGTCTGTGATGAAAAACTTATTCAAACAGCTATTTATCATTTTATGAAGAAACTCCAAAAATCTGTTTTGAAACCAAAAATGTGACATTTTTATAGTGAAGCATAGATTGTAATTCAAATGTAGATTATAGCATAAAAAATGACTAAATATGGGTAATGAAATTGAAACTCAAAAAAGTGATTGTTGTTCGCTTGTTATCATCTATAAACAACGTACTACTTATTTGTAAAGGGAAGAAAAGAACCACTTTGAAAGTACAAGAGAGGCGGGGAAAGCTCTGTGAGAGCCAAAAAGAACAGGCCAGTTAGAGTCAAAAAACACATAACTTTTTGGTGTCTCAAATATGTAATTATAATGAAAAATTAAATTATATATCGAAAGTGACTCTTTTCATTTTTTTAATCTGAAGATTAATTTCCAAGATAATATAGAATTTAAATAAAAAAAATTAAATTATTATGAAAAAGTAAATTTGAATCAAACTTGCCGTAGTCCTCACTTGTGCGCAATAGAATTTATGAAAAAATATTTATCTCAAGAAAGAACAATTAGATATTATATCGCGAATATTTAAAAATTACCTAAAAATATATAATGAAATTGGACGTTGTCTGGTTTTCTTTAGCTCTCTCCAATTCTCTTCGACTCTCGTTCTTATCGCCCACACAATCTTATAGAAGAACTTTGATGTACTGTTTACTTGGCGTTGTATTACAGAAGAAAAGCAAAAGAGCTCGGCGAGAGCTAGAAGAGAACTTTTTGAGAACTTGACTCTCAATCCGAATAGCGCCTCATCTATAAATATATAAATATATGAATTGCATTTATTCAGCATCGTAAATAGCTTTCGATTTATAGGTGTGAAACGATGTTTGCACAAAAATTAGCAAAGAAATAAAAAGTATAATCAGCAAAATATCTTTAAAAGTATTAAAAATAAGGAAATAATATAAATATCAAGTTTTCATATCACATCATATCATATCATATTATAACATATATCATATCATATATCATATCATATATCATGGCATGTATCATATCATATATTATATCATATCATATCATATCATATCACATCATATCATATCATATCATATCATATCATATCATATCATACTAATTTATAAAGACAAGGTGTGTTTTTGTTTGTACACGATAACCGAAAAAACTACTGAACCGATTGTTCTGAAATTTGACATATAGATTTTATATTATCTTGGGAAGGACATAGGCTATGTTTTTTATTGGAAATGATTTTACTTTCATCAATAAATTAAGTTAATGGTTTTAACAATCAGTTTCACCAGCGGCCACTAGGTGGCGTCTTGAATCACGAATATCATCTCAAAGTAATCCGCTTGAAGTATTAATACTAGGTCAGTTCAAACGAATGTTCATATCCAACTTTGGGATTGGTATCATAATGGAGGTGTGACATTAGTCGGTATTACCTTTTTTGATCTTCAGGTTAATCTAACATTACTCTCACACCTTATGGATATCTTTTGATTTTTGTAAATTTTATTTTCTCTTACGTGGAAAAATATCTCTCTCTCTTTCTCTCTCTCTCTCTCTCTCTCTCTCTCTCTCTCTCTCTCTCTCTCTCTCTCTCAGTCTGTCTTTCTTTCTCCTTCTCTTATAAAATGTTTCTGTGTGCCAAATCATACTGAATATAGTTTGTGACGACAAATTATATTTTCATTTTTATACATTCTATTAACTTCAGAATTGTGACAAAAAACGTATATTTTTTTTAGTCCGAACAAAAGAAATTATGGCAAATTAGGGTTCTTTACTAACAACCTCGAAACTATGTAGATATAAATAAAATATATCATCACTTCTGCATAAAAAGGCAATATCCATCGTCTGCTTAAAAAATATGCTATGCGCATACTAACATTTTTCTTGAATTTCAGTTGGCATCGCTACGAAAATATTCACAGTTTTTAATTGAAAAAACGGAAATATAATATATATATATATATATATATATATATATATATATATATAGTGTATATTATATTGTACATATTATATATACACATTTTAAATACGGTTTCTACTGAGAAATACTGTATTGGCATGTACGGGCGGTTGATTACGATATTCCGTTGCCTCAAGACGATTTCTATAGGCAGTTGTGTGTTCCGATAATAGAATACGATGTCCAGGTGGCTCTGAGCGATTTCTACGGGGAATATTGTATTTATTTAATAGTAAACGAGATCCAGGTATGAAATTAGCTTCTATGGGAAGATTCGTATTGGGGTGGTAAAATACGATATCTAGGTGTCTCCAAACGACTTCTACGGAGAGCCTTGTGTTTAGCCATTAGAAAGGGATGCTAGCTTTCTCGGGACGACTTCTACTGGGACTATTGTGTTTAGTTGACAGGAAACGATGTTCAGGTATGTCGGGACAACTTCTACGGGGAGTTTCGTGTTCGGATGATAGAATGCGATTTCCAGGTATTTAAAACGACTTCTACGGGGAATTTCGTGTATAGTTGATGGGAAACAAAGTCCAGGTATGTCAGTACGACTTCTATGTAGAGATTCTTATTCTATCATTCGAACACTTCCAGTAAGAGTCGTCCCGGGATACCTGGACATTGTTTTCTACCTCTCCAACACAAAACTCTCTATAGCAGTCGTCCCGAGACATTTCCTATAGTCCGAACATGATACTCTCCGAAAACGTCGTCTCGAGACACTTGGACATCTTTTTCTATCGCTTGAACTCGAAAGTACAATTTTTTCCATCGAAGCCATATTTAAAATGCATATATATATATATATATATATATATATATATATATATATATATGTATATATAGTATATATATACTATTGTAGAATAAAATAATGAACCAAATAAAATTTGTTTTATCGCTCTACATACCACATATTTTGAGAAAACAGAAAAAGTAAATTGCTTTCACAATGTAACCATAAATCCAATAGCTGAAAGATCAAGCATACATTACCAGTACGGGGATACGGCATTTTCGTCATTTTTAGTAAATTTTCTGATAATAAATATTAATGTTCATAGAGTAACTGTTTTAACTGATACAAATTACTAATGCACACACACACACACACACACACACACACACACGCGCGCGCGCGCTAAATAAATTTTTAATCTTGTATTTGTGTTTCCGATAAAAGTCGCTTTTTTACAAAATATAAACTTAAAACGTGATTATACCTCGATTTACATTGCAATATCTCAGCATGGAAGTATACCTATTCTTCATGGATCGACTGCGACCTTTTTTATTACAAGCTCGGAATTTTCAACAAATATGTATAGAACATAAAAAATTTATGTTAATGAGATCTATAACTTTAATTATATATATTATTGCATTGTACTAAACACCATGCTTTTTACAATTTCTTTAGCATTTTTGTTATTATATTTTATTGATTGATTCTGTAGTTACAGAGTCCTTAACTTACATAGATATAAGCCAGTTATTTTTTTCACATATTTACAATATACATTGTTTTAATTAATTTCAAATGCACATTTAACATATCTTTGACAATGAGTTACTTCCCAGTGATTTAGTCATGTACTGTCAAAAATGTCTTTATGAGTCCACGCATGGACAAAATGATGTGGAAATAAACTCGCCTATTTGTAAATGATCTCCTTACTTTCTTAAGCTATATTTCAATTAAAAATATATATTTATTATTATTTTTTAGACTTTTACATATATTTGTGTAAAGTATACTATGCTGTTATTCCTAAGGATGCACATAAAATGCACTTAGCCATTTGTTTCAATGATACATTGTTTTACACCACTCAAAACTGACAGAATTTGAGTATAGCTACAGGAGGGACTTATTTTGATAATTTGAAAGCATACAATATGTTGAAGGAATTTTGACAATTCATACTGCAGTGGTTTATTCTGAAGATTTGTTTTAATATTGAGCCTAGAATCGTTATTTCTATTGAAATCATGTATTCTAAATAGATATTCGTTCGAAGGAGACAATTAAAAAAAAATATGCACGCGCGCGTGCGTGTGTGTGTGTGTGTGTGTGTGTGTGCATTAGTAATTTGTATCAGTTAAAACAGTTACTCTATGAACATTAATATTTATTATCAGAAAATTTACTACAAATGACGAAAATGCCGTATCCTCGTACTAGTAATGTATGCTTGATCTTTCAGCTACATTTTACGGGCAACTACTCGCAACAGGGCAAGGCAATGAAATTCAATCCTGCAATTAGAAACCAAAATAACGAACGCACTTTCGTCCGAAACATCGAGCGCTAATAGATGTAGTATGCATATACGATCGTCTGAAAATGTAGAATAATATAGCTTTTTTCTAAAACTTATACCAAAACATATAAAGTAAATGAGTATACATACATATATTTATTCATAATAGTTTTTAATCCTGTATATACATAAAATAGTTAAAATAAGAGTAAAAATTTAAAGCACAGGGCCCCCTTTACTTGATTGAATTCGTACGATATTGAGCTTGGTTTGCTACTCCATCTCTTTCAAAACGCAGCAACTATATTTCTGTCTGTTTTGTCGACAACTATAGTTATTTATTGGATTTATGGTTACATTGTGAAAGCAATTTACTTTTTCTGTTTTCTCAAAATATGTGACATGTAGAGCGATAAAACAAATTTTAATTGGTTCATTATTTTATTCTACAAGTGGGAAAACTCGAATTAGGTGCTAAACAAGTACATAGAATTCACAATAAATGTTTTCTTTGTAAGATCTGAAACACACTAGACTGCGTGCAGCAGACGATTCGTAAGACAAAACTTTTTGAACTGTTTTTTCCTAATTTAGAAAAATAGATTAATTCATATCTCTATCTTCCCACTTGTAGAATAATCTGAAGAATTTTTTAAAATGTTTTTTCTCTCTAAATAATGCGAAATGACGACAAAAACTGAAAAAGTAAATTTGTTTCCGTTTTAGTAGTTCATCGTAGCGCTGCGAACGCCTTGAGGAGCACTGTTAAGTCTTAACACAGTCCTGACAGGACAGCAACCTCCATGTATATCCAATTGATCCAATCGTCCAGGCATATCAGTGTACAAATGTGTAATGACCGTGGTTAAAATCTTGTTTAGTTGAATCAGAGCTGATCAGAGTTGAACGGTCAAAGTTTATAGGTATAACGAATAAAAATAGATGTAAGCAAGAGAAAATATTAACATCTGTATGTTTTACTGTTTTATCGATGTTTGAGCGTATTTATTGCGCCCATGAATAAATTTGCTATATATATATTACATGTTGTATTTACAAAGTTAAATATGCCTCAAGAATCTTGGATTTTAAAGTGTTTCTCTTGCACTAAATTTCAAGTAATTATAATATACATATCCTACCTATTAGTAGTATATTTTTAGCACGCCATAACCGAATCTCACATTAAAATTGTCCATTATTTCACGGTCTAATAATGAATTTATTAAAGTCACGGGCTTGTGAATATAGACTGTTATATATAATAATGAGGGGGTAAATAGTGAAGTGTGTGTATATATATATATATATATATATATATATATATATATATATATATATATATATAACGTATAATATAAATAATAATTAAATTTGAGGTTAATTTCAATTGACATTAAAGCGTAGAAAATCTTTTTGTTCAATACTTATTTAATTTCTTCTAATTCTTTGCTGAAAAATATTATTATTTTCATAAATATATTTCGTATGTAAATATTCTTTTTGCATTTTTTAACAAATAGAAAATATAATTGGCAATTCTGAAAAATAGAACTAATTGCAATTTCTTTGAAAACCATTTTATTAAATTCCCCGTTATATTCAAATGAATTTTTATCCAAATAGTTCTGAATTAAATATTTATTATAATCAAGAAAATAAATTTCTTGACCTTTAGCAATGCATTATATCATGTAAATAAAATATTTCATTACACTGTTTAAATAGGCATTTTTTAAATGTATTTAATAATAATACAAGAACATTGTAATTAAAATTATCAATTTATTTGAACCATTTATTGTATATTATGATTATATCATATACATATATATATAATAATTTTAGTTTAAATGATCTATATAAATAATATAACATTAAAAACCTTCGCAGTTTATTGATCTTTTTGAATAGTCTTGATTGGCATTTTGCAACTCTTACAAAAATGATTATTTTTAGTCTTATTTCGTATTATTTAATTTTATTATTATATTGTAAACCAGATACAAGAATTCAAACGATTTTTCTTGCCTTAGAATGCATAGAAAAATATCATCTTTTGTCTCGCTTACTCTCACTTACTCTCACGGTTAAAGCGCTTCCGCACGGAATCGTTCAGCCCATCGAAGAAGAGCAACGAAATTGTTAAAATATTAAAAACATATTCGTTTTTTAAAACGATGATATATTAAGTTCAGATATGTTATAATTGATTTGACAGGTCTATATCACAAGAACTATAAAATAATATACGACACGTGAGAATTAAGTAACTTCATGATCTGACGACGGGAATAGCACCCGAACTGAGCGAAGGCACGCAATAACTACTCGCCGTAAAATAATGGATTATTTAAATTCCACATGTCGTAATATACGTGTAACAACAGCGTTACAAAATATTATATTTTGATTATTAATATATACTATAATATCGTCGCTTCCGTATATAAAGGTATTATCTTAACGGCCACTACAAAAAGGCTTTATCAGGTTCTATCTGAGCGTCCGGTCCATAAATCTGCTGTCTCAGCGCCTGCTTCAAGAAGGTGCTATTTCGCAGACCATTTTTTTTTTGCTTTAATTTCAGTTGACACCAGTACCTACATATTAGAAGTATTTAATTTATTTTCTTAAATAAATAATTAATTTTCTTATTTACAATTAAATACAGCGAATATGTAGGTACTGGTGTCAACTGAAATTGTAGCAAAAAAATGGTCTGCCAAATAGCACCTTGAAGCAGTCACTGAGACAGCACCTTTTTATATGGAAGCGACGATATTATAGTGAACAAATAAATAGAATGAGACTTAAATGCATTCTTAAGATTACGAAAATGACAATTGAAAATTGTATCATTTTTTTTTTCTATAGGTTCAGTTGAAAAAAAAATCAAAAAAATGGCAATGTGTAGTTTGTGGTGCAAAACAAGACCTAATCACTGTATGTATATTGTAAATTAATATATTAAGATTTGCGATTATAATATGCATAAAGTATTTTTTACTTTATGGTATTTAGTTTTAAAGTTACATTTCAATATTTTTTGATTTATGCTATTAAATTTAAAAAATGAAAAAATAACTTAAATTAATTATTTTTATTAATCTAATGCTAATTGATATAAATATATTTATAAAATATTTATGAAATATATTGATCAAAATTAAGAAAAAAACTACTACTACAAATTTTTTGTAATCATTATAACTTTATTGTAGTTTGAAATTATATTTAAGTTATTTTAAGAATCCTTTTTTACATACATTTTATGTTATAGATTTTCTTTACAGGAGTTCCAAAGGATTGTCGAGTTAATGTTCAAAATCTGAATATTGCAGAGGGAAAAAGACTTGAAAGTTTATTAGAACAATCTTATTCTAATTATATTAATCATAACAATGATAATTATAAAACTGATTCCAAAAATTCTCAGAATAATTATTTAGATAATGAATTACCAATATCAATAGATGAGCATAAGGTTGCAGTTGAAGAAACTTTTTTTGATATTATGCAGAAAGAAAAAAAACATATTCTAGACAATACTGCCAATATTGAACAAGAAAATGTCATGGTAAAAGCAACACCATTTGAAACCAACAAAGTTTTAAGTATTAGTCTTCAAAGAAAAAATATTGATTTAAACTTAGTTGATATATGCAACGATAATATTAAAAATCATACGACTGCAGTATCTAAATTAAGTATTTTTGAGAGCAATAATGAATTTGATCAATCTCTTGATTTTTAATGTATAAATATATTTTAATAAACAGAGAATAATTTTTCAAATTTTGATACTAATTTAATTTAATTAATAAATATTTTTATCGATCTTACAGTCTTTATAATATAATTTATTAAATAAAATAATGACAATCAGATTGTCCTTGTTTATTCTCAACCCCAAAGAATCAAAAATAAAACTTATTACTAAAACTAAATTAGATTAAAAATTGAAAAAAATAAAATAAAATATTACTAAAATAAAATGAAAATAACAAAAATAATAAACTGTATTCTATGTTAGTGAAGGACAATCTGACTGCCTCCACCACCTTATTTTCTCCTTAGATGTCCAATGTTTCCAACTGCTACGATTCATCATGAGGAACTAAACTATTATAAAGACTAAGACTGATAAAAATATTTATTAATTTAATTCAAAACAGTCCACATAAGTACAATTTTTAATGCTAATTTAATACTAATTAGAAGAGTAACTAGTTGATATTAACATTAATCACAACCATATATAAATATGTTAAGAAAAAGAATTGAATATTAAATAATAATTATAAAACGTATTTAACAAATTTCCTTTTATATAAATATTATATATATGTATATTTTTTTTAATTACACTAATTTAAAAGTTATATTATAAATTAATTTATATTATTATACATATTATAATATATTGAGTTATGCATTATTGATGCTATAGTATAATGAAGTATACTATAATTATAATAATGTAATCTCATTTAGATTTTTTGATTGATGGTATATATAGAAGTTCCTTGTAAAATATCGCATAAAGTAATTAGGCTACATAAACAATTTAATCAGGTAACATATTCAAAACTTCCGATTTACTAAATAATAGATATTTCAATGTTCGAATGATCTTGGTCTGAAAATTTGCTTGTATCTAATAGCATTTAAATAAATATAAAAAAATCCTGGATGAATATTTAAAATTTAGATATAGGAGTTTCTGCATATTTATGTCCGAATCTTGGGTTATGAAAACTGTTTAGGTCAAAAAAATAAAATTTCTTTGCTTCATTACATTTTTTAAAATCATTTAGCAATTTTTATTACATCTCAATAGTTTTTCCTTATTCTCTATAATTTTACCTTTAATTTGATCCCTTACTCATTCATTCATCTCTAGTCGTTCAAGAGATATACGGTTTGGACAAAATCGCGTTTATTTCCCACTGTTCGGCGTCGCGATTTCTACGCGATTTCTACGATCCCGACAATTTAGAGTCTTATTCTGTACATCTTCATGTATCATTTAATGCAAAAAATAGGCATTGGAGATAATGTTGGTAAGTCAGCCATTTTGGACCTAATTCTTCTGGATTATTATAAGACTTTATTATAGATAATTAATTATACATATAATAATAATAATAATAATAATAATAATTATACAAATAATATATGAAACCAACAATGAACATGTTAATCATGGCCAATCAACCAGTCAAAAAAGTAATTCAAGTCTCATTCACATTCCCAACAGCAGCTTCATCAACAACTGAAACAACAACAGCAGCAACAGGAACAACAACAATATGAGCAATAACAGGATCAAGAAGAAGAAGAGTGTGAAGGCCAAAAGCAGAAGAACAGTAGTTAAGAGCCGATAGTTAACAGTAAGAACTCTGTAAATCAAAGTAATCCCACATTACAAAAAATTACCACGAGACTTGCAAAAAAATTAGAATCCAAAAATAAAAACCAAAACTTATCTAGTGGTGATAAGTAATATTTTAAAGGTATCCTTCCATTCCTAATCAACAGTTAAAAACTTTCAAGCTATATTTCAAACTGATATTTAAACTTATTAAACTATTTATTCAAATCGTAAAACATTTTTGACAGCAATAGAAATACAAGTTTTAATCTAATTGTATAGACAAATTTTTCCTTACTTATAATTCTTTCGTAATATATATTTTATACAATCTCATACCAGTTAAAAATTACAATAACTTCAGAATACTTCAATGGAACGCTCGATCCCTTAAAAATAAATTAGATATTCAAAGCTACTATTATGATTACGATGTCTTGGTTATACTAGAAACTTGGCTTAAACCAAAAGACAAATTTAATATCAGTGGCATTAAAGCAAGTCGTTTTGACAAGAAAGCCGACAGTACCAGAGGAGGAGGAATAGCAATTTTTGTCAAACTGACCTTCGATCGAATCGAATTCAATTTACAACTTCATAGTTTAGAGGTAGGGGCAGTGTCTATGTACACAAATCTTGGCTAACTAGCAATTGTTGCTTACTACAGATCACCAGTACAGGGTAACTCCCTTACGGTCAATGAACTAAAATTATTCACAGCCGAAATCAGTTTAAATTCGAGTTTCTTAATGATAGGTGATTTCAATTCTCATCATATTCTTTGGAGCAGTTCTCATTGTTGTAGAAATGGTAATTCCATAGTTAACTCCATTGATAACAATGTATTTTTTTATTGAACAATAGGGACCCCACTTATTTTTACTACGACTATCATGATAGCACTCAAGTAAAATTTTCTAATATAGATTTATTATTCTTCTCTATGAATATTGCTCTCTGTTCTAATTGGAGTGTAATAGATGATTCAAAAGGCAGCAACCACTTCCCGATACTTATCGAAATTAATGTTCAACCAGAACACGTATACAAACAAAATTATAAATACTGTGTGAATAATATCGATTGGGAAAAATTTTAAAATAATCTATTGCAGACTAAAAATAAATTTCTCAGCCTTGATTTTATTAATGCAGATTGTACTGAGAGATATCAAATGTTATTTTACTCATTTAGATAAATGTATAATAGAATCATATCGCAATAAATTTAACCTTAATAATGAAAAGGAGTATAAAAAAATATGATGGAATAATGAATGTTTCAAAGCAATTCGACGCAGAAAGGCATTATTTAAATTTTTAAAGTATCGCTGTAATCTCAAGTCTTACATAGAATAAAAGAATTCTATGTTGAAACCACTGCTATACTAAAAGATGCCAAGAAAAAATCCTTTCACGCCTTTGTTGATTCAATCAATTCTAGAGATCCAATAAGTAGAACCTAGAATAAAATAAAAATCTTTAAAAAGAGTTATGAGAAATCAATATCTTCCATAGGGAATGGACTGTTCCAAAGAGATGCTAAAATAAATTGCGCGTTCCTAAAGATAATAAATTCAATATTTTTGATTCAAGGTCAGTAGAATATAATCATCAATACGATGTCTTCTTTCTAATTGCATTTTCTTTTGAAGAGTTACAATTTACACTAGAATCATTCAAAAACAACTCATCTCCCTAAATTCTAAAATGGTTATCAGAATTCTACGAACGGGCCCTACTTGATATTCTTAATGACTTATTCATATCAGGAAAATACCCTAATCAATAGAATGACTACTTAATAACATTTATTCCAAAACAAAATAGCAGTAAATCTCGCCCAATTGCCTTAGCTTCTTGCATTCTAAAGCTATTAAAAATCTAGTTAATTTTAGAACAACATAGTTTCTGGAAAACAATAATCTCATACCAGACTGTCTATTTGGCTATAAAAAGAATAAATCTTGCATAAATAATTTATGTATTTTAACAAATGAAATTCAACAATTATTTTATAAAAATGAAAACCTTATCTCTCTTTTCCTAGATAGAAAAGGAGATTTTTGATAACGTCATTCCAGACTTAATGTTAAAAGACCTACATGAATTAAATTTACCTTATCAGTATATCCAGTTTTATAAAAATTTAATATATAAAAGAAATTTATTTCCTACAAATATAGATTGCTGAAATTCTACATTTACTGCAAATAAGGGTCTCCCACAGGGGTCAGGATATCAAAAATTCTAATGTTTGCCGATGACATTATTATTTATGGGCAGGGGAAAGATACTCAAAGGATTTTAACGAACCTTAAAGAATGTGTAAATAAACTACATATCAACCTATGCAATAAAAACCTCATTCTTTCTCCTGAAAAATGTAACCTATTAATTTTTAATAAAAATAAATGCAAAACAACTACATTTAAAATAAAAGTCAATGAAAATCATGTATATGCATCAAAAACAGTTAGATTTCTAGGAATGACCTTAGATAACAAACTATTTTGGATGTCGCATATGAAAAACATTCACTATAAATGTATTTTCTCGCGAATCATCCTCAAATCTCTATCTGGAGTTAGGTGGGGCTCTGACCCTAACATTCTGCTCATGCTTTATAAATCAATGGTAAGATCAAGAATCGAATACGGAAGATTCTTGACTACACTTAAAGAACTGAACCAAATCAATACCTTGCAAAAGATACAAAACGCAGCGATTAGAATTGAATTATGGTATAGAAACTCTACTCCTATCAATATTCTCTCAGCAGAATCTAAAATGGAATACCTAAAGCATAGATTTGAATTTTTCGTGTATGTGACGTCCAGCCAAAGCTGGTTTGCGTATTGAAGCCGGGGACACACGGGGCGGATTGCGGATACTTTTCTCGCGAGGGCGCGACGTGGTGCGGTTCGACGCTGGTTAAGGCCACGTCCGGGTGGCTCTTACCCCAACGTGTCGGGTTCGGAGTGGTGACGGCTCCGATATCCCCTAAGGGTAGCAGCGGCACGCTTTCGGCCTCCCACTATTACCTTAGGCCATCGCGCTTATTTTTAGCGGAGTCTGCAAGTCTAGTGACAGCTTTCTGTCTTCTACATCCGAGTCTTCTGCTCTAAAAATAAGCGCGCGTATCGCGGAAGGAAAGGTTTTAGAAGAAAAACTTTGTAATATAGAATCCTTACTTTTATTCTATAGCATGGATATACGGTACAAGAAGATTGTTTCACTCTCTATAAACGCGACCGGCAGTCTGCTTTTCGTAGTCCAGCGGGCCCGTATTTATAGTCAGAGCGCGAAGCCGCCGAATTTTTCCCCGCTGGGAAAATACATGGTAGTGGGAGAGATGAAGGGACGTTTTTTTATTATAGAAATATAGTATTTCCCTTCATCTCGTACAAATATTATTATGATTATCGCTTTCTCTTTCGTTCTTGAATACGCTCGATAAAGACTTTTCATATAAACTATAAGGAAACCAACTTAGGCCTCGTCGTGAATAAATTACTAATATTATTTAATATTTAATAGAAAATATAATTATATAGAAATAATAATAATTGATTAATTATAACCCTATTATACAATAACAAACTCTTATGAACTACTGCGTTTTATGATGGTGAATCCGCCTCAAAAATATGAAGACTAATATTAATACTAATTAAAATAATAATTGTAATAATAATGATAATATTAATGATAATAATAACAATCTTTATGTGGGGCCTTGAGTTCAGCTACCACACGCGTCCCCGGGGTTGCGGATAGGGGAACGACCACTCGCGGTCAGTCACGAAATAAGCACTTCTAAGAGTGACGAATAAGTGACCGTGGACAAGAACTTCGAGCGAAAATAGTGGTATTCGCCCGTCTACACACCCATTCATCATTCACACACCTACATATCTGTAAGATAACCGTACTCGGACTGGGGAGTATATCGGGAACTCTATAAACGAGTTTTCCACGAATGGTGGAGATGGAGATCCTATAAACGGGTAACTTCCAGGCGGGTTATGAATGAATGAGAGGCCCTATAAACGGCCATCTCTCACGTATAAATGTGACCAGTTTGAGCGACGGCAAGGTCTTGCGGATGCAGTGATTACTTGTTGATTGGTGGGATTAGCTGCGAGGGAATCACTTCATGCTTATGTGCGTTCTCCTTCTGGAGGGTACAGTTGTAAAACCAGATGGCACTCCTGGGCCGCCACAAGTAGGGGGCCCGAACCCAGTCTAGCCAACATGGGAGGCTGCCCCACACAGTGGTAAGACGTCCTCAGACGTCAAATCTCGCTTCTCGTAGTAGTGCCGTATGGCGTACGGATGGGACCCTGCTGCGAGTCGTGGGGGAGGAACAGCCGAGGCCACCGGAATGTAGGAGGGCTTCAGTATTGGAGAGATTCAGGACGCTGAACCGTCATCTCCAACAAGTGATCCTCCTGACCATCACAAATATAAAACATTTAACACAAATTAATAATATAATCATGAAAGGTAATAAAAAAATTATAGCAGGCTCTCGAGTGCCGCCTGCAAGCGACTCAGTAGAGTTAATGGAGCTTCCCGGCTCTCCTATCACACCATTAGGCAACCTGGCTGATGTGACAGAAAATGTTACAGGTAGCAGTATGAATGAAAGTGCGAATGTTTATAAATCGCCGGCAACTTGGGAAGCTGCTGAGTGTAAATTGCAGGAGCAATTTTACACAATAAGCTGAGTCCTAAGTAAAATGATGGAAAGGACTTGCATACAAAAAAATGTAAGTCAAATAATAAAAAACGGTTTGAGTGAGATCAATGAAGTAGTGGAAATCGGACAGTATGAATTGAAGCGAATGAGACTGCTCCGACAAAAACAGAAAAATAAAGGACGGAGTGAATGTGAGGAGGCAACTCCTCAGAAACGGAAAAGAGACCGTCAGACCCCTACTCCGGAGCAGGCGGCCGCACAACAGCGGACGATCGAGACCGAAACATGGGCGAAGGTGGTCTCAAAACATAAAAAACCGAAAACGACCGAGACGGACAACAAACCGACAAACGAGCAGACAAAAGCGAGACTCCAAGGTCGCGGGTCTAATCGCCCTAACCTCAAAGGCAGGGGAGGAGCGATCATGATCAAGCCGGCTGAGGGACAGACGTACGTCGACGTGGTACGTACAATACGGCAAAAGGTGGACCCTGACAAGTGTAATACTCAAGTCAGAACAATAAGAAAGACAAAAGACGGTGCGGTACTTTTACAGCTCTCCAGACAGAACAACGAGACGGACTTCCGACAAGTTCTTCAAGACGCTGTCGGAGAGACTGGACGCGTAAAAGATTTGACCTCCAGGGTGACACTGGAATTCCTAGACTTGGACTGTGTCACGACCAATGAGGACATCGCGAACGCGGTAAATCGGGAAACGGGACGGACTGCAGACCGTCGGCCCCATGTTTTCGACGTTAACAGTCGAGGACAGAGAATGGCGGTCTGCGATTTTGACGTAAAAGAGGCTACCGACCTCTTAAGGAAAGGGCGTATTAAAATCGGGTGGGTTGTATCAAGAATAAGAGCAAGGATACGCGTCTCGCGATGCTATAGATGCCTCGGGTTCGGTCATGTACGGAAAGACTGTAAAGGACTGGACAGACAAAGCTGCTGCTGGCGATGCGGCCTCGAGGGTCATTCCCATAAGGACTACAAGAGTCGTGGGGAGTGTTTCCTGTGCACTGAGGATAATATCCGAGACAGGGGACACTTACCCGGCTCGTCCTCGTGTGTCGCGTTCAGGATAGCACTAACAGAACAGAAGACAAAGACAGTCACACAATGACGACGACGATACTCCAATGCAATATGAACGGGAGTAGCGTGGCAGACGCACTGCTCCCGCAGATTGCGGCGGAACTGAACATCGACGTGCTGATTATCAGTGAGCAATACAAAGACAGACGATTACCGACTTGGCTCACAAGCAGCTCGGGCAAGTCCGCAGTTTGGTTACGTGGAAAGGTTGTGTCGAATATCGTACGCAGCGGGACTGAGGAGGACTGTGTCTGGGTGACGGTCGCTGACATAACCTATGTCAGTGTTTACCTGAGCCCAAACAGCAGTGCCTCCGAGTACGCGGCTAAACTTGGAAAAATTGAGGACGCGTTGCGGGAAATCCCTGGTAACGTGATCGTGGCGGGCGACTTTAACGCGCGGGCGATCGAGTGGGGAATGCCCTTAACCAACAGACGGGGAAGACTGCTGCTGGAGATGGCCGCAAGGCTGGACCTGGCAGTAGTTAACGAAGGAACGATACCGACGTACAGACGACCGGGGTATGGTAACTCCATACCAGACGTGACTCTGACCTCGGACAGAATTCGAACTAGGATAAGGGCGTGGCGGGTGATCCAGGACTATACGGCCAGTGATCACCAGTACATTACCTTCAAACTGACAGACGCGACGAGACAGACGAGGAGACGGGGCACAAGATCTACGGGGTGGAACCCCAAACGCCTAGACATAGACGAACTCGAAAGGTATCTGCAAAATGCAGAACCTCCCTTACGAGAGGTACCTCAAGAGTTGACGAACCGGGACAGGGTGGAGGCGTTAGCGGCGGCAACGACTGGCTTTCTCCAGCGCCTATGCGATGCCACCATGCCCCAGAAACGGAAAGTACTAAACAGACGACAAACATACTGGTGGACAGCCGAGATCGCGGATCTCAGAAGCAATTGTTTGAAGCTGAGACGGAAAGCTCAACGAGCCCGAAGTCGAGGCGTAGTGGGACTATACTCTACGGAGTATAGTCGCGCCAGACAGCGACTGAGATACGCGATAAATGACAGTAAGAAACGGTGTTGGACAAAACTAATCGACGAGGTAGACTCGGATCCCTGGGGCAACGGTTATAAAATTGTAACATGCGTCCTGGGAGGTCGGGGCCCGCCGGAACTACGAGACGCGAAACTGATGGAGCGGATAGTTGAGAGACTTTTCCCAATCCATCCCAACAGAACGGACGCGACAAACGAAATGACAGATATAGAGATCCCTCTCTTCACGCAGGAAGAGCTCCGCAGAGCTTCGAATGCGTTGAAGCCTAACAAGGCCCCGGGTCCCGATGGCATACCTAGTGAGGTGTTATGGGTGGTCGCTTCGCGCCACCCGGACATCCTTTTGGGTTTGTACAACGGGTGTCTGGTGGAGGGAGTTTTTAGCAGGCTCTGGAAGGAGGCTCGATTGGTTCTCATCCGTAAGTCTAAGGGGAACCCCGATTTGCCTTCTTTATACAGGCCTCTCTGCCTACTAAATACGGTAGGGAAGCTGTTGGAGCTACTGCTGAGACCAAGACTGTCACAGGCAATTCAAAACGCCGGAGACCTATCCGAAAAACAACACGGATTTAGAAAAGGACGGTCGACAATCGGAGCTATAGGTGACGTGACGAACATCTTTCACGCGGCGAACAGGGGCTGTCATGCAACCAGACCACTGGTTCTGTTGGTGACCCTGGACGTTCGTAACGCCTTTAACTCTGCAAAATGGACAGAGATACTGGGGGCGTTGGAGTTGACTTTCAAGGTTGACTCCTACCTCCTTCGTATCATACGGGACTACTTACGAGACCGAGGACTGACGTATGATACTTTGGACGGAAAGAAATGGAAACGCGTGACAGCGGGGGTCGCGCAGGGTTCCATTTTAGAGATATTACAAATCGAAAGTCTGAGTAATAGGCTCACGCTTAATTGTTAAGTCGATCACTTCAAGTCTTCATTCCAATAAGCATGAACCTTTTTGAAAAAGAATTTTTTATGAATTAAAGAATATCCGCAATAACTTAATACATAAAATGTTAATATTAAAAATTGTTCTTATGTCAACTGTTTTGAATTAAATTAATAAATATTTTTATCGGTCTTATAGTCTTTATAATATAATATATAAACTATCAGGTATGTGAATAAGTCTTTCCCGTTTTTTTTTCAAATTTTGAGCCTTTATTGTGAAAAAATGGTTACAAATGAATTATTGAAAGTATTGGCCATCGCTAGCTACAACTTTTTCCCATCTTTCTGGCAACATACGAATCCCGTTGCGAAAAAATTCGACCGGTTTGGCCTCTATCCAGTCATCCACCCATTTTTTGGCTTCCTCATAGGAATGGAAGTGCTGGTCAGCCAGGCCATGCGTCATCGATCTGAAGAGATGGTAATCAGACGGAGCAACGTCTGGACTATACGGCGGGTGGGGTAGGACTTCCCATTTGAGCGTTTCTAAGTATGTTTTCACCGGCGGTGCAACATGTGGGCGAGCATTTTCATGTTGCAAAATAACTTTGTCGTGCCTGTCGGAGTATTGTGGCCGTTTTTCTCGCAGTGCGCGGCTCAAACGCATTAATTGTCGTCGATAGATCTCGCCTGTGATCCTTTCATTCGGTTTCAGAAGCTCATAGTAAACCACACCTAGCTGGTCCCACCATATACAGAGCATGAGCTTGGCGCCATGAATATTTGGCTTGGCCGTCGATAATGATGCATGGCCGGGTAGTCCCCATGATTTTCTTCGCTTCGGATTATCGTAACGTATCCACTTTTCATCGCCAGTCACAATACGATGCAGAAAACCCTTTCTTTTATGTCGCTGAAGCAGCTGTTCGCAAGTGAAAAAACGCCGTTCGACGTCTCTCAGCTTCAGTTCGTACGGCACCCAATTTCCTTGCTTTTGGATCATTCCCATGGCTTTCAAACGCTTGGAAATGGTTGTTCGGTCAACTCCCAATGTTTCAGCAAGTTCTTCTTGCGTTTCACAAGAATCTTCATCAAGCAAAGTCGCCAATTCTCGATCTTCAAAGATTTGCGGCCGCCCGGAACGCTCCTTGTCTTCCACGTCGAAATCACCGCTTTTGAAGCGTCGAAACCATCCGCGAACACTTGAATCATCGACATAACCTTCTCCATAAGCCTCCTGAAGCAATCGATGCGTCTCGGCAGCAGATTTCTTCAAATTGAACCAATAAAGTGAAACTTCCCGCAAATGACGTCGACTCGGCTCAAATTTCGACATTTTCACGATATCAAAAATTTATGATGCGAAAAAATTTTAACTAATGTGTTAGTATGGAATTGTTGACATATGAATAAGCTTTGATTATGACATATGTAACCATTGAATACTCGCACAGTATTGGTGGCGCCATCTCTTACAAAAAAACGGGAAAGACTTATTCACACTCCTAATATAATAATAATAGTGATTCGCAAAATAAATAAGCTCTCGCGATAATAATTATAATGATTTGAAAATTCGAACCTAATATTCCTGGGGACATCGAAGCAGAAATTATATTTTGAAATATTATTTCATTCCTTTTAGAATTCTTAATTTTCTTCATAGGCTCGTTCTCGGTGATATTTCGTCTCAAAATTAGTCAGTGTATACAAAAGGGGGAGGGGGGAGTCTTGAGTTTATCCGCGGAGGAAAGTACGATCGGTGGGAGGGGAGGGGAGAGGCACTTCGGTCCGCGCCGCGTTACGGCGGGCCCGCAGCTAGGCAGCCTCGTTTGGGCCATATCTGGTTTTTATTGCAGGGGGAGGCGTGCGCAGTTCGACATTCGACACTGTCGACATTCTCCAGTTCCTAGGGATAGGAAAAATTTTGAGAGATTCTCTTTTTTTCTTGTATATATACGTATACATCTATATATATACACCTTTTTTTATAATGGACAGTGCCATCGCGACGTTGCCGAACGCTCGCCCCTTTTCTTCTTTCTTCCTCTCTATTTCTATTTCACTCTCATCCTCGCTCGAAATCCACGTACATTCCAGGGCTTCAAAAACTACAAGAGAATGACCACTTGTGTAAACACGTATATTCATATATATATATATATATGTATATATATATCCGATATAGTTGCTGGACGCAACATGTATAAATATATAATTAAAAATTTAACAATAGAACCAAATCTAATAATCGAATGCATTGAAAACACACAGAATTTATCTGTACATCTGTTATATAAAAATCTATAAGATAAGATCATATGTAAGAAATCTATAATTCTAGAATGTTATGAAAAAATATGGCAATCAGAAGGTCTATAATAAATTTTAAGGTCTATAATAAACATAATAAATTTTCAATACCGTATCGATCAACATTCCAACACGTTAGTAGTGACAATAGCCTTGGTTCTTTAATTCAACAATCGACCGATTCCATCTCCATGTTTAATGAGTAATTTCCTATAATTGATAGAATTGATATTTACACTGATGGTTCGAAAACTATCAAGGATGAACAATTTTACGTCGGCTTCGCTTACTGGTCGGAAAATGAGCAATACAGAGACTCACATAAATTACCCAACTCGGGCTCAATTTTTACAGCTGAGTGTTATGCTCTCTTCTATACTCTTAACAAAATTGTTAGTTTAAACTCTGAACACATCAACCTCGGTCAAAGTAAAATGTTTAGAATTTTTCAGACTCATTAAGTCTAGTACATGCTCTAAAACAAATCAAGGGCTTTAAATCGAAATCACCATTACTTGTACATATTAGATACTGTCTCTACTCTATCAACACTATCAATCTGAATATTAAAGTCTATTGGATTCCTGCACATACAGGAATTGTCGGTAATGAACAAACTAATATCGCTGCAAAAAAGCAGCATTAGAGGGAATGGTAAGAAATATTGATATTCTTCACTCTGATCTTTATCGAGACTATAAAATAAAATATAAAAAAAACTATTTAAAAGAGGTCCTAGAAAACAGTAATTCTACTGGCACATTCTATTTGAAAAACTTTTACAACCATCAAAATAAAACTTGGTTTCATAATTTGAATATAAATAGAAAATATATCACTATCATTAATAGGCTAAGGAACAATCACTTGTCACTAAACTGCTCACTATTTAAATTCAACACCGTTAACTCTAACCTATACAGATGCGAAATGGAATGAACTCAACCCATTTTTGAAGCGGATGGTGACTGGCGACGAAAAATGGATCATATACGATAATATCAAGCGAAAACGGTCGTGATCCAAGGCCGGTAGACCGTCCCAAACAGTGACAAAGCCGGGATAGGTGGCCAGGAAGGTTTTGCTGTGTGTTTGGTGGGGTCGAAAGGGAATCATCCACTATGAGCTGCTCCCATATGGCCAGACGCTTAATTCTACCATCTACTGTGAACAACTGGACCGCTTGAAGCAGTCTATCGACCAGAAGCGTCCACAATTGCTCAACAGGAAGGGTGTAATGTTCCACCAGGACAACGCCAGACCACACACTTCGTTGATGACTCGTCAGAAGCTACGGGAGTTCGGATGGGAGGGTAGATCGCATCCACTATATAGCCTGGACATAGCGCCAAGTAATTGCCGCCTGTTCCTGTCCATATTGAACGCCCTTGGTGGTGTAAAGTTGGACTCAAAAAAGGCTTGTGAAAAGTGGCTGTCCGAGTTCTTCGCAAATAAGGAGAGGAGTTTCTACGAGAGGAGTATTATGAAGTTGCCGTCTAGATGGAAACAGATTATCGAACAAAACGGCACATATTTGAAGTAAATCCGATAAATCACTGTAACAGTTTTTATAAAGTATTGAATGAAGAGCAACAGAGCGGAAGGGAGATATTTAACAACCTAATATATGTTTCTCCTATACTGGGTCTTTTCCGAAAGGCTTCCGGTAAGTTGCCAATAAGTAGATATGGCAATGGTGGAATGCATTTTCCTATACTCCCCATGTAAATGTCATAAACGGTTATGAAACTGCCAGTTTTTCGCCGTTGACGTAATCAGTGGAAAGAAACGATCAGGTACAGTATTTTGACTTACTGTTGACTTACTGAGATATCGTTCCGTTGAGTTTGCTCCAGTAAGCAGCTGATCACGCCCATTTTCACAAAATCTCATCGAACAGCTGGTCGTATACGCCCATATACATGTATGTGTATAAGCCAGCATTAGTGTAAAAGTTTGCCAGTGTATTACACATTTAAATTTAAATAAAAGACTTTAAAGAAATTTTCCAATCGAATTTTCATAGTTTTAGTACAAAATGTATACTTAATAATCAGTTTTCTTTATTATCTATGAACAGGTGACGAAATATGGGTTTATAGATATAATGTCGAAACTAAGTCTCAATCGTTCCAGTGGAGGTATTCTGGATGGTCAAGACCGAAAAAGGCTCGACAAACGAAAATGGCCGAGCTCAAAAAACACATATAGCATTAGCGACTACCACTTAAAAAGTAACCAATGAATATTGCTGAAAATTTATCGTACTTCAGGAGCATGTGTACCAACAAAATAAAAAAATTTTTCATACAGGCGAACTCTCCAAACCAGCGAAATTTGAAAATTCTCGTTTCTTTTTGAATATATATCGTATTTTTAAGGAGTTTTCATATTTTTCCTATTCAAAATCACTTGTAAAAAATTAATATACAAATACTAGCATCCTCCGTCTCGGCTTCGCCCGAGATTACTAAGTGACCGGCTACTTATAATATTTAAATTATAATACTTTAGGGTATATAATATTTTTCGTAACTATTTGATTTGGTAGTAGAAAAATATTTTATTTTCAAAAATATTTGGATTTTTCATTTTATCTCTTTTAGAAAATACAATGTATAATTTACGTGTGAAAATATTCTGATCTTAAAGATATCCAAATACGTTTATACGTTTGTCATTGCACTTTATTGCTTCTAATGGCAAAAGAAAGCTTCAGGGAAAACTATAGTCTTTAAATAATAAAGATTCAATGGGTCATTAAATTTTGGGATATGAATGCAGTCTTGTGCAGCTGGATCAGTTAAATAACTGCTTCAATAATGTTATACGGCATATTGCTTAATGTAATCTCTTGCAATTACATAGCATTGGATGGTTCAAGTTTCAGAACAAAATAATAGGAACTCATTTAAGATCGAGATTATGTGATGGAAATTACGCAGCACTAAAAGAATTTAAAAACTCTGTTGAAAAATGATTAGCATCTTCATTATTAAAAAAAGTAATAAATAAATATACATGTTTTGTCTTGCAAAATATTATTATTAGCACTGATGGAAAATGAATAACGATTTTATTCAAAAACAATAATTTTACACGATTTCAGCACTTTTTGATATACTGAAGATAATTTTTAAAAATTATACTATTGTCATCCTTTTAGAAATACTTGTGTGATCATTCACATTAGAAAGTAAGGTAACGTAACGCTCCATTATAATTCTTAAGTCAGATAAAAATACTGCTATTCAATCTAGGTTAGCTTGTGTATGTGTGGCTGCCGCTCGAATCAACGCTCACATACACAAACACACTCAATTCGAATCCTAACCGTTATATATAGAATTAAATTCTAAACGCGATAAATTTCGAATTATATCACTGCAACTAGTTGTTCATTTAACAACTAGCGAGTTTATACACTTGTTTTCCACGTTTGATCAAACAGAAAGAAATAGTAATAACCACTTACTTATAAACAAAATTAAAAACAATGTTCTTCCGTTGCTGTCAGAGATGGGGGGGGGGTGCTGATGACGGGCTCTGGGTTGCATGTTGCTCCTCTCCTGGGTCCACGCCCCTAGCTCGCCGCTGTCACGTCTCCTCCGACTCGTAGTCCGCGTCGCTTTTCCAGACTTCTTTCTCGCTTCTCTTTGCTGTCTCTCTCGTGGGGCTTACCACTTTCTTTCTCCTCTTCTCTCTCTACTCTCTGCTCTGTCAACTTAGCCCCTTCACGGCCGATAAGGAACTCTCCTCGCTGCGCGTCCGCAGTTCGTCCGGGAAGAAGGACAGGCCAGGGGGCGGGAGAAGGTACGATGGCCGATCGCAGTCGGGACGTACCGGACGCGGCCCACGCAACGCGAACAATAAATTTTGTTTTTTTTTTCATTTGAAATTTTGAAATCGCGATCGATCAACAAATAAGAAATGGAGTCTGCGCTCATGGGCATTAACCTCATTACGACGAAGAAAAAGAAAATTACATGTCTAAACAAAAACTTTGTTTTTTTTATTCTGACCATGCAATAGCAATAGTCCTCATTTAATCAGCCTAAGTAACTAAAACAATAATTTTAGCCATGGTTTCATTAATAATAATAAAAATAGCAATAGTTATGATCACCATACGGTTAACTTTCAATTAATATAAGAACAAACATAAACTCTGTCAAAATTTGATCAACCGTTGTGGGGACAGTGTGGCCATCCCGAAATGATATACAAATTCGAATCCCAACTGAATAAATATAAAGCAAACTCCCAAATTAATAAGTTTTTTTTGTACCGCATTTTCCCCAGACAACTTATTTTCTTATACTCTAGGATATTTCACACTCACAAGCTTACATGCTAAAATTTCTTTTGCAATCGTACATGCTAAAATTTCACATACAGTCTTACGTACTACTATAACTTCTAATCTTACAAAATACTTCTAATACAATCTTACATGCTACAATTTTTTTTTCGTTTTTTTTTCTCTTAGAACTCTTACATACCACATTTAGATGAGATTTTTAATAGTAACTTTAATGACTTATTAATTAAAAATTTATGACATTACTTAGAGCTGACGACATATACCATACTCTTGTTTTTGCATCACCTTCGTTGATCACTAACTGGAGAGCTGGTTAATAATTATACTGAATCACTGTTGTTCTTTTTCATAAATTTTGTTTCATTTCTTCCTTAGCGATGTATCCTCAATCTCTGGGTCGTCTAATGATTCATCCTTCTGGATCCATTGTTTATGTATTTTTAATAGGTTTAAATTTTTTTTCTTTCATTTATTTATTATTACTCTTATTGCTATTACCTCAGATTTATTGTTATTATTTGATTTAATTTCAAACTTTTTTATAGTTCTTTTACCAGTTCTAGTATTTTTATTATTTATTGATGCTGCTTTACATTGATTAACTTTACTTATTCTATTTTTGCAATTATTTACATTTGCTTCACTAGTATTTTTTCTTTTATCTGCATTTGGCGTATATTTTTTTAATTTTTTTTTATTCATCATCATTGTTTTAGATTCACATTTGTATTTATAATATTATTCAAATTATTGGTGGTCGCTTTTTCAGATTCATTGTCTTGATTCACAAAATTTTTTGTATTATTTATGTTGACTATTTCAGATATACTGATTTTATTTGTATTGACATTACTATTTATTAAAATTTCTTTTAGATGCACTGTTTGTATGTATTTATGTCCCGGTGTTTGCTCAGACTCCGCCACGATTCCATTCCCCTCCTGAACCTGAAAACCTCGTTTAGCCTCCGGCGAGCTTTTCCCGAGGGTCCCTTCGCTTCGGACACCTCTACTGATTCTCTCTCGTTTCGTGGGGCGACCTTAAGATAACAGGTCTCTCCTCCACATGACACACCACTCTATCAGTCTGATGCTCCTTCGGGGACTCCCCGATCTGTACCTGACCTACTCTATAGTCCTCGGTTTCACCGGCATCTTGTTCTGCACACCGGACTCCGGTGTTTGTTTTTCGCACATCTAACCTCCACATCGGAGCTTCCAGCTGATCTGCTACCTCGAGCGCAGGCTTCCTCGATTCTTGCTCGTTTTCAATGGTCTCCCTTGGTTCGCTTCGGGGCCTCATCGTCTACTCGCTCTCTTCTCTTCGGAATAGCCCCCTTTGCTCCTGGTACGATATTTGATCCTAACGACGTTCCGAGGGTGAATAGGGGGTTGCGGAACTGTTGCGCCCCCCTCCTTTCGTTTCTCAACTTCGCGCAGATGGAGGCGCAGTCAGGGTAGTTGCGGATTCCCACGCTTTGCCGGCCGCACCATTGGCACGACAGTGTGCTCCTCCGATTGCTCGAGCAGTCGGTGGCATAATGCCCGCGTTGATGGCACCGAAAACACGAGATGCTCGGGCAGTTCGACGCCCGATGTCCTAGTGCTCTACAGTGAAAACACGAGCCATAGAACCGTCCGTCCTCCCCGTCATACGTCGGCGGTGAACTCCTTCGAACCTCCTCGCGGCTATGGTTCTATCACAGACCGTTGTCTCCAAGCTGGCGACTCAGATCTTGGGGCGATCTAGCCCTCGACTGCCGCACTTCCCAACTCCTTTGCCGATGTCGCGGCGTATCGGGAGATAACCGCCTCGCCACTGCAGCGTAGCTCTGAGGCCTCTCCGACTTGGTCATCGTTGTCGGTCTCGGCGTCTGGGTCTCTACGGGTCCCGGTATGGCCGATACCTCTCTGACTTTTGCATTTACTCTCTTGGGTTTCCTTTGGGTCTCCTTGTTGTAGCCCTCACTCTCGGTCCACTCAGTCCTTCGGCCTGGCTCACTCTGTGTGACAGCCGCGAGCTTCGTCGCCTTGGCCTTCCCTACGGTAGGAGCAGCACTACCGAGTCTCATCTTCTCCTTCGCTGGCGGTGCACTCCACCTGGTTTGGAGCTCCATCGTACGCTCCATCTCGAGGCCATAACGTGTTAATTCGGTAAAGTTGGTGAACGTCTTACTCACCATGTATACCTAATACTCCGGTCGTAAGTTGTTGGCGGCGACCATCACCTGCTCGCTCAACGACGGCTGCCTCCGGAAGTACGAGACGATATGTCTGAACTTTGCGACAAAGGTGGCACGGTCTCGCTGCGATCTTGGGTCCTCGAATACAGTTCTCTCTGTAAGTCGTCCTCGCCCAGCTAGTTGATGAATCTAAGTCTAAACGCCTTTTCGAATGCCACCCAGCTACTGGTCTCTGCCCGTATGGGTCGATACCACTGCTGCGTGTCTCCCTTCAACGTGCTGGGGATCGCCCTGATCAATTCGTTCTCCATCAGGCGGGCTGAGTATCGACATTCTTCGAGGTCCGCGAGATACTCCTCCAGATAGAGGTATTATCCTAGAGATATTCCCATCCGATCTACTTGGCTGGTCCCTGGTCTAGGAGTCGGTGCGCGCGTGATTTCTGGGTGGTCCCGTCCTCCGTCCTGGCCAGGTTAGCATCGTCGTCGATCTCCTCTCTGACGCGGGAATTAGACACGTTCCGGGCGAGACTCCTACCATCGTCGGTTACTCGTTGATTCGGTTGCGCCTAATGCGGAACGCTACGGTGCCGACATTGCTGGTCAAACTGCGACAGGATTGATCTACTGTCCATCTCTTCTTGTAGTCGCAGCCGCTCTTCTTCGTTTCAGTCCATTGCCATCTGGAGTATGTGGTCCATCTGTACATTCGCCACTCGTTTCTGGTCCTCTAGACGGCGCAGCAAGCCTGACTGGTCTGACAGGCTGACGATTGAAACGACTCCTGGATTAATCGTAATCGGTTGGGTTGCTGGTGTCGGTATAGTGTTCCTCGCCGTGGTGTACATCGACGTGGTGGTGGTGAATGTCGTTGTCGTGACCGTCACGGCCTTGCCGGGAATCTGCGTGACCGTGAGCAGCAAGGCTCATGGACTACCGAAGGAATTAGCCCCCACCGTCGTCGGCGGGATCGCTAGAGTCATATAACTCTCACGAATGCTCCCATGCTCTTTTTCGCCTATTCGTCGTATTAGCACCTTTTATTCTATGGAGACTTGCCACCGTCTGGAGAAGGTAAACGGACACTTCTGCTGACATCAGTGCTTCACAATAAAATTATAACTCTTATATGACAATATAATTTTATACAACTCGACGTACCACTCTCTGTCGGGCTTTCAAGCTGTAAAGAGGCATAATAAAAGAATCTCTTAATTAAATATTGTAGTTCAATTAATTTATTCTTATATATGTATAAATACGTATATATATATATATATATATATATATATATATATATATATCAATATCTTGTGTTCCTTCTGTGTTTGTTCGATTATTTCGGGTTTGACATACGGAGATCAAGAATATAGTTATATAACTGGCGCTGCGAAACAGGATACTGCGAAGCTGCTCAATTCAAGATTCATCTTCAAATTAACCGAAGGAAATCGAAGAGAAGGAAGTAGCTGGTGTTTCAACCCCATCGTCGCACTTCTACAAAATTCATTACGCCCAAGCTGAAACCAAATTGTAGGCAGAAGTCACCTGGAATCGTCGAAGAAGTAAATCTTTGAAATTCCATAACTCCTTTCATATCCCTTCGTGAGGTACGATTGTTCATCGAATAAAGAATAATATAGTTAAACAAAAGTGAGAAATTAAATTCAAACAATTAAATTTAAAATTCTTAATTAATAATGGCTACGGAACAATTTAAACTTAGATTGAGTATATGGCGCGACGCGATCCCCAAATACGAAGGAGGAACAAAACTTCTTTTGCATTTTTTGCAAACTTGTGATAAATTTATAGACGGTTTAGCCACAAATGATGACACGATAAATGTATCTTTGTTGGCGCTGATTAAATCGAGAATACATGGTGACGCTTTAGATTTGATTGTTGCAAATAATCCCGCAACATAACGAATGCAAAAGAATTTTAATAAATACATATAGTGATCTTAGTTCGGAGGATTTATTATTTAATAATGTGACGACGTGTTATCATTTATCTAATCATCATTTTGATAAATACGCTGATGAAATAAAACTACGTCTAAATAAATTAAAAGTACATATTCAATTGAATGTTCAAGATACTAATTTAAGGCAAATGAAATTTGAATTTTATGAAAATATTGTGCGAAATACTTTTATTAATGGCATAAAGGAGCCATATCACTCACACTTAGCACACTTCGATCTAGACGATATCGAAGCCTGTTTAATCAAATGTAGGAAGCTTGATAATCATAAACACCAAGCTGAATTTTTGAATTTTCAGAGAATCAGAGAAAATAAACCTAAACCTAGTAACTTTAATAATTCTAGGAATACAAATCAATTTAATACATCCCTAAATTCAAGAAATACTAACTCACTTAGTGCACCTACAAATGCAAGGACTTTTAATTCATTCAATACGTCCGAAAATAGAAATGCCTTCTCAGTCCCACAAGGGCAACCTCATTTTAGACCCAAAAACATTGGAAACACTTTGGAAATAATTTTAAACAAAATTTTAATAATACTAGACAACCAAATTATCAAGCGACTCCAATGTCGATAAGTACCCGAAATACGAGCCGGCCGAATAATAATTTTGGTCGAAATATCAATTCAGCGACATCGAATAATATACGATCAATAGGCAGTAACTTTTTCAAAAGCACCGGCCCACCGGATTTTTTTTCGGAAGAACTACATAACCAAGAAGACATACCAGAAGAGGAAATTTATACGGAAGAACTCCCTAACGAAGAGCAAATGCACGATGAATCAGCTTTTCTTAAAGAGCAAAATTTAACCTTTGAAAATTTTCAAGAAGGAGACAAATCCTTTTGTAAGTGTACTTTTGAATAAGGTAGTAAATTTGAATAATATTGGAAATTGCCCCCAATTACCCCACATAATAACAACAAGCCCACCGTTAAAAATTCTCATAGATTCTGGAGCCTCGTCTTCAATTATTAACCGAAAAATAGCCTATAAATTATTTTCCAAATATATCTTTCCGTATAACTTTGAAATTAAATCAGTTCATAAAATAACGCAAGGTACACACGCTCTTACATTTCCTATTTTACGCGTATTTGGACACGATATACCAATAACATTTCTGATAGCACCATGGCATTTTATATACGATTATCTAATTGGAAATAAATATTTACAAAATTTGGAAGCGAACATAAATTATAAAACGCAGACATTTAGCACTGCCCAATTTGAAGTAAATTATTTAAATAATATTCTCGAAAAATGTAAAAAGACCGCTTTAAACCATCATCAAGAACGAGACATATAGATAAGGACCGAGCACATGAATGAGCAAGAGAAAGAAAAGATCGTAATGTTACGCCGCAAGTATAGAGATTGCTTCTCAAATAAAGCTGATAAGATATCAGCTACTTCTGCTGTTACACATGATATAAGAACTAAAGACGACCACCCGATTTATGCCAAAAGTTTTAGATACCCCTATCATTTGAAAGAAATAATTCAAGAACAAGTAAGAAAATTATTAGATGACGAAATAATACGGCCAAGTAACTCACCGTATGCCTCACCTATCTGGATTATTCCCAAAAAGCCAGATGTCAGTGCCAAGAAAAAGTGGAGAATGGTAATTGATTACAGAAAACTAAATGATAAAACGATTGAAGACAAATATCCTTTACCAAGAATGGACGAAATTTTAGAGAATTGAGGTAAATGTACTTATTTTAGTACGTTTGATATGGCGCAGGGTTTTCACCAAATACCGGTAGACGAAAATGCAATAGAAAAAACAGCATTCACAGTCGAAAATGGACATTATGAATATGTTCGTATGTCGTTTGGCCTGAAAAATGCCCCCGCTACCTTTCAAAGAATGATGGATAAAGTTTTAAGAAAATATTTACATAAATTTTGCTTTGTCTATATGGATGACATTGTAGTTTTTTCAAAATCTTTACAGGAACATTTGCAACATTTGAAACTTATTTTTGATGAAATGAGAAAATACGAGTTAAAAATGCAACCGCATGAAAGCGAATTTTTACGTAAAGAAGTTCCATTTTTAGGTCACATTATAACATCAGAAGGAATTAAACCGAATCCTGAAAAAATTAGTGAAATAATAAAATACCTTATACCCAAATCGCAAAAAGAAGTTAAATCATTTTTAGGACTTACCGGATACTATAGAAAATTTATTAAAGATTATGCGAAAATAGCCAAACCACTTACAAAAGTGCTCAAAAAGGACGAGCGGATAAACTGCCAAGATCAGGAATATGTTGAAGCCTGTAAAAAATTAAAAGAACTGATTACAAATGCACCTGTACTAGCTTATCCTGATTTTACAAAACCGTTTATTATAACTTCAGACGCATCGAACGTAGGGATCGAAGCTGAACTATCTCAAGATAAACATCTAGTATCTTGCTATTCAAGAACACTTAATTCAGCTGAGCATAATTATTCAACTATTGAAAAAGAGTTATTAGCTATTGTAGAAGCGTGCAGACATTTTAGACCGTACATATATGGGAAAAAATTCATAATTGAGACAGATCATAAGCCGCTGACCTGGCTATGTTCCTTAAAATCACCGAATGCCAGATTAATTCGATGGAAAATAAAACTCGAGGAATATGATTATGAAACAAAATATAAGAAAGAAAAAGAAAATAATGTAGCGGACCCATTAAGCCGGATCGAAATAAACGCCCAAGAAGACAACGAGGACTTGTCCTTAATGATACCTGAGGCGTCTAATATCGCATTTCGTACGCTCGACGAGCTCGACGACGAGAATGTTACAGTACATACCGCAAACGAAGACTCAGTCTTTTAATATTATATATAGAATATTAAAAGAACATTTTAATGAAAAATTGAATTTCGTCAAAACAAATGTTTATACGCCTGTAATAAGCCGAAACAATTTTATGAAAAAGCTAGAAGACTACCATAACAAAAATCACAACGGAATACAAGAAATGACCGCCTATTTTAAGAAGAAATTTTATATTTTGAATATGGACAGAATTATTCAAAATTACATAAATCAATGTAAGATATGTTTGGAACATAAATACGAAAGGCGACCCTAAAAGACTGAAAATTACGGCCCTATAATTGCTAGCAGACCACTCCAGCACATACACCTGGATATTTTTCATATAAATAAAGAAAAATTCCTGACTATAATAGATATCTTTTCGAAATATGCACAAGCTTATATTTTACCGGACGGTAACGCAATTACAGTTCTCAACAAATTAAGGCATTTCGCATCGCACCACGGATATCCTGATAAAATTACGACAGACAATGGAAGCGAATTCAACTCAGCTGTTTTCAGGGAATTTTGTAAAATTCATAAATTCGAATACCATCAGACTACAGTTAACAGGCATACGTCTAACGGCCCGATCGAAAGGCTGCATTCTACTCTCAGAGAAAAATTAAGCATTTTGGTAAATCAAAATCCGAACGAAATTATTACAAATCAAATTACAACCGCTATACTTATATACAATCAAAGCATTCACTCTTGCACCAATTTTGCATCATCTACGCTTTTATATGGACCATATGACGAACTACACAAACACATTATCGAACCCGAAGTGGATGCTATAGAAAAATATAACGAAATTCGGAAAAATGAAATTTTATCTTTTTATGATAAATTATATAATAAACAGAAAGAACAACAAAACTTTCCCAATGAATCAGACAAGGCTTTCGATAATAAAGAAATTTATATCAAAACCTACCAACAGCAACGGGATAAAACTGCGCCTCGATATCAGAAATTACTTGTAGATCAGCAAAAAGGTCCCTCGCTAGAATGTTATAGACACGGACAGCCACGCCGTTATAATTTGAGGAGTGCTAAGAGATTAAGAAAAGCGTACTTTCGTTTACAGAAGGATGAGGGCTGCCCTGGTCATTATGATCATCGCGACGCTTGCGGAGAGTAAAGAAACCGACACCGATAAGACGTATTATGAGTACGAGCAAGGAATCGGAAGAATTACTACAAATTATCATTACTTATGCTTTTACATAAACTTAACATCGCTGACGAGAATCTACCAAGAAATTATGACTAGTTATTCGCTATTAAGTTCTCGACGAGAACTCCAACATTCCAACTTATTGAGACAGGCGGCGATATTATCCAGAGAAGAACAGCAGAATTTACAAGAGATAATGCCACAAAGCGAGAGAATAAGACGAGGTCTCTTTGACGGATTAGGCATAGCTATTAAATACATCTTTGGCAACCCAGACGCCACTGATTTGGACGAAATACATAACTATCTTCATTTACTAGATCATCAGCAACAGCAGGATATCATTACGTTAAATAAATCGATAAGTATCATAAATAAAATAAGTAAAGACTTCAATGGAAATACCGATATCATCAATAGAAATTTGCTTATATATCGAATAGCATTGAAATTTGCTTATATATCGAAAGCATTGAAAAATGAAAACACCGTACTTAATAACTTTGAAACCATCGTTACACTCATAATACAGGAACAACATTTCATTGAACTGTTAAATAAAATAAAAAAATCGTTCATTTTTTCGGAACAATTATTTGACTTGGAAAGACTACAATATGAACAAATATTATACATTCGAAAACATTTGTCTGAAATTTATTCTCGTAAAGAACTTATGCTTAATTATCAAAATTTATTAGATTTTTGTTTTGCACGGGGAACGGTCGCGTGTAATCATGAATCCATCATTTATACGCTTAAAATTCTGATCCTCAATCCTATTGAATTTTCCCTTATTCAAAGACTTGCTATCATTAATAGTAGTAATCAAACAGAGATAATTAACATACCGTGGATTTTAATTGAAACTCGAGGAATATGATTATGAAACAAAATATAAGAAAGAAAAAGAAAATAATGTAGCGGACCCGTTAAGCCGAATCGAAATAAACGCCCAAGAAGACAACGAGGACTTGTCCTTAATGATTTGCTCAAATGTGTCAAGAATTATATAAAAGAATATACTTATGTCGACAAATCAATGTAGAAAAGTCACAGCCAATTATAATTTCAATGACATCATCACTAACCTTTATATATCAACTATCCGATAGAATACTTGTTTCTAGTAATCATCCGATCAACATCAAGGTCGATGGCAATGAAACTACAGTAAAAGGAACGCATGAGATACGAGGAAGTGATATCCAAATTCAGGGGTACAAGCCCTATGACAAGTTTGAAGAAATTAAACAATCTGATTTAATGGTACCCATAATTATAAAAAACCATTAATTAAGCTTTGAGTCGTTAAAACAGTTAATCTTGCCACCAATAACTGCACCTACACGTTAGCCGCTTGGAAGAGAATTTCATATGTCAGTATCGGCAATTACACTTGCATCATTGGTATTGTTGATTCTTTTAATATACTTGGCTTATAAATGTAAGAAGAATAAAAGCCGAATTCAATCTCCACCTGTCAACGACGAGGACGTCTTTGAACGTCGCCAGGGAGGAGTTATATAACTCTCACGAATGCTCCCACGCTCTTTTCTGCCTATTCGTCATATTAGCACCTTTTATTCTACGGAGATTTGCTACCGTCTGGAGGAGGTAAACGGACACTTCTGCTGACATCAGTGTTCCACAATAAAATTATAACTCTTATATGACAATATAATTTTATACAACTTATATATATATATATATATATACTTTTATACACGACGTGCCACTCTCTGTCGGGCTTTCAAGCTGTAAAGAGGCATAATAAAAGAATCTCTTAATTAACTATTGTAGTGCAATTAATTTATTCTTATATATGTATAAATACGTATATATATATATATATATATATATATATATATATATATATCAATATCTTGTGTTCCTTCTGTGTTTGTTCGATTATTTCAGGTTTGACATACGGAGATCAAGAATATAGTTATATAACTCTCGCCCCAAAATCCCGATCTCGTCCAGGGTTGTCATTGGGCTTCCGCGCCCACGTCCGATACCTCGATGATGCTTATCGATGAAAGAATCATCTACGACATGAGCCTGAACAGTCTCTCTTGTGGACGACAAGTCCCGATCTTCTGCATCCTCCGTCGTCCAGGTCACATCTAAGGATGGATCTTGGTTGCGGAGTTCGGTTCTCAGAAGACGTCTCCTTAACACGTGACGGTCTCCGTGCGTACTCGCACCTAACGTACACAAGACTACTCTCAGCTGGTCCTGGTCCAGACGACGAAATAGGCCATACATCTCCCAGACCCCATCGTACTGGTCCGTGATTAACTTCAAAGACGCGTTACACGCGTCCCTCTTCACTGACGCCATGATCACTTCTAGAAAATTTCAACCTCGTTTATTCGCTCCTCGGTACGGTTACCCCGTTCGAAACGCGATCTGCTTTACCATCCGGAATCGTCAAACAGAGGCGGGATGGCGGACGAAAACGAAGATGCACGCGTATGGGAGGTAAAGCGGGTATGGGCCCGAGTCGCGTGCCAGTGGGTTCGTTGGAACAATAATTGAAATTCACTATATATAATCAAAACGTAATATAATCTGGCGATTACCTTGACCTTCTTACCTCTAGAAGGAATCAAATGGGAAAAAAGATCAAACGAGACAGAGCTCCAATACCGACTTTGCAATACCGTCGATGATAGCTCGTCTAGAGTATTCAAATATTCCTCTTCATTTGATTAAAATTTCAATTTTCCAACCGATCGTGACATTTCAAACCTTTTTTTTTATTACTGCTTCCTCCTCCTGAAAAGGGAAACAACGCGAGGTGGTTGGCAAGCGATCGAGATTATTCGATGGGCACAAGCAAAATATATAGATGCATGTATCAATAAGATGTGAACATTATCAATAAATCAAATCAATCGATAAGAAATTTCATAACATATAATCATGATCAATAATAGAAATCTGGTTTAGAGCTCCCATGCCCCCGGCTCGTCTCTCGATTCGTACGCCCCAAGGGCGGTCGAACTCTACAGGTCCAATTGAAGGACTTCGCCGTTGCAGGATGTGGGGCCCTCGGATGACCAATGCCGTAACCTCGTCGAATAAATTTCAAATTTCTCTATCGGAGATCTCAGCCCTTTAGCGCACGTAACGGGCAACTAGTATAATCAGATTTACTATTTATTTAACTATTTATAATAAGTCGATTGGCGGTCACAGGTGGTACGGAAAGACGTAAATAACGAGATGGCAACGACGTCGCAGAAAATTTTCCTAAATTCTCTCCTCGCCCAAGCTTAGGATATTGTTAAAATACGGCGAAGAGCACAAAAAATCAGAACGTTATTCCGGATCAAAAGAAAAAAAAACGAACAACTAATTTAGAAAAGCATTTAGCCCGAACTCGTTGTTTATCCTTGAGTTTTTTCCTCTTTGAAGTTTAACAATCAAAGCAAAAAAAATAAAAATAAATGTTTAAATACATAAGTTTAATAATAAATCTATTATGATAGTAACATATAGTAATGATAGTAATCCTTTTTTTCTTTTGATTACAACATGTACCACTAGACTAGGTGAAGCGAATTAGTACATTCCCTATCTCCCTATACTAAAGTAGAAACCTCAAAAAAAAAATCATATAATTTTTAACTACGACGAAATACTTAAATTTCATAATTGAATGACTACCCAGATTCGCTTAATATGTGTGGTAAGCATTTATACAAGTGAACCGCGTTATTACTCTTGAAATGGTATTTAATCTAAGTAACACATTATCTAATTTAGCTCTCATTCACGTATATCACGTTGAACTCCTTTAACCATTATATAAATAAATTTTTATGGCATTTACAAAAGTTATACGATCGAAATTTGTAGCTTGGTTAGAGAACATTCTTATTTATTAAGCTACGATATAAATTTTTTTTGTCATTTTCTGTTTTTAAATATATATGCGCGTTAAATATGAATTCGTACTTAAGAACAGAGAAAATAAATAATATGATTTTGGACTTATGCGTTTACCTGTATATAGGTTAAAATAAATTACGTATTCTAAATTTGGAAATTTGTGTCTTTAGAAATTAACACAAATTGTACGTACCTAATTTATCCTGTAAATTTTTCTTTATTTATTTTTAAAATCTCTCTTCCGAAACTTCTATATCGAAATATAATTATTAATGAGTGTTGTAAATCTGTGCTGCTTCAGTCATTAAGTATGATGTGTGTACTAATGAGGCGAGTCATTTATCTATATGCTCTCCTTACAATTCGAACAATGTACCGTGTAGTTAATCCACAAGATAAACGACCAACTTGGTATTGAAACCTCTTACTGAAAGTAACAAAGCTTCAGCAAGATGCTATTTTACAGAAATGTTTCCTTTTTATCCAGTTCAAAAATACAATTTCTTTCCCGTAGTAATATTTTTTTTAATGATTCAATACTGATTTAATAAAAAGAAAGAAACGAGCGTCAAAGCGTACAGAATTCTACGTTCATAATGTCAAGAAAATATTCCTGTACATAAGAACAAGGAATATCAATTTGTAAACGTATATTAATTATTTTTTGCTCATAGAACTTATTAGGTTTGAGTAGTCATGAGAATACTACTATACATTAACTTAGTCAAAAAACAAAATTAATCCAATCAAATCCGCAAAAATAAATATCACATTAACAATTTCATTTCTTTAAAGATAATGTCCAATAATAAAGATAAACTGAGATACTCTTACCATAATAACAGAAAAGTTGCACTCTTGTTAAACAAGAGAAAATCCACGAGTGAGGTGCAACTATTTTACTATATAATGCTACAATTGGATGTATTAGTGCTTCTCTGAGTTAGCATACTAAGTATAAACTTTAATGCTGCTTTGCAAAATGAGAAAAATTAAATATAAATACAATGAAATTTTGATTGATGCATATGTTTACATATACCATGACTAATAAATATAATAAAGTATTGGTAAATTTTAATAAATTTCAGTTACTTCTAAGTTAATTTTCCAGTTAAGTTAAAAAAACAAATAAGTAAAAGAAGAACCAACAAAATTTAGAGATAGACCTCTTTGTATGAGTTGATTTAAGTTTATTAATTTAAATTTAATTAAAAATCTGGATGAACTTATTTGCAAGAACTCTTACAGCAGACCTATACCAAGACAATACAAAAAAAATTTCTTTGATTACAAATTCTCATGAGATAGATATTAATTTAATTTAATATTAATACATTTTTTTGAAATAATAAAAAAATTTTATACAACGTTTCATCTTATTCAGTTTCGAAAAAAAAATTGCCCGCTTGGAGCCCGTTGGATTGGGGGTATGAACGTCTCCTGGTTGACGCGGTTGATCAGTCAACAAGGATCGACACAGCCCTCTGCCTCTGCCTATGTTTGGAAACATCATCTCTGCTGAAGGTATCTGTAGAGAAACGAGATGGTTCGTTAGGGGGTTAGTATGTTTTTATGTCCGAAACGTGTACTCTGATTTTCTTCCTGTATCCATATCTTCTAGCTTGAAGATGATAGAGGATATCTTCCTGACTATTCTCTCCTGACTAACCTCTTTATTCGATTTAGTCAGTTAGCAGGTGTTAATGGCTGACGTGGTTGGTTGCCTGTTCGGATGTTTCTACACGTGGGCATCTCCCTTGGGTTTCTACCAAAATTTAGGAAAGCTGGCGAGGCTTGCGTACTGGCATGCACGGACAACATGTTCGTGGCGAAGGCCAGTTCAGATAGATGAATGTTCCAGTCTTTATAATCTTCTTTTACGAAGATTGAGATCATGTCTTTGAATGTGCGATTTACCCGCTCTTCTGGGTTCGCCTGAACGTGATATGGCGCTATCACCTGTTGTATTATTCCGAGTTCGTTGAACCGCTGTTTGACCGACTTATTGGCGAACTCGGTACCATTGTCAGAGAATAAAAATTTGGGGCAATCCCATTAGAACAAGTAGCTCTTCCAGCGCCTTAATTATCGTTGGCCCCGTTGCCTTACGTAGTGGTCGAAGCTTCACGTATTTGGTGAACAGGTCTTCGAACATCAAGAGATATCGGTGTTGACCTTTACTGGCCGGAAATCGGCCCATTATGTCAGTGGCACGCTCGTCCGTGGCCCTTCCACATTTCTGTGTGTCATCAAACCGGTTGGTGCTCTCTGGGAGACTTTGTATAGCTAACATTCTGGGAAGTGCTTTATATAGCTGTATATATCTCATCTTATTCCTGGCCAGTAATAATTTCGAGAGACCTTGTGTAGTGTTTTTTCAACATCAAAATGTCCGGGTGTCGGCGTGTTATGACATTCGAACATTATCCGCTCTCGGTCTTTCGAAGAGATGACGATCTTTCAGTCGTCTTCTTCGGGGCCTAATATGGTCAATGGCCTCGTCTACTGCATATCCAACACGGCCGATCATCTTCACCGTGGTTTCTTCGTTCCGTACGTGGACGCGGTGACTCACGTGTTCTTTCATACTCTGGATATTTATCGTTGCGTTCTCTTATAGGTGATCGGCGATAATGATTTTGGTTACTGTTTCCTCGAGCTGGACGGTAGTCGCGAGAGGGGCTGGTTATACGGGTCATGTTACGTGGAGACGGGCTTCTAAGTCTGTATCACGGTTCATCGGTCGATTTTGATCGAGGCCGAGGGGATGTTAACGAATGATATCTGGGAGAAAGGCTTCGGTATTATTTTTCCCTTGACACTCTTCTAGGTTCGTCCCGTGGTTTTCTGGATGTTGGGCTGAGGCTATCTTCCCGGTTTCCTCTACCTGGCGAAGAGCATTTGCTGTGTTCTTTCTTAGTTGTTATTATCGTTGCCGGTGGTTCGGCCAATGTTACATGTTTTGGCTGTTCTTCGTCTAGTGTATCCAGTCGAGATCGTCTGGTCGCTCTTCCAGACTGTGGGCAGACTGCGCTGCTTATTAGGCAGGTCTCTGCTGCTAGCAGCTCCTTTTAACGACGAGTTAACTCTTTCTTAAGTTCTATCTGCTGGCCTTGTACCTTCAGCTCGTCTAGTGTCTTAAAGTCCGCCCTATTAATCTTGTCGATAAAGGTAGAGTTTAGATTTCGATATACTCTAACTAATTGTGTTTCTGGTGATAATGGTAGCGACACTTTTCCTAATATTGCTCTCATAACTATTAAGTATGACCCTATTGACTCGTTGGAACCTTGCGTCCTATCTCTAAATTCATCTTCCAACCGCAATGTATAGTCAATAGGTCAAATTGTTGTCGCAGTGCTGTCTTTAGGTGTTCCACTGTTTATAGATTGGCCTTGCCCATGTACGATCAGGTCCGCATAATGTATCTGGTATTAGTTTTAATATATCTGCCGCTGGGATGTTTAGACATTCGCAAGTCTCTTCTAATCTTTCGATGAACTCCGGAATATTTTACATTCCATTGTCTTAGCAGTTGCCCTGCTCGTGTTTCCTTAAGATACGTGCTATCATATGACCTGTCCTGATGCCAGGTTAGTGTATTCGGGATTCCGTTTGACGTATGCGGCGGTGGTGCTGCTGGCTCATCTGCGTGCCTGTTGTTGTCTTGGGCTGCGGCGGTAGGTAATTCTGATTGTTGCTGTCGCCTGCTCGCAGTATACTGCTGCATTCACAGGTTATAGGGGTCATTCAATGGCCCTGATAGATTGTAACAAGGGTTTACCATGATTGTTGGTATTTTCCCTGCAATTGTACTGTGGGCCGGTGGCGATGGCCATTGGCCCATTTTATACCGTCCGAACAGGGAATTAATGGGGAAACACCATGGTGATGTCATCGTGACTGTTTTTGGTTGGGGGCTCTGCTGAGTGGCAGCATTCTGCGCTCGCACGTTAACCGCTGTTGCTTTATTAACTTTTATCCCATCTACCATGTTTAGCTCCGTGGTGTTTAATACTTCTGATATCTCAGAAATGTCTGGATGAATCTCGTCATTCATCTCATTCCATTCAGCAGCGCTGTTTCCAAAAAGTCGTCGTAGCTCAAATCGGACTAGTCTATCTCGAATTTTTGATTATTATTATTATGTTACTTGATAATATTTATTAATTTATGATGCTATTATATTTGTTACGCAAGTACTAATGTAGTGAGGATTTGTAAAAGTTATTAATGTTTGTTGCCGATGAAAGAAAATAATTATTTTCAGTGGCCTGAAGCGATAGAAAGAGAAAAAAATTAGAAAAAATTTTCAAAAAATCGTTGAAGTTGAAATAATTTAATTCAGCATTTTTTTGCATTTCTGTAAAAATCAGAGAAAATTAAAAAAAAAATTTTTTTGTTTGTTTATGCAAAAAAAATTATTTATTATTTATTTGTTTTTTTTATTAAATAAATAAGATTTATGTCCTCGTTAGCCTTTTACTGGTTACTTTAAAGGTGAAATCTATTGTCAAATTTTTTTTCCAAGTTGCATATTATTTGTTTATTTATTTATTAATCATTATTAATTATTTAAGTTATTTGTGTTTTAAGTAATCTTCTATTATTTCTATGTCATCTGGTTCTGCTTATTCTTGACTATTTTCCTTGTAGTTATGTTTTAATTTTTTTTTGTTATTTATTATTAATTATTATTTAACTTATTTATTATTTCATCAGCTACTAATTATTTAATTAATACCTAAAAATTGAATACCAGGCTAGACAATCTCTACTGTTCTTCGTTGACAAAAAGAAAGAATTTGCTGTTTTGATTTTAAATTATTTAAGAATCTTGTTTATTATAAAAGAATTATATTTATACTATTGTTAGCGTACGTTATTGTTGCTTGTACGTCTCGTACAAGCGTACCTTATTTTCCTCTCACTTCTATGCCTATACTAGCTGATCCTGTGAATGCTTCATTTATGTGCCTATTTATTTATGTAATTAAAAGATGGTTTTTTGTAAATAGCTTACCTTCAATTTCTGCTCCTGCAGTTTCAATCGTTTAAGAAAAAAAAGAATAAAAACCCAATATCAAATTTGTGATTGTCAAAAATTTGTTTATTCACTTATTTATTTGTTTATTATTTTATTTATTGTGAATTTATTGATGTTATCGTTGCCTGATGTTCTTAACAAATTTTTATCATCACCTCTATTTTAAAATCTTATCTTATACTAAAATGCATTTCAACACATACATATTCTGTTCATGACAGCTATGCTGATCCCATGCTGTGCAAGTATTATTTATTGATCACCTCTCTATTAATTTTCAGTTCCTTGTTGCCTTCGATATAATATCTAATATAAAAATACTTTCCAGTAAAAAAACGGTATTTAGAACCAGTTCTGTCTGTTAGCACACTATAAGGCACCGAGACCCTCATATGGTATAGAATACTCTTAGAGTATTTTTGGCAAAATTTACAATTATTTATAAATAATTCCCAATTTAATTACCACCATTGCTATGATTCATACGAGTTTACTGCACTTTGCTGGGTCAGAAAATTCCTTTTTCTTCCCACACTTTTGATTTTTTAATTTCTTACCTACATGCACTGCACTTGATATAGGTTATACGTGTACTGCCTAGTATAGCAGACAGATATTAACTTTGCGACGGCCAAAAACATGGTCGCGCAAATTCATTGCGACCGATATATAAATTTATTACACAAATATATCGCGAACACAATAAACACATTAAATTATAATAATTTATTTCCGTCACAAACACGCCAGCAGCGAATACTGCGGTAAGCGAACGCGCAAGCAGCGCATACTGCGGTAGGCGAACGCGCAAGCCTTATACTGGCGCGCGCATTCCAGCATATACAACGGGTGTTCTAAAACGAACTTACCCGCTGTATTTAATTAATATAATTAATTAAAATATTATTCACACCGAATATATATATATATATATATATGTGTGTGTGTGTGTATACACTATTGTACGTGTATCAACTGATGTTTGTACGCAGTAATCGACTGCCTTGTAATTATAATTGCGAAAATTATAATTAATATTAATTATTATTATTATTAATATTATTCTTATTATAAATCGGCGGCTCGTCCGATGTTATACGAGCGGCGACGATAATATCCGATAATTTTATTATAAAAGAACCTGCAATAAGCCAAATCAGGGAGTTCGTTCAGTGAACCGGCTGACTCGAAGTCGTGTCCCTGGAACTCCTCCCGAAGCTAATCTCGGAGCTACCGCTCGATTAATCCTGACCAAATTTATCACTACCGAAATTATTAACTTGATCTCTGTTGCGAGGCGTTCCTCAAAAGACCAGCAGTTCTCTTATCCTGTAAAATTCTGTTACCTATTTACTCTTGATCCTGGTTGCGAGGCGCTCCTCAAAAGTCCAGCGGAGTTCATTTTACCTTAGTTTTATACCTAGAATAAAATCTACCTGATACAGTTAAATTCCCCTCGTGGAAAATAGCACCGGGTATCCGTGCGAAAAATAGCACCGAATTAATTAATTTCACGGAAACTAGCGTGCGGTGAAATAAATTGTATTATTACGAGTTTATAAATGTAGTTTATTAAGTTTTATACTAAGTTTAATAAGTAATTATTTTGTTTTATTTTTTGTTACAGAAACGTGACAGTTTGGAGTGTTTTTACTGAATAAATTTATTTTTTATATTTTTCTAAAATAAAATATACTGTGTTATAAAATTATTTTTCCAATTCGCTGTAAAGCTACTAAGCAATACACATATTGCTCGTCGAGGACCTGTTTTTACTAACAGGTTTTATGAGTTAAAATTTCTATTTTTCACCGAATCTTTCCCAATTTAATTTCCACTATTGATGTAGTTGTCCTAAACAACATGTGTCTTGCAGAATAAAAAAAATTGATTTTTACCTGTAATTTCTGAGCCTAACAAAATCTGTATATACTTGCATACATACAGTGTGACAGCTGTCAGCTTTTATCGTTCAAGCATATAAGTTTCTAAATCTATCAATGCCAATGGCGGTATATTTCTTCTTGGCCTGCTTGTACAGGCTTCACAGGAATATTTGCCATTAGCTTCTTCCAGCTAGTGAGCTGGACGACAGGGAGAAGGGCAGTCGTACACCGTTCAGGATTTAAGATTACTTATAAAAAGCATGTACATATAAGATATTTAGAAAAAGCATGGTATTTATATAAAACATGTATTGAGCAAAAATATATATATGATAAAGGTTATGCATTAGAATAAAATGAAATGAATATTTATCTCAATAATAAGTTTATAGATATGACAGTAAGTAAATACAATATAAGTAAATAACATTTGTATATAGTATCATGTAAATAAATAGTTTGATATTATATTACTCGAGCAAATATTAATATATGACGGTGCTTATTTTACGGGGACCCGGCTGACTCGAAAATGCTTAACATTTACGTTTAAACATTTGCGAGGACAAAATGAATTTTAACAAGAGGGGCGAGGGGGGATATTCATATAATCCGTACGTCGCTTATGTTGTTCTTACCGGCCGCGTCTGCTACACGCAACGGCGCTACTGCGCATATTTGTGCGCCGCTCTCCAACATGACCGTAAGTGTCTGCCATGTGGCGCATTAAACGGCACGTTCTCAACATTTTATTTTCGCGTTGGACTTTCCGACCGAAACTCTTTCTGCACGCTTTCCAATTTGTGCACACGTACTTTCTCACTGCTGCGCACGGCTCGAGCTCGCTGAAACGATTTTTTTATTTTGTCCGTCGGGCTTCAGGTGTTGGGCACCATTTTATAACCCTACTCTTGCGGGTTACTTACCTTGGAGATCTCTGGTGGTGTCGGTGTCGCTGGAGCTGGAAAACAGGGAACGAGAAACGGGAATAACTAAGTCAATCTCTTTCAAATCATTTAATAACAATTTATTTACTGAAAATCACAAATAACGTCGTTTAGCCTAAACGCAATACATCACATACGATTTTACGCGCTTGCGAATTACGCTTACAATTTTCCGCGCGACGGCGACAAATTCACGGAGCGGGTTCCGCGGACATAGGTGTATACGGCAGGACGGGGGAAGCAGGGGACGCGACACGTTGAGGTTTGCAACGGGAAGCTCACGCGCGCTACCGTGCAACGACGGCGCGGACTCATACCGGGACGCGACTTCACATGCAATTTAAGAAGAGGCTACTTGTCGGAAAGTCCTCGGCGCCGCTGCTTCCTCGCGTGCTGTGGCTTCCTCTCGATTCGCGATCCTCCTCGGGCTCTCTCTCTTTCTCTCACTCTCTCTCTCTTTTTGAAATGGCTTCCTCCCTTCCTTCTCGCACTTTCGCTGAGCTTTCGGGGCTCAGGGACGACACTCGCTCAGGACGACCGTAAACCAATAGACGCGTGGCTGACGGAAAATCCACCGATGTGCACGTAGCTGGTGCGTCGGGATAGTCGGGATGCAGACGACGACAGTTGGATGGTATATCGTTTCGATGCGACAATCGTCTTCCTCAATAGCTTGGAGAAGAAGAAGGATTCTTCTCTCTACTTCCTTCTTCGTGGGCGAACGTCACGCACTCTCCCGGCTCGCGCATTTTCGCCTTCACGCGCGAACGCTCGGTTTCGCAACCGCGGACCGGCCGTTTGGTCGGTCACAATATAAATATATAAAATTGAAGACTGTTCTTACAACTTAGACTTCTTACAACGTAGGTTTAAACCTTTTGCGATACATTGCGGATATTCTCTTATCGTAAAATATATTTTCTATAACTTTCTCTTAAATCGTAATTTATATTCCTATTTTCTTTAATTTATTGAATTTGTTCATAAATTTTACAGAGAAACAAATATTTATCAAAAAACTTAAGAGAATTTTAAGTAATTATATAAATATCTTCAAGACTGTTATAAATAATACATTTATTGTAAATAATTATCTGATATTGGACATAGATAGAATTATTTTTAACTAATTATATTTAGAAACATTTTTTTTTGTTTCTTCTCTAGACACAATCTACTTTTCTATATTGCTTTTTTTATGATGACTACTCTTATGTAGTTTAAATAGATAGTTAATATACAAAAATTGATAACGTGTTATTATAAGCATACTCATGGTTGTTATATAATATTGTTATATTGACCTCTAGTAAATTGTATTAAAAATATCTAATAAATAATTTTAACAAACTGTTTATTAGGTCCATATATATATGATTTTTAAATTATCATATCGTGTCTTTTTAAAACGAGTGCTTTTGGATGAGTACAAATAACATAAAGAAAAAAGATCTAATAATTAAATAGAATCGTTCTTATATCAATTAAAAAGTATATTGTCTAAACATTATTTGCTTTAAATCTTGAAAATTACCTAATTTTTGTTCAATTAATAGGAATTAGTATAGGAAGCCGGAATTAATGTATAGTAGCTCCTTTTATACAGGTTAGATTTCTATTACTGAACATGTAATAGATCGTGTCATCTAATATCTCGTAAACGGTATAATTTATCAGTGTACTTTTTATGACTTTAGTTAAGATGTAATGAAACGCTCCTTCAATGTCGATTCCTACAACAAATTCCTTCTCGCTCAGTTCATCTTGAATGAGCGAAACAGCTCTATTAAGAGCCATATCAGTTGAGTGACCAACTCTATGAGCATGCTTTTCTACAGGAAGGGTACTGCTTTCCAGAAATTTGGAATAGTAAGGGTAGCACCCTGCGGTTAAAGCATTATAATAGCAAGCTTGCCTTGCCTGTGCTGGTTGCGAGTTTTCCGCTGCTTTTATCTAGAAACCAGGTAACATCTCTCTGCGCTCATTCCAATTCTGAAAAGTAGCCTCTTCTTGCACTAAATATGCGCACTGCTTTTCCTGACGACTATGTGTCCAGGGACTGAGTGGTGACGGTCTGTGCTGAGGAGGCCGAACATACCCCAGAAGAGTCTTGCACAGATGTATTATAGGCAAACATCAGCTCTGCGATGTATGCATCCTTAAGGGTCTTAAGGGTCAGCTTGACCCACTCTACTGGACTGGCTTGAGCATGGCAAGAGGGTCTCGTAGAATGGACCACCCCACGCTTCAAAAGGAATTCCTCAATGATCTTAGTACGAAATTCGCATTCACCTTTCGGAGGGGGCTAAATTCTACTCAACCAGTGATCAGATCTATGAAAACGAGTAAGTACTCGTATCCTGGAATAGATTGTGAAAACGGATCCATTACATCTCCAACTATTACTGTCCACCGACGGGTAACCGTTCGAGGGCCCATGGTGCAGCCTGTTATACCTTACATTGCTAGTACACGATGTAATTACAAACAAATTGGGTCGAATCTCTATGCAACAAAGGCTAATAATATAAATGTGCAATACGGTCATACGTACTATGGCGTCCGAAATAACCAGCTGTGGGCGCTTCATCGCATTCGCGAAGAACGGTACGGTGATCTTCTTTAGGCACGACTACCTCCCACGTATTCTGGTCATCTACTAGATCTTCGATGTCAGAATCGGAACGGTTGTACTATAGTCGTTGTCCTATGACTTTCGATGCCTGTAATCGGAAAGGAAGGATCACTTAACCTATTATAGGCTTAATTTTTTCACAGTTCTAATGACCCTCCTTTACACATAGGAGTGGGCAATTATCATTACCCAGTGCTCTCGCGGCTGCACGTTGATTATCAGAGGTCGCACAAAGCATAGAGACGAGTTGGAACTCATGTACTCGTCTTTTTTCAGATTTTCCGAACATTCGGGAAAACTACGCAAAATATAGCCTAGCCCGCTACAACTCCAGTACAGAAACCATCACTGAAGGCCTACGGTCTGACTCTTATTTCGGTCACTGAGAGGTTTGCGTACAAGCTTTTCTCTCAAGGGACGCTTTCTCTCTGATTTTGTCGAGCTCAGTGCTCTGCTCTTTCCTGCACGCGGCGACCGCAGGCGCGAGTCCTGACTGCCCTTTTAGTCATAAGAGCTGCGACCACTGATGCCTTTAAATTAGGAGAGGTGGATGTTAGACCTGCCTCTTACAAGACTTCTCACATCCGAGCTTTGAATTCCACGGCCGCAATTTTTAGCTTCAGATGTAAACCCACTTCCATATCCTAATCTTCCCCAGCGACTAATTTTTGCATTTCGGGGAGTAGATTCCGATATATGAGGGCGAACTGCTTGTCATCCGATCGTCGCTATTCGAACATATTGAGAATTGTGAGCAAGCAGATCACATAGTCGCGTATTGGCTTCTGTTTCCATCGATGTGCCGTTGCGTTTCGTCGATCAGTTCGGCTTGGAAGCACTTGTCGATACTGTAGCAGCTGTGTTTCGCGTGGCAAAACTCTGTTCCAGTGTTTTCGTGATAAACATTACCAACTTAAGACTACAGCATCTAAAAGCTTTGTCATGGCATTGAGCATATCTTCATCAGTGACTGGCATCACCCTACGGTATTTCGCAATTCTTTATAGAAATTCGTCGATACTTTTTTGCTTGGCGCCGTTAAATCAAACTGTCCACTGGCACAGGGTTTTTCTAAGATCCGTGAACTGGGCCATGTTATTTAATAGCATAGATCGCGTCGCAGTAAAGGGCGAGCTATTCACATCTCTTTGGTGATATACCTCCTCTTCCAGGCCCTTGGTGCCGCGGGTACAAGGAGCCAAGAATGTTTGCTCATCTGACCACAGACTATTCAGGTCGACATGTTCGTCACTTGTTAAGTATTTAAGATCGCATATACGAGGGGAGGTCAATAAGTCCTTAGAAAATCTAAGAGATGGCGCTCGTAGCATCGCAAATGTTCTGTTTCTAGTAAGCATCATTCCTCACTAGTTATCTGGCAAAACTGCAGCCATATGCATCTAGTTGTTTCTTTTTATCGTCAGTTGAAGTAAATAACTTTTGTTTGCTTAAGAAAATGGAAAAAAATGAGTTTGGAGCGGTGATTAAATATTTCTATTTAAAAGACTTAATAGCAAATGAAATAAAAGCTGAGTTGGATTCAGTTCATGGCACATCTGCCCCTGTAACAATTTACAATTAGATAAATGAATTGAAACGTGGCCGTAGTACAACAGAAGATGAACATCATTCAGGAATTCCCGCAAACGTGAGTAACCTGGAAATGATTGATAAAATCCACGATATGGTATTTCTCAAAAAATATTTGAGAGATAGGTGCCGCGTTTGCTCTCAGCTGAGAACAAACGCAACCGCGTGGTCTCTTCTAAGGCTCTTTTGGAGCACATGCGTCGCAATCCAGATGAGTTTCTTCGTAGATTAATTACTGCAGATTATGGCTACTGTGTTTTGGGATGCACGTGGTATTATCCGTATGGACTATTTGGAAAAGGGGCAGACGATTACTGGAAAACATTATGCGTCATTATTAAGTCAGCTACATGAGAAAATAAATGAAAATCGTCCTCATTTGACGAAAAAAAAACCTCTTTTTCCAGGATAATGCACGAGTACATACGTGAGCAGTTTCGATGGCTAAAATTCAGGAATTGAAGTTTAAATTGATAGACCATCCACCGTACTCATCAGATCTGGCACCGAGTGACTTCTTCTTATTTCCAAATTTTAAAAAATTGGCTCAGCGGACAACGGTTTACGTCAAATGAGGAGGCTATCGCTCACAAAAATGCTTATTTTGAGAAACTATAACAATCATACTTTTCTGAAGGCTTAAAGAATACAGAGATCAGTCTGTCAAAGTGTATAGAACTAGAAGGAGATTATGTTGAAAAATAAAAAAAAATTTAACCCAAAAAAATTGTTATTCAATCTTTTCTAATGACTTATTAGAAAAATGAACTTAGAATTACTAAACAGTTTTTTCTTTAAAAAAAAATTGAATTGAATTACGGCCAATAAAGTTTTAATCGAATTTAAGATTTAATATTAAAGTTTAATTTTAGTGTAAATAAAATTCAAAATAAAAATTTTAAATTTTAAAAAATTTCTGGAATAAGGTACGAAATTGGCAAAAACAAAAATTCTAATTAATTAAACAATCTAAGTAATTAATTCATTAAATAATATTTGTTTAATGATCGTTTTGATGAGAACGGAGAAAAGAAAAAAATTTTTTTAAAGGTTATTATTTAATTATCGCTGTTATGAAAAAAAGTTATTCATTAAGAGCAGCGAGTAAAGAAAAAAAATAGAATAATTTTTATTAATTTTATTTTCTATTATTTTATTTTTAGTTGTTGTTTATTATTAATAATTAGTAAAATATATTAATATTATCTATCATTAGTTTTGTTAATTAATTAATTATTTAAAACTAGGTATTTTAATTTAAAAAGCAAAAGAGCACAGAAGAACATTTATTTTCTTGATAAATAATAGGGCGTGATAAATGACGAAAGCCAAGGAGCCAAAATCACACAAAAAAATTATCAGTGACAAGCGCAAAAAAAATAATTTTGGAACAATAAAGAAAACGAAATAAAAAAGAGTCATTTTTAATAAATTTAGTGCATCTTTTTCTTTTCCGAAAACATTTTCCGAAAAAAAGGAGAGAAGAAGAAAAAAAAACCGAAAAAAATTTATACGTCAGTCGTCCTGATAGGTACGTCTGTGCGTATCTATAGCGCCGAGCAGCGATGTAATGGTGCATAAGGACACTTTGTCCAATTTGTATTTTCTATATTTGCTGTTATATAATACTATACACCACAATATAATTGTAATATTTTATATATATATATATATATATATATATATATATATATATATATATATTACAATAAATTATTTATATTTCAATTCTATGTATTATTCATTATTCGTTTATTACTTAAGTATTAAAATCTATAGTATTTAAATATTAATAAAATATTATTTATTATATATATATATATATATATATATATTTATATAAACATTAGTATATATTATTTATTACTTTGTACAAATATAAGTAAGACTTTTCAATTCCAACTCTTCGGGTTTATCGATTCGGCCAAATGTTTTTATTTTTAAGTTGGTAGTACTGTCAGAGTTATCTATGATAAATTTCACGCAATTATCTTCATTTGTCATATAGTTACGCTTGTGTTTTGTGAACAAATAAAAGTTGTCTCTTTGGTTTTTATAATGTCTGAAATTTTTTAACAAAGAAGTAACATGAAATTTTCTTTGCGCAATGAAATATCAACCGCCGAAACGTTCAGAATCTTGAGTCGGCCTGGTGAGAACTCAATGTCAAGAGCAAGTATTTTTGATTGTCACAAATTGTACAAAGAAGGTCGAGAACGCGTTGAAGACGAACCACATCAAAGTCGACCAAAAACACATACTGATGGGCTACATGTCGACAAAATCAAAGAATTGCTTCTGCAAAATTGTCGATTGACTACTTAAGGGTTTGCTAATATTGTTGGAATTTAAAATGGATAAGTCAATATCATTTTGAAAGACATTTTGTGTCTGAAAAGAGAGAAATCTCTATTAGTGCCAAAAACACTCAATTTTTTGGAAAAACAGCGTCGCTTGGAGGTATGTGAAACGATACTTTCGATCTATAAGGATAAGATGGAACGCATAATGGAAGGAGAGACTTGGGTCTACGCTTACGATCCAGAAACAACCGATCAATCGAGTGAATATCGAGCCAAAGTAGATCGGAGACCGAAAAAATCACGTCAAAGTCACTCAAACATCAAGGTTATGCTCACTGTTTTCTTGGATTATCGTGGTGTGCTGCATTATGAATTCCTTTCAACCGGCCAAGCGCTTAACAAAGACGATTATTGGAGTCTTATAAGTCGTTTGCGTGAAGCTATTTATCTCAAAAAGCTAGATTTATGAAAAGACAACTTTTGGTTTTTGCATCATGGTAATGCACACTGCATTGATTTTACGTGAGCGTGTCGCCAAAAATTCAACCAGTATCGCTCCGCAATCACCGTACTCGCCTTATTTAGTACCGTGAAACTTATGGCTTTTCAGTAAACTCAAAAGACCCCTTCGGGAACATCGTTTTGACAACGTAAACACTGGCGACTTCACCGACGCACAGCACTAAAAAATCCTGCTACCGGAAAATAAAATTATAATTTTTTATAATAATTTTATATTATAATGCTATAACACACTTTTGCATATATTTTACGCGAATTTCACATAGGCACGTAGTTAATATACATATACATATATATATATACACAGACACACACACACACGCACACACACACACACACACGCGCGCGCGCGCGCGCGCGCACACACACACACATATATATTGTGACGTTGTGACCCTTGCCCTGGCCACCGTCACAGAACATCTTACTCTCATACACAGCACCTACCTGCTGGTTCCTGCGGCTGATGTCGACCCATTCTCTCTCCACGAGGTGGTCCGTTGATGAAGTGGGGCAACGCTAGAAGAATAAAAAAAATGGGGGCGGCAATCAGTAACAATGCCTCGCTCACTTTAATAGTTTCATTTATTCTCACGACGAATGTACAGCACCTTCCGCAGTATTCTCTCTCTCACTCTCGCACACGCTCGTATCCACGCACATGCACTCTCTCGGGCTCGAGGCGCACACGCACCTCGGTTACGCGGTGCACACCCACTCTATCTCTCTCTCTCTCTCTCTCTCTCTCTCTCTCTCTCTCTCTATCGCACTCTGTCCCGCGGCACACGCACTCTGGCTCTCTCTCTCTCTCTCTCTCTCTCTCTCTCTTAGACACGCACACACATGCTAGCTCGCGGTTTTCGTTAATGGGCCGTTGTCTCTTCTCCTTATACAACGCTCTTGTGCTCGTATTCGTGACTCGTTCCGCGCATCACGTTTTCCCGTTTACGTTTACGCCGCCGTCGCGCCGCGGTCTGTGGCCCGGGCTTACACTCTGCGTTTGTCGGTCGTTGGTATTCACCGTATAAGGCTGTCACCGCTGTTGATGGAAGACGTGGGTGGTGCTCGGTTTCCCTCTTCTTCCGCAGGCTGGAACACTGGGTTCGAACAAACCGCGACAGCACTCCTCTCGTCCGGGCTGGTGATGATCGGCTCGGGTGAACCGCTATCGCCCCTCTTGCTCTATACCTCTTGGGGTCAGCTGGGCTGACCGTCAGCTCGCTCGTCGGCTTCGTGGTTGCTTTAAACTTCGTACTCTACAAGCACTTCACCCGTGTTTTTCGGCTCAAAATCACGTATCTAGGTTTATTAACTAACTCTCAATAAATCGTTGCTAGATCGGAAAGAAAAAACCGAGAAACTCTGTGTGTCTCAACGGTCGAACGCGCAATAATAAGTCTCTTCTCGGTGCATTTTCCCCTTCCCTCTCTCTTGGCCGGGCCCTGCTCATTTTTGTCGCTCTTTCGCGCGGCGGCGGCATACTCTTTTTGCTCCTGCAACCTATACGACTCATGCGCGCATCGGTTCGGGCTTGTCATCGTTGCTCCTGTCTTCCTGCTGTGGCTTCGTTCGGCAGCATCTCGAAAGAAGGAGAAAATGAGGATTAGTCGCTAATACGCACACCTTTTTCCGAGGCACCCGGGACAGAGGCCGTCGTTCATTGTGACCTTCGTCACAAATGCCCCCTCCTAAGCCGGAGGTCCTCCGTAGGAAAGGCCTACGACTTACATCATATACAGTGAACTGACCCCCGGGTCTCTCGGAACTAAGTTACAATGATAAATCAATAATAATAATACTAATTATACTAAATTAGAACACAATACTTAATCTACCGTCTAATTATCCTAATACTTGCGACTCGTTCGTCGTTCCGCCCCGGATCACGCGGTCGGAACCTCTGCCGTTCGCGGACTATTTGTATTCGTAGTTCCACGATCGCTCTATATATATATATATATATATATATATATTATTTTTTCTATTTCTACCCCAAGTGAACAACTTACCATCAACTATTTACATCTCTTACCCCATCGTGCGCTTCCCAACTACAACCCCTACTTCATTTGGTCCTTATCTTCTTTCTCTCTCGGGCAAGGCGATCTATTCGCTCTGTTCTGTCTCTACTCTCGGGCTATTTCGTCTTCTTCTCTCTTCTGGACTGCGCTCCCTGCTCGACGGGTTAAATGGTGGCGGTCTAATGGTGCCGCGCCAAAAGTTCCGCCAGGCTGGCCTCCATTATGACGCTCTGCGCCTCCGTCGGCAGGTCGTCCAGTTGTCGCCACGCTTCTATGAGTCTCCGTCATTGGGCCATTGTTATGGTTCGGTCGACCTCAGTCCAAATCGGTATCAGATGACTGCGGAGTGACGCTGGGAGGTGTCGGGTGCTGCGCAGCAGTCTTCGTTGCTCTTCAGCCGACGGTCCTATAACGGGCTATTCTCGTGGACCTTGGGGGTTGGCTGGCTGTTCTCGGTCTTCTCCAAACCATCGGTCGTAATCGCGTCTCGTGTTCTCGCGTCGCAAGTTCGCGCAGTCTCATTGTAGTGTGGACGTTCGACTTAAGCATTGGCAAGCCCAACATGAATGAGGCGCGATGTAACGGAATTGGCACGAGTCTCCCACAGGTTCTCGCGTGCTCATGGTATAGTGAACCGTTGCATCCTGGGATGTGTTCTCTGATCCTCGCTGCAATAGCTGCCACATGCTACGCCCTCCTCGGCTGGCAGTGCACGTCGGACATATCCTCTGCTTCCGCATACTCCCGTCCGTCGCTAGGGAACTCGAAGCCTCCCATCTCGGGTATACCGTCGCCCCGCGTCTGCTCCCCGGATTTCACCTCCGTGATCTCAAATGGCGAAGGGGTCCTTCGTATTTCCCCATCCGGCTCCTCGCCGCGTGTTCTCCGCGGCCGGTCGCCGCATGGGTTCGAACTCCTCAGGAGGTGTTTGATGAAATACTTCCGGGCGAATCTCCGCGGGTGACCCCGGTAGCGGCCAATTCAGGCCTTCGCCTGACGTCACCCCCTGGGGAGTGGTGTACTCCCATTCTGGCTGGTAATGGAGCCCTTGTCTTCTTGCCATTCCTCGCACCGCTCCGAACCGTCTCATGGTTGGACTTGAAATCAGAAAGAATGACGATTAGAATGGCAGTTCCACAGGTTCTCGCGTGCCTGTATATGAACCGTTGCATGCTATCCTCGCTGCGCTGAGCCGTCGCTATCCTCCTCGCATCTCCCGTGGCTAGTACGTATACCGTCGGCGATTTCACCTCCGTGATCTCAAATGGCCCTTCGTATTTCGGCGCCAATTTTGCTGAAAATCCTTGCACTGCGTTCGACAACACACGTACTCGGCGCAATACGAGGTCGCCTACAGCTTCGTCGATATGGCAGGCTACGAGGTCGCGCAGAGCATCGAGACGCTTCATGTGCCCTGCCATATCTCAGGACTCACTTTCACTACCGGGCCTCCCGTCTCTACCTCTCGGCGTAGGCTCTTCACCGGGCTGGGATGTCTCCCGTAATTTAAGAACGCCGGCGTCACCTTCGTGCTTGATTGCACCGCCGTATTGAGGGCGTGACGCAGTTCGTGTAGGTGCTGATCCCAGCTCTTATCATGGACGCGTTCGTTAGACCGAACGGCATCCTCTTAAACTGGCACAACCCCAAGCCTGGTACGGCAAAGGCAGTGTAGCGTTTACTGCTTTTGGCCATTGGCACTTAGAAATACGCCTATTTCAAGTCGATGGTCGAGAGATACCGGGCTTTCCGTAGCTAGTCAAGAATTGCATCGATGCTCGGTATTGGATAAGCATCCTTCTTCGTCCGTCTGTTTAGATCTCTGTAGTCTATACAGAATCTATAACTTCCGTCAGACTTTTTGACGATCATGGGGGCGTTACACCAGTTACTCGCGGACTTTTCTATAATACCTTCTCGGTACATTCTCTCGACCTCTTCCTGCGCTACCTGCCACATTTTCGGTGACACGTGCCTCGGATCGTGCTTTACGGGCGTTTCGTCCTCTACGATGATATAGTGCTCGGTGAGGTCGTCATGCTGCTCTCTCATTGGCTCTGGATTATTTTCTCCACTTGCCTCTCTATCTCTTCTTGCTCTGCGGGCCTCAGTTCTGAAATGCCTGCACACTCGGCTATAATTTGTGCTCTCTCATCGTCAGCATCGCGGTCAAATTCTCTCCACTCTCCTACTCGAGCACGCCATAATCCACGGCCTAAATTGTCTTCGATATCCTACGCATAATAGAAATCCATGCCAAGTATGACATCGTGGTTAAGAGCGTTAACTGCTCTTACCCTCACATAATCCTCGTGGCCTTCGATGTCCATTCGCATCTTTATCTCTCTTGCTATGGTTACTTGGTCTCCCGTCGCTCCTTTGACGCTTGTGCACGACTTCTATAGCCGATCTTTAAATCTGGCTGTCAATACGGGTCCGAAGAGTATAAACATAGCTCCAGGATCGAATAATGCACGGTATATGTCTCCTCCAATGCATATCTTAATATATCGTCGGTTCTCCGTCCGATTTCCGGCTATATTGTCCTTCGCGGGCTGCGCGGAGCTAGTCGGCTTCTCAATTTTCGCTGGCCTAGTGTCCTCCTCATACTCGATACACATGTCTAGTCGACACGGCTCCTCGTTTTCACCGACTGCAAGGCTTTCGGGCAATCTCTCCATAATGGCCCAGCTTCTTCCCAGTAATTCGACTCTTGACTCTTGCTTTCGACTGTATAATGTACAGTCTCTCCCCCTCCTGGACTGTAGAAGGTCGATCGATCAGCTGATCAGTCCACTTGACATAAAACCGTTGCTGATGCACGTCTCCACGCTCGGGGGGCGGACAAAATTCGCGAGCTCTGGCGCTCAAGGTAGAGTCAACTACTTTGCGCACTCGGCTGGATACTCTCTCATCTATTGGTTCACCGAGAATCCCTGACTTCGTGCGGGCGACTAGGGACTGCGCAGCCTGCCCGCGCTCTCGTTTTCCCACTGCGCTCGTCTTGCCGCACAGTTCATACATGTCTGGAACGTCATACCACGCGCTTGGCAGACTTGACAACTTTCTCCTTCTATCGTTTGTTGCTTTAGCCATGACTTTCGTCGATACTGTACTGAACTATGCCAGACTTGGTGGCACGTAAAGCACTGTCGATGCGGACATTCTACCGCTCGGTGTCCCGGTACACGACAAGTATAACATACGTCGGCAAACCTTGACTCCTTTGGCGTGGTCGTAAGTCTTCTCTCAGACGCATTCTCAAATTATGCCCTTGGCCTAATTTATGGCTTATTCGCCTGTCGCGATGTGTATTCTCTCGTCCACCTGAACGGTCCTTGCGTGCCGCTTAGACATTTATTTACCTTATTACAATCGACTTTTTATAATCTCTGCTCAAGTCTCTTGCTTCGTGCTATTGGTAGCCGTCCTATTCTCCTCGACTGCGGCGACTTGTCGATCTCTTTTCTTCCGTCGTCTTCGACGCTCTTTTCTACTGTGAACTCGGTCCGTATCACTCTCGGACGAACTGCTCTCGGACGATTGGCTCTTCGTGTCCAGAGGCGTTGGTTTCCTTGACCTACCCTTAGGTGTATGGTTACCGCCTGCGGTATCTGGCATTTATCCTTCGGTGGAGGCCGAGTATATTTCTTATCGTAGTCGATTTCCCTCTCTAATCTACGACCGTACTTCTTTACGTGACCCAGTATATATATATCGCTTTTTCTGTTAGATATTGTCTATATATCGGCCGTAGGTTGCAATAGACTATCTTCAATAGCCGTCGCACCGAAGGTTTTCTCTTGAATCGGTGGATAATGATGTTTAGCCTTGCTAGATACTGGGTGATGGTTTTGTCATCACCTTCGGTCTGTACATTCAATTCGCTCCATAATTCGTCGCGATCCAGTGGCTTCGAGTAGTGGTGCCGCAGACGATACTTAAAGTCTCTCCATGTATGCATTTCATCCCGAATGCTCCGAAACCAGCTTCAAGCTCCGCGGCGTAAGGTGCATGGCATGGCTTTGAGCAGGGCTTCTTCCGATATTCTCAAACTTCTTTGGCAGTCGATTAATTGTTCTATATATTCCTCCGGGTCTTCATAGTATTCACCTGCAAATGTTATTCTCCAGTTTTGCAGTGTCCGTATGTCGCTATGTACCGTTTGAGGTGATCGCTGCTTTCTTTCTTGCAGTATTTCTCTCACAAAATCCCCGTCAAAGCTGTCCCGACATGCCTGAACATCGTTTTCTACCGTCCGAACACGAAATTCTCCGTAGAAGTTATTCCATAACACCTGGAAATCGTATTCTATCACCCGAACAGGAAACTCCCCGTAGAAGTTGTCCCGACATACGTAAATATCGTTTCCTACCAACTAAACACGATAGTGCCAGTAGCAGTCGTCCCGAGAAAGCTAGCATCGCTTCCTAACGACTAAACACGATACTCCCCGTAGAAGTCGTTCGTAAAGACCTAGATATCATATTTTACTTACCAACCCGAATATTTCCATAGAAGTTAATTTCTTCATATCTGGACGTCGTTTTTTATCAACTAAATACAATATTCCTCGTAGAAATCGCCAAGAGACACCTGGACATCGCATTCTATCATCCGAACACACAACTGTGTATAGAAGTCGTCTTGGCAACGGAATATCGTAATCAACCGCTTGGACACGTCAATACAATATTTATCAGTAGAAAACGTATTTAAAATATGTATATATAATATGTACAATATAATGTACATACAATAGATGTTAAATATTTCGTATATTTTCGCTTTTTCAATTTAATACCGTAAATATTTTCGTAGTGATGCCAACTGAAATTCGAGCAGAATGATATGCAAATAGCATATTTTCTAAGCATACGATGGATATTGCTCTTTTATGCAGAAGTGGCGATTATTATAGATATATATAGTTTCGAGGTTGTTGATAAAGAATCCTATTTTGCCATCATTTCTTTTCTTCACACTAACAAAAACATAGTCATTTGCCAAAATTCTGCGGTTATAATTCATAAAAACAAAAATATAATTTGTCGTCACAAACTATATTCAGTATGATTTGGCATACAGAAGCATTTTATAAGAGAAGGAGATAGACAGCTAGAGAGACAGAGAGAGAGAGAGAGAAGAGAGAGAGAGAGAGAGAGAGAGAGAGAGAGAGAGAGAGAGAGACTGAGACAGATTTTTCCACCTAAGAAAAAATAAAATTTACAAAAATCAAATGATATCCATAAGGTGTGAGTGTGGTGTGGCAGATTAACCTGAAGAATAAAAAAGGTAATACAGACTAACGTCACACTTTCTTTAGGATACGAATCCCAAAGTTGGATATGAACATTCGTTTGTGCTGGCCTGGTATTAATACATTCAGCGGACTACTTTGAATTGATGTTCGTGATTCAAGACGCAACCTAGTGTCCGCTGGTGGAACTGATTGTTAAAACCATTAACTTAATTTATTGATGAAAGTAAAATGATTTTCAATAAAAAACATAGCCTATGTCCTTCCCAAGATAATATAGAATCTATATATCAAATTTCAGAACAATCGATTCAGTAGTTTTTTCGGTTATGGTGTACAAACAAAAACAGGCTTTGTCTTTATAAATTAGTATGGTATGATATGATATATATGATATGATATGATATGATATGATATGATATGATATGATATGATATGATATGATATGATATGATATGATATGATATGATATATAGATATATATATATATATAAGAGGGTGGTTTGATAAGTCCGTGACTTTTAAATGAAAAAAAAAATTATTTAAACCATTTTTTTTTATTTTTCAATATAGTCCCCTCCAACTTGATACATTTATTCCAGCGCTATTCAATCTTTTTTAAGCCTTCCAAAAAGTAATTTTTGTCGAAATCCTCAAAATAATCATTTGTGGCAGTCATAATCTCTTCATTCGATAAAAATCTTTTACCACCAAGCCAAATTTTCATGTTTGGAAATAGAAAATAATCGGACGGTACTAAATCTGGAGAACAAGGTGGGTGATGAAGTAATTCGTAACGTAATTCTGCTAATTTGACTGTTGCTACAGCACTTGTGTGAGCTGGTGCGTTATCGTGGTGGAAGAGCACTTTTTTCATCAGCAGATGGGGCCGCTTTTCCTTCAGTATTGCTTTAAATCTATCCAATAATGAAGCAGAATACTGTCCTGTAATTGTTTTTACCTTGTGTGAGTAATCGATTAGTATTATACCCCGTGAGTCCCAAAAAAACTTTGGTCAGGACTTTACCGGCTGATGGAATAGTTTTTGCTTTTTTCGGAACAGATTTGCCATGTTCAGTCCACATTTTTGACTGCCGTTTCGTTTCTGGCGTATAGTGATGAATCTATGTTTCATCAACAGTAACATAACAGCGCAAAAATTTGATTGGATCACGCTGAAATATGTCCAAACATTGTTTAGATGCAACAATGCGTGACCGTTTATTGTCGATTGTGAGCAAACGCGGCACTCATCTTGCAAATAGTTTTCTCATATTCCAAATTTCATGCAAAATATGAAAAAAAGCGTTCAGTCGAAATTCCTACAGAGTTACTAATCTCGCGTATCTTTCATCGACGATCTTCGAGTATCATATCATAGATTTTATTGGCCATATCTTGATTAGTCACCTCTTTTGGGCGGCTAGAATGCTTAACATCATTTGTATTCATTCTACCACGACGAAATTCAGTAAACCACTTATGAACCATTCCATGTGATGGAGCAGAGTCCTTATAATATTTTTAAGCTTTTCTTCAGTTTTCTTAATTGTTTTTTCACGCAGAAAGTAATGTGACTAATAATAACCACTAATAACCACTCGAAATTCGTTTTTTTCATGCTTTTGTAAAAACAATGAAATACTAAATTCAAAAGACTATCAAAAATTTTCTAACCAACGTATTGACTTGAAACGTTGTATACCTACTTGTATGAGATGATAGTCTCTTAGAGTAGTAAAATATTTACAATAACAGCGCCACCTTTCGTGAAGTCACAGACTTATCAAACCACTCTCGTATATATACATTTTGAATAAAATATGATGAGGAAATTTGCGACGGCCAACAACATGGCCGCGCAAATTCGTTACAACCGACACTTAATTTCACTACACAAATATACTGCGCACACACGAAAGAAATGAATGTTATTGTTTCAAGCTATTATTACGTTTGTTCGAAACATTAAACGAAGCATTGAACATCGGAAACATTGAACAGCCAATTCGTATGCACACTACATTTCTTTTCACTCTCTTCCTTTGAGAAAACTGTATTTTGAATTTTCTTGATGCTTTGAAGTCTGAACCCCCTACTTATAACATAAAGTTGTATAATTAAACTGATACAAAAGTATTTCAGTTTTGAAGGTTGAACTAATTGATGAGCTTCGATTTGTTATTAATTATCATTTTCAAAGTCATTTGAAGGTCATCTTCAGTTTTTTATATAGGGACGCCTATTTTTTATTTCAGATTCTGAAAGAGCGCAAAATTTTACATCTGGATATGTAAATACGTTATGGCTCAAACTGATCTACAGAGATAATTTAGGAGTTAAATGACTACTTAGTAGTAGAAAGCCAAGAAATTCCGATTATTAAGAACTTTGAGCGTATCGGACCAATACTAGAATAATTTGTTTTTGAAAGACAAACTTTATCGTGGCGTTAAATTGACAATGCCCTTGATTTTCAAGATCATTTGAAGGTTAACTTTAGTTTTCCAGATTAAGTCTCCTAGGTGTAATTCTCCGTTTAGCACCAGCGCTAAATTCTGCATTAGGATTATAGAAGGTGTAATTGACACTGGCGTTCATTCAAGAAATATTCGATTTCTCTCTAGAATATTTTACTCTGAATCTCCTCGACCTTAAATTGACCTTGCTTTTCAAGATCATTTGAAAGGTATCTACAGCTTATTAAAAAGGGACTCAGTTTGTATTCTGGATTCTGGAGTAGCATTAAATTTTAGGTCTGGAAATATGTACAATATCCACGTCATGGCTCGAAACCATCTACATAAGATACTTAAGGGTTATTATTTTCAAAGAAAAAAATAATCTAACCGTTTTGCAAGAACAGTTTTTATTACAATAATTTTTATAAGGGTTACGAATTTCTACACATGATTCTTAGCACTTTCAGGATCGTTACTTATACCTTAGAAGATTTTGCTCACTATTCTTTTGAGGAATCAGTTCATTTATGTATTAATAATTGTTTACTCCTATTTACTCTTCTGTTTTCAACAGTTAAGTTTTCTTACTTCAAAATTCAGATAATGGTACATTTTCAGTAATTGAATTTTTTTAATCGTAGTGAATCGTAATGAAATCGAATAGTTTAATCGTAGTGAAAAATGGCACATCTTACTGAACGAGAAAGAATATCGTTGTTGATGATGCGAGGGTGGGGTATTCAAGAGAGAAATTACGAACACGTACAGTGTTTATTCAATGAAACATTCAGAGCTGAAGAAAACAACCCTACTTCAAAAAGTATCATAATTTATACAATTAGACGTTTTGAAGAGACAGGTGGTGTTAAAGATCGTCCTAAATGAGGTAGATCCAAATCATCGTTTAATGATGAAAAGCGCTTAGATGTTTTTTTTTTTTTTTTTTTTTATGTTATTTAACGTCGCTCTATTTATGCTTCCAAATATCGGTGCTAATCAGCGACGGTTAAATGTATTACAATCATTTATTGAAGATACTCATTGAAGCATCAGACGTTGTGCACAACAGCATGAAAAGGGAGCTGCATCTGTGCACAAAATTTTGAAATTCAACAAATGAGAATTTGTTAATAAAAAATATTCAAAAGAGAAATCAAATATTTGAATGAACGCCAGTGTCAATTGCACCTTCTAAGATCCTAATACAAAATTTAGCGCTGGTGTAAAATGGAAAATTACAATTAGGAGGCTTATTTTGGAAAACTAAGGTGAACCTTCCAATGACCGTGAAAATCAAAGGCAATGTCAATTGAACTCCACCATACAGGTTGTCTTACAAAATCAAATTATTTTAGTATTGGTCATATACGCTCAATGTTCTTAATACTCGGGATTTCTTGGTTTTCTGCTAGTAAATAGTCATTTAACCCCTAAATGACCCCTGTATGTCATTTTGAACTATAACGTAGATACATATCCAGATGTAAAATTTTGTACTCTTTTGGAATCTGAAATAAAAAATAGGGATCCCTATTTAAAAAACTAAAGATAGACTTCAAATGACTTGAAAATGATAATCAATAACAAATCTAAGGTTAACATTTAGTTCAACCTTCAAAACTGAACAACTTTTGTATTTAACATTTTTTTCCAAAGTGCTTACTTCATATTATAAGTGGGTGATCAGGAACATTTCGAACGCCCAGTTATAAGATCTAAATGGTCCGTGTGTCCTAGTCAGTAGTAACAGTTGTACTGAATAATGAGATGAGTTCAGCTGTTATTACTGACTAAAAAGTACAGTTTCTAGACCTTCTATAACTGTTACCATTTTTACATAAATTTAATAAAAAAAGAAATTTTTACGCTTACATGGGAGTTATTATTACTGCTTTAAAGATGATTTTATACGAAGGTCTAAATTTCTACACGTTTTTAACTAAAAGTTTCAGGTTGCACCGACAAACTTTAGTCACTTTTCAATATTAGTAACTTATGATTCGTGCGACTAAAGAGTAAAAACGGTTTCGATATTTCGAGTTTGAACCCCATATTCGAGATGTTCGAACACGCAAGCCATCCGATGCATTCGAGCATTCGGATCTTGTAAGTATTAGATCCTTTTAAATAGTCCGAGTCGTTCGAATGTTCGAATCTTATCCATATGTAAAGGCTGCTTTATGAATGTAAGAATTCATCTATAAAATTATGCAAAAGATTTATTTATTCAGAAAATATATTATATGAATAGAAAGTTTTCGATATACTTAATATGTATTATAAGATTGCTCGATGCAAAATTCGAATACACTCGGACTGTATAGAAACTGTGGGAGTGGTTCCAACCTAGAGCATTCGAATAATAAGAATTGCGAAAAATTCTCAACCCTGTCGAAAATCAATATTTTCCGTCCCGAAAGTAATAGCACGGTTGAAGGCCCTACAGTATAATACTTTGCTCGCTATACCGCACAAATTTCAATATAGAAAACGCGAAAAAAACAACAGACTCGAACTAACTTTTTCCTCTTTGGATTTTCGGCTGGAGCAGATGTACTGCCTCAGGGGTCAGAGACCCGTGCCTAAACCGAAGACGAGAGCGCAAACCGTGGCCACGGGCAGGAGCGCCATGACGATGTCCTGGACCGACGGGGCCCCTCTCGGCTCTTCCTTGTTCCTCAGGGCCGGGTTGTCGGTCCCCGCCGCCACGGCAGTCGAGTTGGCCTCGTGTTCGCGGCGTTGCGTCGAGTCTTCGGAAGCCTGGCGGACGTCCGCTTCAGCTGCAGGCGGATGCGCGACAGCAACAACAACGGCGACGGCTGCTATTGCTGCGCCGGGAGGTGCTGCTAGCCGCCGCTGTCCAACGTGAGGGTCAGCTCCAGCGTAGATAGTCACAAAAAAGGAGGCCGTATCAGGCCGCCGCTGCCGTGCTGGCTCGAGAAAAGCGATCTGCGGAATAGAGCAGAATGAATTTATTTTTGTTTTTTTGCAGCGCTGGCAACTATATAAATCTATGTAACGTTTCTAAACGTCCAAAGATATCGTTACTTTAATAATTTAACAATTAATGTGTTTTTGGCGGTTCTAGAAAGCACAAATCAAGTTTTGTATGCTATGTTAATTTTTATTTAATAAATATCTTTATCGGTCTTACAGTTTTTACAAAATAATATATTAACTAAAATAATGACAAGCTAAGTTTAGTTTAGTTGCTGAGGATGAACCGTAGCGGTTAGATGTATCGGACACCAAAGGAAAAAATAAGGTGGTGGGGGCAGTCAGGTTGTCCTTCTCTAACAGAGAATATAATTTATTATTTTTACTTTATTTTATTATTAATTTTATTTTATTTTTATTTTTAATTTTTCATATAATTTATTGTAGTAAAAAGTTTTATTTCAGATTTTTCGGGAGTGATAATAAATAAGGACATATTGACTATCATTATTTTATTAGGAGTGTGAATAAGTCTTTCCTGTTTTTTGTAAGAGATGGCGCCACCAATACTGTGCGAGTATTCAATGGTTACATATGTCATAATCAAAGCTTATTCATATGTCAACAATTCCATACTAACACATTAGTTAAAATTTTTTCGCATCATAAATTTTTGATATCGTGAAAATGTCGAAATTTGAGCCGAGTCGACGTCATTTGCGGGAAGTTTCACTTTATTGGTTCAATTTGGAGAAATCTGCTGCCGAGACGCATCGATTGCTTCAGGAGGCTTATGGAGAAGGTTGTGTCGATGATTCAAGTGTTCGCGGATGGTTTCGACGCTTCAAAAGCGGTGATTTCGACGTGGAAGACAAGGAGCGTTCCGGGCGGCCGCAAATCTTTGAAGATCGAGAATTGGCGACTTTGCTTGATGAAGATTCTTGTCAAACGCAAGAAGAACTTGCTGAAGCATTGGGAGTTGACCGAACAACCATTTCCAAGCGTTTGAAAGCCATGGGAATGATCCAAAAGCAAGGAAATTGGGTGCCGTACGAACTGAAGCTGAGAGACGTCGAACGGCGTTTTTTCACTTGCGAACAGCTGCTTCAGCGACATAAAAGAAATGGTTTTCTGCATCGTATCGTGACTGGCGATAAAAAGTGGATACGTTACGATAATCCGAAGCGAAGAAAATCATGGGAACTACCCGGCCATGCATCATCATCGACGGCCAAGCCAAATATTCATGGCGCCAAGCTCATGCTCTGTATATGGTGGGACCAGCTAGGTGTGGTTTACTATGAGCTTCTGAAACCGAATGAAAGGATCACAGGCGAGGTCTATCGACGACAATTGATGCGTTTGAGCCGCGCACTGCGAGAAAAACGGCCACAATACTCCGACAGGCACGACAAAGTTATTTTGCAACATGACAATGCTCGCCCACATGTTGCACCGCCGGTGAAAACATACTTAGAAACGCTCAAATGGGAAGTCCTACCCCACCCGCCGTATAGTCCAGACGTTGCTCCGTCTGATTACCATCTCTTTAGATCGATGACGCATGGCCTGGCTGACCAGCACTTCCATTCCTACGAGGAAGCCAAAAAATGGGGATGACTGGATAGAGGCCAAACCGGTCGAATTTTTTCGCAACGGGATTCGTATGTTGCCAGAAAGATGGGAAAAAGTTGTAGCTAGCGATGGCCAATATTTTCAATAATTCATTTATAACCATTTTTTCACAATAAAGGCTCAAAATTTGAAAAAAAACGGGAAAGACTTATTCACATACCTGATAGTTTATATATTATATTATAAAGACTATAAGACCGATAAAAATATTTATTAATTTAATTCAAAACAGTTGACATAAGAACAATTTTTAATATTAACATTTTATGTATTAAGTTATTGCGGATATTCTTTAATTCATAAAAAATTCTTTTTCAAAAAGGTTCATGCTTATTGGAATGAAGACTTGAAGTGATCGACTTAACAATTAATCGTGAGCCTATTACTCAGACTTTCGATTTGTAATATCTCACAAAAACTCTTATAAAAAGGCTATTTTTTCTTTGCATTACTATTGAAAGTTAAAATCGTTTTATGGTGTAAAAAATTATTCCTACTTATTAATCCATTCATTAAAAAATCTAATGTATCTATAAGAATGTGTTCAGACTAACTGATCAATTAAATCACTCAATCGATCAGCTTGCAAATTCGTGTAAATTTTTTAAATATAAAATATAGTAATGTTAAGCTAAATATATTAAGTTGACTAAACATATTAAGAGTATTTTTAATTCTTAAATGTTGAAATAAATCAAATTGAAAAAATTAAAAATATATTGGAGTCACGACCACAAAGGTTACACATATAAAAACAAAATATATGAATAGTTATTTGTTTATATTTTATATTTTTTGGATAATTAAACTGTAAAATATAGAAAATAATTCTTGTATTGAATTGATGTTTTTTAAATGTACCATGTAGATGTTATCGTAGAAAATAATTTTATTAATAATTTCTTTACAGATTGTCTTGCGATATCTCGTTATTACTACTTGCCGTATGAAAGTTGCAAACCTATTGTAAAACTCAAAGAGAATTATAAATCAAAATATACTCTCAGAAGTATTTATAAAATAGTAAACTTAAGTACAACTGATACAGGTAAAATTTCACATTTGTAATATATAATAAGTAGCTTAATATACAAAAACAGTAGAATAAGATTTATTTTAAATATTCGTAATTTAATACATGGAGGGATTTCCAATACAGCGACGTCTACCGGACAAATCTGAACCACCATCTCCGGCTAATTTTTGATAAGCTTTTCCCATGTAAAGCGAGCGGAGTTTCTACTCCTTCTCTCTACCCTCCATCAGAGCAAACTTCATACTCCATTGCAGTCCATAGTCTCTACATAAACCAACCAATGATACAATGTGGTTACATTTTTAATAACAAATAAATGAAATAATACAAGTGAATGAATAATACATTATAAGTAATTATTAAAATGAACATTAAAAAATGTGGAAACTTTGTTGAAGGTATTATTGATGAAATTGCTTTGGAAGGTTTAGATGGAATAACTTTAGAAGGTAATTTCATGATGGTTAAGTTTATAATTTATTAATTTCTAAATTTCTAAATAATTATCTTGAAAAGACTTGATTGAAGTATTTTAGAGGAATTTCATTCTCTTTTTAATTTAAGTTATTTTTTATTTCATAATTTTTAGCTTTATGGCAACGTTTATCTATTCGATTTGAAGAATTGCTGCCATTCAAAATCTCTTTTATGGATCAAATATGGAAGGTCTGTTTAGAAGTACAAGATTTTGCTTTTTATGAATTAGAAAAATCAAGAGATAAACTTGTTATTTTTGATCGCTATGAACTTGAATACATGCATTCAGATTGTGATAAAGTAGGTTTTTCCTATGTACTTTACATGAATAATACTAAATTTAGATAAATTTTTAATCTTATTTTATTATATCTTAATAGGATTTTGATAGAGATATTTATTTATATTGTCCGATTGAAGATACCAAGTTAGGTATTAAAGGCTCATGTTCTACCTATTATACACGCAAAAATATTTCAAATATAATTAAAAATTTAACTTTATCTAAGGCCATTGAAACTTTTGGAGAAAAATTAGTTATTGTTGCATCTCAAATTTTAAGAGAAAGAGCTTTAATGACTGATAATGTTAGTCCAATACTTCAGCTGTCACTTATGCATTATTGCCTTTTGGAACGAATTGGTAGAGCTCGTAATATAGGTGAAATAACAATTAAAAGGAATAGCCAAATTAAAGAAGATGCAAAAACATTATTTTATATAAGAAAAGGTTTATTAGACCATGGGCTAATAAGAAAACAAGTTTATTATCAAGGAAATACAGGAACACCATACAATGGACAAAATACTGGTAGTTTAGTACATTTAACTAGATTTTTTAATACTAGAAAACCTAAGGTCATAATGTGGGCCGAACATTTAATAAATTTTTTGAAATCTAAAGAAAATTATGCTGCTGAATATAACGAAGTTAAAAACGAATTAAATCTAGATTATTCTATTAAAAAATTTTTTAAAATTAATATGTTGCAAAAAATTTTTAGAACTGATCTTGTAAGTTTATAAAGTATTTCATTTAAGTTAAAATTTCATTCATTTTACTATAATTGTTTTAATTTTAGAAAGTTCCATATAGATCCTATTTTCCCAACTCCGTAGAAAAGGAATGGCAAGTAAAAAGTAATTCTTCAAAAGAAAGAGTGATTAAACTTGTTACATTAACAGATGTACATATAGAAATAAGTGATCTTTGGAGAACTGAAGAAGTTAAAGAAGATGATGATCATTACCAAATAAATATAAAAAATCAGAAAATAAATATTCCCTTTTTAAAACAAATTTATAGTGCTGTTGAATTAAAAGAATCTAAAGGAGCTAGTCAAACAGAACTTGCCAAAGAAATAGGATTGACAAAATTAATAAGTCGAACATTAGTTCGTAATCTTGTGAAAAGCAATATTGTATCTACATATTTAGTTGATATTGGCCGTCAAAGAACTACAAAATATGTGTCAAAAAAATTTGATGGAAAAAGTTCTCTTAAAAAACAGTTTGATGAAGAAATGTCTAAAATGAAAGAATACAGTCGATCAGTGCAAAATGACAAATTTAAAGAAAGCGTAAATATTAATAAAAATAAAGAAGATATTGTTCATAATATTCATGAAAGTAATACAGAAACAAAATTATCTAATCAAAATAAAGTTTTCCCTATAGAAGACTCAGACAGAATAAATTTTAATGAATCAATATTAACTAAAGTTAATCAAATTTTTAAAAAATATAAGTTATTCAAAAATAAAAGTAGATATAAATATACTTCAATGAGAAAGCACAATAAAACATTAAATTTCAAAAATATTAAAAAAAATACTTCAAATGAAGAAAGTGATAAAAATATGTTAAAAAATCAAAGTTGGAATCATAAAAAAGAAAAAATTATTGATAGTGATTTTTATAGGACTATAGAAACAAAAGTAATTATTCAAAAACCAGAATGTAAAAAAAAGTCTCAAAAAATTGCTGTAATTGGTTTCATGGAAAATGTAACCAATTCTGAAAATAGCAAAAATAAAAGAATTTCATATAGATTACTACGTAGAGCAAATTTAATTATTCAAAGTGTAAAAGAGCACAAAATTATAGAAGATACGCAAAAATTAATGAAAGTAAGTAACAACAAATTTATTATATGAATAATACATGATTTCTAGTATGATTATTTTGATGCATTGTAGTTTATACATGCAGAAGAAGATAAAGAAGGTCTTGATGTTAAGCTTGATAAAAATTCTTTAATAAGGCTTTTGCAAAAATTAGCAGAAGATAATTTAATTAAGTATATAAAATTAATTCTAAAAAATAAAAAACAGACAAAGCAGAAAGTAGTAAATTTTATTTGTGATCCAAATATTAATATAAATGATTCAGTAATTCAATCTGCAGTTGAACAAGCCAAATTAAAATTTTGCATAATGCAAAATAATTCTCAGAAAATAAATGAATCTGTTGAAAAAATTGAATCTAATAATGCTCATAGTAATGATGATCATATTCCAAGAGAGATACAAAGATTAGAAAAGGAAAAAATGGTTATTTGTAGAAATAATGTAAGTAATTTTATAAAAAAAAATTTTTTTGTTTTTTTCAAAAATTTGAATTATGTATTATTATTATTGATTTTCAGGCTCTAGGAAGAAAATATGGATATAGTCCAAAATTTATACGTATGAAGACTATGCATATTTTTTTATACCATTTGATTTATAATCATATTGAAATGTGTATACCTAAAGGCAAATTTCTAGAAAAAATAAAGAAAGAAAAATGTTTATTTGATAATATACTGAATGATGATTTCAAAATTTACAGCAATGAAATTAGCTGGAAAATGTTTATACCACCTTTACCAAAACATAGAGGTAAAATTGTATATATTTGTATCTTTAAATTACAAAGTTTACCTTTCTTATGTTTGCATTTATAGTATGAATAGAGAATTGATATTTTTATAATATAAATTTTATTTTTGTTACGATATATATGAAAAATATTATTTTTGTTATAAAGATATAGAATAATATTTTTTTAAACAGGTTATCCGTCAGGGTGGGCGTTAATGTGCGACGTGCTTTTACGTATGCCCCTTTCTTTATTTGTTAAGGTACACAATGTGAATTATGATGTACCCGGTCTCCAGGATCTTCTTGATCATCCTATTAAACGATATATATTAGTAAAAGATGTATCAACACCAATTCGAAATTTGCTATTTTTAAAGCGAAAATATATGTTCAGTATTCACGAAATAGTTTCCAGATTATGTTATGTAGGTCTTGTTCAATTCGGACCTCAGATGCTCAAAGAAAAGGATCAAGTTTTCATTTATTTAAATCGGCGAACTGAATTACTGGACACAACGTCGTCAGCTGCTGGATATCATAAAGTTGAAAATAAACCTTATCCAATAACCAAATTTACTTTCACATCTATGGCAGTTGTAGAAAACTACTGGTACGAAATGTGGAATACATGCATCAATACATGTCTTGGTGGACGTTCAGTAGTTGAGGGAAAAGATATTCTTTTAGAAGATCTGTCGCGTAAAGTTGCAATGATACAGTCTCTTAAGGTGAGATTACCTGATGAAGCCTCAAAATATGATATAGGATTTGTACCAGGTGATCGGAAAGGCGCAGCTGGTATTGATTCAGCATTTTTTCCACATTTAAAGAGAAATTGGAACTGGGTGACAACAGTTCAGACAGATTTCCAGATGAACGCTCTACCATTTCTCTTCTCTAATAAAATTACCAAATCTAATGTCAAATTGTTGAATATGCAATCACAGAAAATATCCTCGGTAATATGAGTCAATTTTCATTATCAAAACTATTTGAATCTTTATGCTTTACAAGGTTTTAATTTAATCTTATGAAAAATGTTTGCTTAATTTGAATTGGTTATATCTATCTTTTAATAAAAAAAGAAAATTATCCAAAACTAAGCAAATAAAGAAATATTAACAATAATAATTTAAGTTGTGATAATGTTAACAATTGTGGTTTTAAATTGTAATGTTTCAATTGTCGTATCTAAAAATTAACCATTACAAATAATAAGTCAAAATGAAAAAATCATATCTATTATCTATTAACTATCTTTAAATTTGTTGCATCTTTATAAACATTTATATTTTAAATGTATAATTTGTATTATAATGTGGATGCATCTTTTATCCAGTTTAATCTTAAAGAAATACTAACATATTTATTTATTAATTATTATTTATTGCAGTATTTAAAAGTTCTAAACTTAATATTATTGAATTTCATTCTCTTAAAATTTAATATTAGGGGCAGTTAAGGAAACATAATCATCTGAAATTAATTCAAACAAAAACGGGTAATGGCTCTATCAAATCTACAGACTCGTTAAAGTCAACAGTAAAAATGAAGCATGAGACGAATCAGGCTCATACTGATTTTCCTGTAGCAATGTGCAGTAAGCCTCCAAAGATTATTCGTAAAGTCTTACCACGTAAAACCAAATTTCGGAAACGTGTAAAATATGATGAAATTGACTATAGTGCCTTGCAACATATGGATAAACTAAGAGTGGACTGGGAGCAACACGAAGACAATATTCTGCTGGTCTGTAAAGTAGCAATGGTTTACCTTTGTCCAAATCCGAGACGAAATCTTGTTACGTTCACAGCTATACGAGACATTTTGCGCTCATATTCGTTTACATCTTACAACAAAACATCGAGGGCTTGCCAAAGAAGGCTGCTTTATATGCTGAAGCAACCAAAGACAATCAACAGTGTATTGCTAGGTGTGGAGGAGGTGATAAAATAATTATATAAATAAATTATTGCATATACTTTTATATTGATGATTTCAAAAATCATTAATAAAAATTAAAATATAAAAAAATTATTAAGAACTATTAAATATTAATTAATAATATTATTTCAATTTATATCTTTAATTTTATTTTAAATACAATTGAATTTTTCATTCAATATAATTTATCTTCTCAGAAATATAAATATAAGCTTTTAGGTGAAACAAGATTATTTCGTAACAAAACGCTTCGGTAGTTTTGTTGATTGTCCTAGGGGTGAATCCGAAAATCAAATTGAATATGAAAAGAGAATGGAAAAAGTTTTCAAAGATTTAGTGACATATATTGCTAAAAAGTACTACAATATAGCAGATATGGAACAGAGAGAACCTATAGCATTACCTAAAACTATTCAAGAATTTAACATTTTTCATAAACTCAAGCTTCCTACAAAGATAATCACATCTCCTGGGATTTCAAAAGAAGTATGTGAAGTCAATGATATACACACTGCCACGATTAATTCCGTTATTCACAGCTCTATGTGCTGTGGCAAAGAAAGGAGATCCTGGGCATATCAATTGTTTAAGGTAAATTTAAATAACTACATTTGGATTTATTTTAAATTATAAATATTATATGATTTTTTCAATTTACTATTAGAGACAATAAATCTAACTTTAATATATTGATAATTTAATAAAATAAAAATTTAAATATAATTTACAATGGAATCAATATATGTAGGTATATCAACAATATCCAGAATATCTGTTGCGAAGTGCTATGCTGAAAATTAGAGCTGATCAGATGGTTACAATGAAAAAGAACTATATGTGTGCATATAAAAAATTTGGAAATTGCATGCCTATGAGTAGTTCACAATACCAGCTTAGTTCGGCCTACTACTATAAATTTCAAACAAAATGGCCTTATGAAGTATTTTCTGAATCTTATAATAGTTTGCTCTCCTTGTTAGAAAATTATACTAATGAAATTAATACAATAAATAAATATGGTGTAGAAGTAAAACCAACTAATGGTGGCATAGTTGCAACAATACATGAATTTGTCAACTCTGACAATATTGATATTGATATTGAAATTCCAGATCAAATAATTATGTTGGATCCAGGATTATCAGAGAAAGATGAAGTTTATCAAAGAATAGCACTGCGGTATCAAGCTGTTCTTAAAGGTTTGAACTCAGAGAATACAGTCAATTTGAGGGTAAGGTCAAAAGAAATATTTATTAAACACAAAGTTAAATATTACATTCATTTACGTCTTTTTAAAACTCGTGTATATTTTGCACAAAAATTATTTAAACGTAATTAAATATATAATATCTAATAATATATTAACAATTTCAATTAGTAGACGAAATATTAAATTGTAATTTCCTTTCTTATAATAATAATTGTTTCTAAAAAATTAATGTAAAATTTATATAATTATTTATTGAATATAACTGTACTAATGAATTAAATAAGTCCATTTCTTATCATTTGTAAATCATATATTTTATTTAAAAAATTCTATTATTCATTTAGAATAATGTAGTTTTTTCTTTAAAATAAATTATTTATATTTATATAAAACTGCATAAAATTTTAAACATGAAATTATTTGATTATTTTATTTATATAATACAAAAAATGTATTATCTCATTTTATCAAATCTTTTTAAAGATTCATTTTTATATTGATGAAATGATTGATATAGATATAATATAATGTTTAATAAGCTAATAAACAAATGTTTATCTTAGAATTCTAGTAATGATAACGCCCAGTCAGACAATATTTTAACTGAAAAGTTAAATAACATAAAAGAAATAACTATAAATAATGATCAACAGAATTTTGTTGAAGTACGCTCAAAGAAAAGATCTTTTGAAGGAGATTTTTGTGTTCCATTGACAAAAAAACCAAAATTAGATAATGGAAAAACAGTTGAAGAAAAAATTGAAAAATATATTCCTGAAATGGAAAATACTAAACAAGGAAGTAAATTTGTAATTAATAAGAGTTTAAAAAATTTGAACTCTCCTATAAATACAAAAAATGAAATGTCTGGTAAATTTGAACCAATGGAAACTGATTGTTACATTAATCCAATAAATTTCAATAATAGTATTGATACTAGAATATTTTGTTCTGATTTAGTAGATAGTGCTTATAGCAAAGAAAACGTTAGTTCTTTAATTAAAAATGATAATAATGATAATAATGATTGTAATATTTCAAAAAATAAGTCCTTAATTGATAATATTGAGAGTACTGTACCATCTATAGAGCAAATAAGTAATAGTAATAAAAATGATATATCAGATAAAAATTCTACTTTAACTAGGCAAACCTTTCGTAAAGCAAATAACAAAGATTACATGGAAGAAAAAAAGGAACAGATTGAAACAAATCTTAAACCATCATTGAAATTTTTGGAAAAAGATAATAGCATTCGCGAACAAAATGCCTCATTCACTAAAACTACCTTGGTTCGGGTAAATGAACTTGTGAAAAATATATGCAATGTAAATACAATGAAGGATATTGAACCTCGCAATGACATTCATGATGTTCGTACAAGGCAAACACGGATAGCCATGCTCAAGATGCGTGAAGAATTGCATGATCTAACCTTCCAGGACAGTCATCACGCTCATGAGTATTTTGTTGTCAATTCTTTTAAGCTTTTCTGTTCACTGATAATTGATGCAAAAGATAAACAGGATACCAAGACTTATCGAGGAATGACACTACCAAAAAAGCTATTGCCTGCTGATATTGAAGTAGTCAACAAAGTTCTTGATAGTATTAAAAAGTTTGCAGTTTTTCCTAAAAATCCAATATCTTATGATGAATTTAAAAGAGATATTTTAGACAACAAAATATATAATTGGGAAGATGTGAATATGGTCTGTAAGTTTATAAAGGCTAAGCTTCAATATGGCGCGACTTTACATGAATTAACAGTAAGTCTTATCTGATTATAACTTACAAATTGTATAAATTCTATATATGAATAATAATCTCATGATATTAAAAACATGTACTACTTTGTAATCAAGAAACAAATTCATGTTTATTAAATTGTATAGTTTAAATTGTCTATGGAAATTTAACAAATACAACTTTGAAATATTAAATTTTTATTGTTTTCAGACAAATTTCAATCATTTTCACATAAAGCTTGCCAACATATTAGAACTTTTATTGGAAAAACGTATAGTTTTACGTGCTGGAATAATAACTGTACGTTACATTTATAATCGTTATATAAATCCCTGGATCATTCATTCATACAAAATTCTTCGCTTAGAGAAAGAAGCGCATCAAGTAGTTCCTGAAGGAAGTGTTTATGTTTTGGACAATGAATATAGTATTGCTGATAAACACAAAGAAACTAAAAGAGTTACTACAGCAGCAAATTTGTTTTACAATCCTTCATTCGATTCTAATGTACCAAATCTTGAAAAAGAATCTTCTAAAGAATTATCAGTAAGTAGTAACAATATGTTAAATAAAGTTTTTTGTATTATGTCATTTGAAATAAATTTTTTTTTTATATTAGGAAAAAATTTTAGATAAAATAATTATAAAGTAAATTATATGTTATTCTTAATTAATAATCTTCAATATATGTTTTTGTTAACAAAAATATTTTTTTTAGTTAAAAAATGATGTAGATGAAAATCCAAGAAATGAGAGAAAAATAAGACGAAATAGAACATTATTACTAAAACAAAAAGATATTTACAGAGCTGCCAAACTATTAGATTTTAAGTACGTATTATTGGATTTATTGTTTTATTTGTTTTTTTTTTTTTTTTTTTTTTGTCAATTTAATGCTATTAATAATAAAAAAAAACTTTTAGTACTGCTGAAGAAATTCAGGTAGTTATTAAGCCCTGGATACGAATAGATGGAGTTTTAAATAGACGAGTATTAGACCGCATGCTTGGAGCTGTATTATGTTATTGTATAGAAAGACCTGGTATATCGCTTACCATTATACAAAACAGATTTGCACCAGCAATACAACCTTATCATATTAGAGAATTGGTTGAAGTATTACAAACTTAACATATTAAAAATTAATAAGAAGCTGGCATTTTTTATAATTTTATGCTTAACTGATAAAATAAATAATTAACACTCTTTTAAATGGATGTTGTACTCATGATATCATCTGTGAAAGTGCAAACGTCTAGGTTAATTATGGACTAAGTTGAAATTAGCTGAAAACTCAATTGTAAAAACAAATCATATATCTAAATAAACGTAATATAAATACTATTGACAAATTGATATGAAAATAATCAGAAATGAAAAAGTAAGTATCGTATGTTTATTATAATACAAGTACTCTTATTAATATAGAAAGTAATTTTACAGTACATTTATTGCAGGTAATTTTTTAAAATATTTCATTAAGATTGTAGATGACTTAAAATTATTGCAAAATATTTAATGGTAATCAGTTTATTATTATTGTTCTGTTACAAAGTAGTAATCATTACTTTAATATCAAGTATAATGTATTTGAATAGATAAATAATATGTTTACAACAGTCTGCATAAGTACAAGTTTAATTGTTAATATGATTAAAAATTGATTAAATTTATAAATTTCATGTGTTCAGTTCAGTATATAATAAACTCATTAAACAAAATAGATTTAGATTTAATTGGTAAATATAATCAATTTTTAATATTTTCTATCTATATAGATATTATAATTCTTATTATTAAATAGTTCTCTGCGATAAATAAATCAATTTAAAATTCGATAGTTATTCAAACAGACTTAACTACAGAAGTTACAAATAATTTTATGTGCAGTTTCTATAAAGAATCAAATTTGGCTAAGGAATGTGTACACTAAACATGCTGTAAAGAGTACCTCTACATTTAGTTTATAAATTTAATTAATTTGTTCATTGTTATTATTATCCTTCTTTATCTTCAATTAAAAACATGGAAGAGGTTCTTTTAGAGGACTTAAATAAATTACAAATAGATCTAATATGCAATGTTACAATTTCCACAGCATATAAATTATACATACAAAGATACTGTTACAGGCCTACCGTAGTTCCGTCTATTATTATTGTATTTGCTTGAAGAGAATATTAAAACATTAGCTATCAAAACGTTGCGTCTTATATCTATTCACAGTTTATTTAGGTCCTTCAAAACAATTCTTTCTGTACTCAATTAATCAATTTGTAATTATTGTTTTATCAATTCAAATATAATGCTTGTTATTAAAGTAAAGATTACTATCTTTGAAGCAATAAGCGAATGAATTTGAATCATTTACAGTGAAAATGCAATATTTTATTAAAATATCTACAATAAAAGCTATAATTAACTTACTTTTATATCAATGGTACTTTCTTTTTGTTTTATCTTTATGCTCATATTATTTTTTCAACAGTATTTATATTTTATATTTATAAATATATAATCTGAATATTTTGTTTTTTAATTAACAACCCAAAAAATGAATCCAAAATTTAAACTATTTTTGTTTCTGTTAACTATTAGTTATTATCTCACTATGGTTATTGATATATATATATATATATATATATATATATATATATAAACTTCCGTTTGGATTTTCACTTGTGATATCAAAAATGGAATGTCCAAGAATGACTTAGTTTTCTTTAGATAATCTAAATTACTAATTATTAAAATTAATTTTTGAAAATAGTCTAAGAATATACTTTAATATTTTGATGAAAGCTTTTCAAATAATTTATATCTGACCAGAGCCAGTTTCTCATAACAAAAAAAGCTTCAATTAATAAGTTGCTTACATAATAATTTCAGATCCTAATTAAACTTGATTGTGTTAAAACAATAGTACAAAGAGAAACTAAATGCACACTATTTTCTAAGCCAGCAAAACTTGATATAAGTATGTAAAATTTGATTTAAACTACATATACTATTATTAATATTATTTATTTCCATGTAATATATATTTTAGATGAAAATTCAGATCTGGCTGCTGATAGTAATACAATAATTATTGAGCCTACTATACAAGCTACACTCAAGTTTGGTATGTTTTTAAGTAATAGAGCTTATAACTCGGACTTTTTATCACCTTTATAAAAAAATGTGTAAATTGTTATGCAAAATAATTTAATATGTAAATGAAGTTAATTACAATAATTGTTAACTAGTTTCTAATTTTATAACTTTTATTATTTTTTAAATAAAAATAGTTAATCATATTTCAGGTATTTTTATTCAATACTTTATACATTTATTATTAAATATATCGTCCAAAATAGGTTTCCATACAGTGGTCAATTATTATAATAAAAATAAATAATTTTTATATAGACTATAAAGTGTGTTATAACTCAAAAATTATACTAATAAGTGTAAATAATTCAGTTAAATTTATTATCTTTACTTTAATATTTTCTTTAAAAATATTATAAAATTTATTTTGTAAAATCTTGGGATATAAATAAAAATAATATACATTTATTTTAGCATTGTTAACATATGACTATATAATAATCTTGTAATTTTGTATTTTCTAAGTAAATCTTAAAATAATCATATTTTTAATATAAAAATAATAGAATATATAGTTTCTTAAATATCATGTATAGGAAATAAAAAGCATTTTTTGTTAAACCTAATTGAATTTACTTATGCAGAGGCGGTTGATCAATTAAAATGAGAAATAAAAATATTCTTCAATAATTGTACAATATGAGAATAAACAATCATAATACAAATATTTTATAAAGTATTTATAAAGAAAAAATAAAATTATAATCATGATTTATATTTTACATTTATGTATCGATAAAATAGTTTTAAAAATGATATATTGCAAGTACTTCATTTTTGTTGAATTAAACGCTGTTTAATTAAATAAGTAAGATTCTCTAAGAGTAGTTCTATAACAAACAGTAATTTTTAAATTTTATGAATGTTTTAAAGAAATAAAATGTTATATATTTTTCATTTATCAACAGAATTATTGGTTGACAAAAAATTTTAACTTATTTTACAGTAATTGGAAAAATTATTCTGTAAAACAATTTTAGTGTTTTATACATTTTTTCTAACGAGTTTTACATTTCAGACTTCAGTTCATTTTCTCTACAACGAATTGACACATTGACCAATATAGCTGTGTCAAATAATATTTTATGTATATAATGCTGTATATATATCTGTTAATGATCACTGAAAATCAATATTTAACAGAATATTGTACTTTTTTTTTATATTAATAAATTAATAAAAGTATGCATTGTCATCGGTTCAATACCCCAAAATTGATTTTTCAACTATAACAATAACTGTATATAATGTAAGATTGAATGCATGAAGAAAATTTCCACATCTATATAATAGTAATAAAAAGAAAATAATTTGGTAATAAAAAGAAAATAATATAATAATTATACATTAATATTCAAAATTACTTTTCTGCCGTTATTATAATACATTATATATTATGAGCAATGCTCTATAAAAATCCTTTTATATGTAGATCGTTACGAATTGCCAGCAGTATATAGATATTAGTTTTCTTGGAATCTTTACATATTTTGCAAACCATGCAATAAAAATGTTCTTTATCATAGATTATATTTTAAATGATTACAAAAAAGTTTAAAGAAAGTTCCTCAAGAGCAGAATATTATAGAAGATAACTACAAAAATTTTTTGATGTTTCGATAGCTTGGTTTACTATATTCTTCAGGCTGAAAAAATATAATACAGTATAAACACTTCAGAGACCTGCCGTAGTTTCAAATAAAAATAAATTAGTCACTTTTTATTTGACACTACGTCCAAAAGTTTCTGAAGCGTTTGTAATGTATGATTTTTTCGAGCCTGAAGATGATATCGAACCAAACTGTCAAAACATTGTAAAACATATAAATTTGTAGTTTTATTCTACAATTTTCACTTTCAAAAAGAATCGTTCTCTATACTTTTTTAATATATGTCAAGATAAAGGGTAGAAAAGATACAAATGATTTTAAGATACTTTTTCAAGAAGGCTAAAATTCAATTGTTTTGATTTCAATCTTTTAATTGAAATAAATATATTTCATATTTTAAACAATCATTGACATTTGAACTTGTATACTATCTGTATTTCAGTATCAGAGAGGAGACCACATTATTTTGAAGTACACTTCATAAACTACACTGCATTATTTTTTTCATATGGCAATTTGTAACAGTATTTTATAGTTTCGAATGTGAAAAATATATTTTTTATTATTGTGATCCACCGGTATAGTTTCAAGATAAAGATAACATACATTAATTAAATTTATCGATCATTTAATTTGATATTTAGTTGAAACAAATAAGGTAAATGCTAAAATTTGATCACTCTGCATTTTTGTCACCGTGCTAACTCATAGATTCTTGTAAAAATGTATAATCTGCAGTTTCACGCATTTATCCAAAATTTCTTCAATTTGGTTCCTAGCAAGCACATGAATCACCTTTACCGTTGTTCCTTTGATCACTTGTCAATTTGATCTGGTCTGGAAATTCGTTATATAGTTCCACCTAAGCATCGATTAAAATCTTATAAATTTATTTTTACCAATCAATGTGTATATTAATTAAAATTTAACGTATTCACATTAGTGAATGGTTTAAATTAACAATAATAAATTGTCTATTACCTCACTTTCTTGAGCTAATGCATTTTTAGCTATCGTTTGAAAAGCTTGTTCCACATTAATTGCTTCTTTTGCGCTAGTCTCGAAGTACGGAATATTATTCTTAGATTGACACCATTGTTGAGCTCTTTTACTTGAAACCTATTTCATGATAATGTTTAAATAAAACAAAATTTTAATTATTGAATATTTAATCAATAACTTTCATTTTACCTGTGCTGTTTAATTTATTAAACTAGGGTTATTGCATCAAAAAAATGTTTTTTATTTTTTTAAAAATTAAATAAAATTATTTTAAAATTTAAAATTTAAAATGTAATAAATAATAAATTTAAAAAATAATTTTAAAATTCAAATAATTTAAGTACCTATCTAAGTAAACAATCTGTATTGGTTGAAATATGAAATAAGTCATATTGTGATGGGAAGGCAAGCTTAATATTAAAAAAAGACCTAACTTTTCATTTCTTGCCACTTTTGTAAGCTTTGTATATTATTTGGCACGAATAAAAAAGCTTACCTAGTAAATTATTATTACTATTTTAAGAAAACACCATTTGTAAGTTTTATTTAAAGCAGTTTTACATTAATTTTCTGTATTTTAATCTACTTTCCATGTTAAATATATGTGACTCATCATAATGCTACGTCACTGCTTGATGAATGCATTACTTAATATTTCTAGATGTATTTATATTAATTTTAAAGAATGTTAAGAATAGGGATTGTTCTAAAAACAGCATAAAATATGAGAAAACTATTGTTCAAATTGATAAACATATATCAAGAACAAAATATTCAGTCTTCAGGAATACTTGGAGTATTTCTGAACTATTTTCTTTGATTTAAAAAAATGAAGATTCTCGTTCCTTCTTTTATGTTACTTAATATGCATAAAAATAGAGAAAAACTTATTTTTGAATACAATTATTTATAACTTATACATTCAAAGTGTTTTCAAAAATCATGTAACAACCCTATTGTTATAATTTTTAATTTAAATAAAAAAATATATTAAAGTGCTATTAGTCACTTCTATCAAATTTCATCAAAATAATATATAAATTAAATTTGCAATTAATTTAAAAATTAGAACACTGAAAATAATAAAAAAATAAAAAGGGAAAAAAGTGAACATTTCATCCTGTCATGTACTTACTGGACTCATCATTTCTAATCAGCATGATTCTAATTTTTCAATTAATTTGAAATATAGTTAATATATTATCTTCCAACAAAATTCGACATTAGTAATCAATAGCACCTTAATATTCTGATTTCTTTGAATACATTTTAATTAGATAGTAATTTAGTTTAAATAAATAATTAACATAATTTTTTTATTATTTTTAAACTTACTGCTCTATTTTCCAAATCAACTTTATTTCCAAGAACAACAAACGGGAAGTTATCTGGATCCCGTGGTGATGCTTGAATCAAAAATTCATCTCGCCAAGAGTCTAGAGATTTAAAAGTACTTGGTGCAGCTACATCAAATACTAGTACACAACAATCTGCTCCTCTATAGAATGCAACACCTAATGATTGAAATCTTTCTTGCCCAGCAGTATCCCAAATCTAAACAAAATAGTGCAACACGAAACTTAAATATAATTACTTATTATGTCTTATGTGAGTGCTGACGGATATAAACAATATCTATACACAACCTATAGTTTCACTATTTGAAAACAAGAAGTTAAAAGTATACTAGGATTAAATTTGTTTTTATTATATCCTTTAACTTATTTTCTGAGCAAGAATGAAATATTGTTCATTGAATGGTGTAGTTATTTTATTTCAATTATTTTTAAAAGTAGAATTAAAAATTGATTTATGTCGACTGTTCTGAATTAAATTAATAAATATTTTTATCGGTCTTACAATCTTTATAATATAATATATTAGCTAAAATAATGACAGTCAGATTATCCTTGTTTATGTTCACCTCCGTAGAATCTGAAATAAAACTTATTACTGCAATAAATTATATTAAAAATTAAAAATAAAAATAAAATAATAAATAAAATAAAATAAAAACAATAAAAGCAATGTTCTATTTTAGTAAAGGACAACCTGATAGCGCCCACTGCCTTAAATTTAAATTCACCTTTGGTTTCCGACGTTTCTAGCTGCTACGGTTCATTCTCAGGAACTAAACTGTTATAAACTAAACTGTCCTCAGTTTAGTTCCTGAGGATAAACCATAGCGGTTCGAAACGTTGAACACCAAGGTGATTCTAAATTTAAGGCGACGGGGGCAGTCAGGTTGTCCTTTACTAACATAGAATATTGCTTTTATTATTTTTATTTTATTTTATTTTATTTTATTTATTATTTATTTTATTTTATTTATTATTTATTTTATTTATTGTTTTATTTTATTTAATTATTCTTTTATTTTTATTTTATTATTAATTATATTTTATTTTTATTTCAGATTCTACGGGGGTGAACATAAACAAGGACAGTCTGACTATCCTTATTTTAGCTAATATATTTATTATAAAGACTGTAACACCGATAAAAATATTTAAAAATTTTAAGAAGCTGGCTTGACACATTTTTTTAGAAAATTTTAAATCACTAATAATGAAAATAGTATGCTGCATAATAATCAATAATAATAATAATAATAATAATAATAATAATAATAATAATAATAATAATAATAATAAATTTGTAATAAAATATTAGATTTAAATTGTAGCTTCAAACAACTAGTTAAAATTGTTGTGTTGTAAAAAAAATAAATTAAATTTTACTAAAAAGTTGTTTTTCTTATTTATTAAAATATAAAAATGAAATATGCTATGGAATAAACTGTAATAATAAAAAATGTGTAGGAGCATCTCTACACAGTATAAAGTTGAACTCCGAACAAGGTTGTATCATGGCTTTACTAAATTTATTTTCTCTTTTTATTTTAAAGAATGTGTACAAAAACTTTATCAGATGAGTTCTTTGTATTATTATTACATAATTGAATACTTTCGATAACTTACACGATGCTTTAATTTACTACTTTCTAATACATTTTTACTCATTTAGAATTAATTAAAATGTAATTCATTAGGTTTGAAAAAAAATATAATATTATCGGTTTTCTCTTAAGATTATACATGCATTTTACTTGAATTGAATAAAATGAAATTAAATAATTTTCTCTTATTTGGAAATTGATATAGTATGTTAAGAAGAGATGTAGGATTGGGTGGTGGGGGTGCAGGGAGTGAAACCCCCGCTGGGAGTTGGGGGTGGAGCCCCCCTTTTTCTATAAATAAATAAGATTAAGAAATTAAAGTTTATAAGTTTGTTAGTAATCTACGCTCAAATTAAAATTTTAAAATATTTAATAGTATAGTAAATAGAATTTAAAATTAAAACTAATTAAAAAAAATATATAGATAATTTTTAATACTTAAAAAACAAAAATTTTAAAAACATACTTAAAAAACAAAAAAAACAAAAAACTGTCAAAACTACAAAATCTACGAAAAAGGCACCCACAAAAATTTTTATAATAAATTTCAGATAGAATATAAATATTATTTTATTTTAAAATCTTGAATACCTAACTCAAAGTGCAAAAAAAAATCGAGCCCGCGGTCGACTGGCGCATATACTCGTAAGTCTAAACATCGTAAATGCCAGATGTTACATAGGCACGGAAGACTGAGAATCCTACCGGACTACACGATTCCGTTCATTCACTTTTCCTCCCAAGGGAGGAAAAGTAAAATTCTGCTTTCTGATTGGTTGGGAAGCGGCCATAAACACTTTTCCTCCCTAGGGAGGAAAAGTAGTATTTTGCTCCCTCTAGACAGCTGCAGAAAATCGTATTTTGCGCCCCGAGTGCGGGAAAGAATATATCAGTGCAAATCAAATTAATTTTTCTTATGATATATAATATTGTAAAATTTATACAACAAATATTTGTAGCATCATTATTTCTAATCTATAATAATATAAAAGATATTGAATTTACTAATTATTAATATTTATTCTTTAAAATAAATAATGAATTATTTTCAAACATATAATTATATTGCACATAAAATTGGAAGAAATTAATATAATAAAAAAATCAAAAGCATACTTAAGTGTTAAAACATAAATTAGTATTGCTACTATTGAATATTAATTAATGTTAATTCAATAAATATTTTTATAAGTCTTACAGTCTTTGTAATATAAAAATTAACTAAAATAATGACAGCCAGACTGTTCTTGTTTATAGTCATCCTCGAAAAATCTGAAATAGAAGTTATTACTATAATAAATTATATTAAAAATTAAAAATAAAAATATAAATAAAATAAAAATAACAAAAACAATATTCTATGTTAGTAAAGGACAACCTGACTGCCCCCACCACCATCTTAAATTTAAATTCATCTTTAGTATCGGATGTTTCGAACTGCTATGGTTCATCTTTAGGAACTAAACTGTTTAGTTGCAGTTTACTAACAGTTTGGTTCCTGAGGATGAACCGTAGCGGTTCGTAACGTCAGACACCAAAGGTGAATTTAAATTTAAGGTAGGGGGGGCTATCAGGTTGTCCTTTACTAACATAGAATATTGTTTTTATTATTTTTATTTTATTTATTATTTTTATTTTATTTTTAAGTTTAATTTTTAATATAATTTATTATATAATAAATACTATTTCAGATTTTTTGGGGGTGACTATAAATAAGGACAGTCTGTCATGATTTTAGTTAATATATTATATTATAAAGACAGATAAAAATATTTATTTAGTTAATATATTATATTATAAAGACCGATAAAAAAATTTATTAATTTAATCCGGAATAGTCGATATAAGTACAATTTTTAATTTGAATTAAATAATGTTACCATAACAATATTACATATACTAAAATATTATAAATGTAAAAATAAAGTAGTTATTGTAAAGGATTTTTAGAGCAATGCCATAAATAAATCATAACATATACATACTTCAAATAAACAACATCAATGTGATTAGCTTTTTACCTGCATTGTTACTATCCTATCATCAACCATGACTTCCTTAGTTAAAAAATCTGCTCCTATGGTAGCTTTGTATTGATTACTAAATTTTTTGTTTACATATTGATTCATCAAAGATGTTTTTCCTACTCCAGAATCACCCAAAATAATAACTTTAAGTAAAACTTTCTTACGAGATGCCATCTTATCTCTGCTGCAAAATAAAATATATCTAATGAATCGAGTATTAAAACAACACAAGAATAAAAATGCTCCAAATCATTAATTTCATTACCTATTAATATGAATTTTTGATTTATAAAATAGGGTATTAACAAATTTAGCAGTCTCTTACTGACCACTAAAAGATGTCAGTAGTTCATTTTTAATAGTAACGTTGTAACATCATCTGTGAATCATAATAAAATGAATCAAGCAAGATATGACATTGTATGATAACAAGGAAATATATAATATCAACAAATTGTCTATAATATGTAATCTTAGCATTCTTAAGTAAAAATGCAGATATTAGGATGATCTAATATTACAGAATAAAAAAACAAAAAGAAAGGACGAAATTCTAATTATTCACACACCCACCCACCCACCCACACGCGCGCGCACACACACACACACACACACACACACACACACAACAGTTAGTCCCACTTACACGTCTTTTACGGACTTACTATTTTTCGACCTTGCAGTGAATTCACTCGTAATATTAAACAAAGTACAATTAGAATTTTTTGCATTTCACATATGTAACGAATTTTTAGTAAAAACTTTGAATTGCTTTGATTGAATTAAATATAAATTTTCAGTTGTTAATTTTTAAAATGATGTCTTTTTTACATTTTGTGCATATAATGCGTACAATATATATATATATATATATATATATATATATATATATATATATCTATGCGTGAATAATATTTTCATAATGAGATTACTTTCAGTCTATACACAAGATAGTTAGATATTCATTCCAACAGTATAGATTTTCCCAACAGCTATAATACTTGTCCTCCCTCTCGCACTCACCCTCCCTCACTCTGTCGTTCTCTCTTTCTTTTTCTGACTTTAGAGGCAATTAATCTCTCACTTCCTATTTCTTTTTGTTCGCTGTCTCCCTTTATTCAGCATCAGAAAACAGTAATTAGGTATATTAAGATAACTACACCAAGCAACAAAGGAAGAATGGTGGAAGAATGAAAGAAAGTAAGGTCTGTGAAATATCTGTATAGTGATGTCAATGTGTCAATAACTTGTGCATACTATAAAGTATTCTCACAATAATAATAAAATTGTAAATATGCAAGTAATCATACTTTAGATTTTCTTTTTTCATTGGAGATAATTCTTTTAATACTTACTTGAATTTTAATGATGTTGAAATGGAGAAACGTACGTAGAAAACACTTTTGTACTTTCGAATCACAATTCACAATTATCAGCAGTAGTAATAGCAACAGCAAATGGAACTCAGAAATTTCTCACTGAGATGTAAGTTCAAAATACACTTGTTTCTTCTTTTGGTCACTGCGCTGCTGCACACAAAGAAAATGGCGTTTAATATTTTGCTAGCGCTTATTTCTCACAATCAGCTACTGACGGCTTATATACACTTGCCCCTCTGACTGACAGTGATAAATTGACAATATTAAATTTTCTCGCTGTACAGTATATTGGTATTTATAATATAGCTTTTTGCGTTTTAATGCATTTCTGATGTCGTTCTTTTATACCTCTCGTGTTCGACTCTCGATTCGATTACACTGACAACGCACATCATACGAGACATCCATACACTCTTGTATTGTATTGTACCTGTATGTGTGCTTTACTATTCTAAGTAAATTTGATACTATATATAAGTATAAACCCTGTATAAACAGAATATAAGCTTCATAAGTATGAGTTGCGCATTTATTATATATATATATATATATATATATAGATAATATCTGGCAGAGTGGATGGTAGAGAGAAGGAGTGGAAACTCTGCCGCTTTACATGGAAAAAGCTTATCAAAAATTAGCTGGAGATAGTAGTTCAAATATGCCCGGTAGACGTCGCTGTCTTAGAAATCCCTTGATGGATCTGCATGCAACAGAGAGAGAAAGCAAAAGCCAGTGCGAGTAAGGAAAAAAAAGAAGCAATAGTGAGAGAATAGAACTTTCACTTTCCTCTTTCTCCACACTTACTACGTACGCTTACTCATTTTGCTTCAAATGCAAGCTATTGGCAGCTATTGAGCAGGCAACTTTACAAGTTGTCGGCACCTTGCGATCAATTCTGGCGTGAGGTCTTGCCGTGTAATTTGTTACGATCTGCTTTACGCTTCTCTTCTATCGATGTCTATCTTTATAACAATGTTTTCTTTTTGTCATCTTTAGGATGCCAAAAGGGATTGGAAAGACAACGGTAGTCAAAACAAGTTTTTTAATTATGTAAAAGAAAATCTTAACAAAAAGTAAAATATAAAATATATTTATCCCACAAGATAAAAATTTATATTTATAATAAATATTTTCAATTAGAAGGATAACAGTAAAAGGAATAGGCCTTGCCAATAGTTATTATATTTCAGTTTTGACTTTTTGTAAAGCCTAGTGCCAGAGCTAGTGCTCTCCCATAGCGTTAGAGTGCCAAGTCAGTTCGGTTCGAGCAGATTTAATGTTCGAGACTTGAGTCTTTTACTTCCGGTAATCATGGTAAGCGCATTACTCGTGTACAGCGTAGTCAATTTTTCACTTATATTTAAGAAGTAATTTACTAAGTATTATTTAACTTTTCTTTAAATTGTTACACTTAATTTTTTCTTACTTACTTATTTGTTTATTACTTTTAGTTTTTAATACGACATTATTTGTATTTGCGATTTTAACCTTGCGCAACCACATGGTATGCTCATACTTCGAAAATCATGCATGTTCTAAAATTTGGATTAAATATCAAAATTATTTATTTCAAAATTTACTTTTAATGTTTGCTAATTGTTAAGAGTAATTTGATATCTCATTGATATTAAGAACTAAAATTTACTTAAGCAATCATCGAAAATAATTATGCAGAGACGAATAATAGTTACTATAATATAAGTAACAGTTCATTTATTATTACAATTTGTAGATAATTACTACATTTGTACAGTATTTGTATTTTATTACAGCCATTCCAAAGATTTGTGGAGACTGGACGAGTTGCTTATGTTAGCAATGGACCCTATCAAGGTAAACTGGTTTCAATTGTGGATATCATTGATCAAAACAGAGTAAGTTAATTTAAATTTTAATGTAAATAGCTTAGGTCACACAAATACAAAAAATTTTGAGATCATTACTGCAATGCATTCACACCTTAAATGCTTCAATACGTGCGAGGTGATAATATGCATAGTCTTATTAATTAAGCCTTGTACAAAAATTTTTATACTAGTCAGAAATTCCCCATATGTGTAATATTTGTCATATAGATAGATTTATTAATATTCTTTATTATTTTTCAAATTATAAATGAAAGTATGCAATTATTTTAAATGTATTAATTTTTTACAAATACCTAACAAAAAATAATACGGTACTGTTATTTTGCATGTTTTTTTTTTATAAAATTGTAGAACAATTTTTCCCTTATATGATGAACCTTTATTATTGATAGGAATTGCCGGCTGATAATTATTGATGCCATGTATTTATCTGAACTTATCAAATATAATAAATACATTTTCATAATGTAAACTTGCAATTTTAAAGAAAATAGTTGAATTTATAGGTTTTGGTTGATGGACCAGCTTCTAAAATTCCACGTGGTCAAATGAGATTAAGTGACCTTCACCTGACAAAATTCCGTCTGAAATTTCCTTTTACTGGTTCTACACGAGTAGTACGGAAAGCTTGGGAAGATGGCAAAATTGATGAACAATGGCAGAATACTATGTGGGCTAAGAAAGTCGAAGCTAAAAAGAAGGTATTTCTTATTTTATAATTTATCTAAATATTATCATTTGGTTTATTTTGATGTTGTTTTTCATAATTGGTTTTTCAGCGAATTGAATTGAGTGATTTTGATCGTTTCAAACTACGTAAAGCAAAACGGGTTCGAAACACCTTAAGGACAACTGCATTCTTTAGATTAAAAAAGAAAATAAGGAAAGAAAAAGCTACAAAAACTGTCAAAACTACAAAATCTACGAAAAAGGCACCCACAAAAAAATAAATATTTATAATTTTTACAAATAAATTTACTGTATAACGATTACTGTTTTTTTTATTTGACTTAGATTTACAATTACCAATAGTTATGCTTGTTTTAATGTTAGATACTAATTTATGAATTAAAAATGTCGTAGTCTAAATTTTTAAATCAATTTATTAAGTTTGGATATTTTGTGAATTATTTTTCTTAAAATTTTTACGAACAATTAACTTTTAATTTATGAATGATACAAATTGCAAGTTTTAGATTTAGTTTGTTTAATTAGGTCAAAATGAACAAATTGTATTGCTTTATAGTGCTGGATGAATCAAATGAATATATAATTAGAATTATAAGGATTTATATTTTCAATTAAAATTAGAACTAGGAATTTTTCTTTAAAAAGTGGAACAAATATTGTCACGGAATGCAATGGAATCTTAATTGTACTAAAAATGTAAGTATAATTTTGTATAGCTATATATGCTTAATAATCTATGAATTAAATCTGAATTTTTAATCTTACAGTCTTTATACAATAATCTACTATATTATATGACAGACTGTCCATGTTTATAATCACTGCTGTAGAATCTGAAATGGAAATTGATTTAAAAAAAAATAAAATAAAAATTTTATTTTTATTAATTTTATTTATTAAATTAAAAAATAAATTAAATTTTATTTATTAAACAAAAAATAAAATTAAATTAAAAATTAAAAAAATATTTTTTAAAACTGTTAAAAGTATACTGTCACTCATCAGTATATGTTTGAGAAAAGCTCTGTACATCTAGTAATGCACCTGTCAGGCTATTTCATTAAGGTTTTTATACATTTCCAGATTTTAATATTTTTTTTTAATTTTAATTTTATTTATTTGCGACAGTTTTTTAAAATAAAACCGGGTAATCCGTTATGAATGATCCATTATAAAATTTTCTTTGCTGAAGTAGATAAAATGAAATGTATTTGTAGTTAAAACGATTACAATTTCTTTAAATAATTTTTCTATAATTTTGAATAGAAATTACGTTGAATAATTATTCATAAAAACTAAATTATTAAGTATTTCAAAAATTAATGACAGAATATAATTCATTGCTCTACTTCATTTTTTTGGGTTTAATTAATTACTGCTAATTATCATAATTATAATATTTAAACTACATAAATTATTGAATTTTTGTTCTATTTGTATAGAATCCAATAGGTAATGTTATCTACATATTTCAATAGTTTTTTTCATTAGCATTCCAAATGAAATATGTCGTAACATTAAATTTAAAATATGATAAACGCAATGTTATGAGATGTTACTCATGAACTACAAAAAGTAATTACTTTTTGTAATAATCATAATTATGTTCTATTGCAGAAATATTGCAGATATATATCATTTGAAAAGCAATGTTAAATAAATATTACATATATATTTTTAAAATATATAACCTTTATCAGAATTATTTCTGTAAATATATATTTGAAATATTTTAATTGCCATAAATTAATATTACTAAAATATGAGGGAAACGAATTAAGATTATTTCAGATATCCTGTATATTTCAAATGTAATGCTATGATATAATACACATCAAATATTGCTTTGACAGCATTTCAGTCGTGATTTTTCTGTAACATTACATTTAAAATTATTTAAAAAACTTATTTTTTTAAAACTGAACATTTCAATTAATTTGAATATTTCACAAGTATTATTTAAGAAATCTAAACATTATTTATTGAATATGTTTATATTTCTCACTAGATTTAAGCATCAGTGTTTATCAATGCTAATGTCAATCGACAGCTTATTTGTGTTTATTATATTTTCACGTTTTATTTTTACATGCATGTATCTATATATATATATATATATATATATATATATATATATATATATATATATATATATATATATATATAAATCTCGGAATCAGGGACTTAATGTAATCGTGGGGAGAGGGGAGAAATAATCCAACACGTGTTGTTGCAGTAAAATAACTGTAATTAAATCGTACAACACTTATCATCAATACACATATCTTTATGTAAAATATCTAAACTACACTGAGATTAATACTACACCTGAATCAACACAATTGTCGATAACTCCTTATAAATATATTTACAGTATTATTATATGCGTCTATGCCGCTTGACGGCTAGCTCATGACTCCCCGGCTATCTCTCTATTGTGTTTACCCCAAGTGTCTTTCAGTAACCTCTTAGTCTCGTGCATAAAATGAATATAAGAATAACTCAGTTTGAGAATATATCAAACTTACATATATATATATATTTGATTTGCATATTGCATTCGTTAATCGTACGTACGAGCAACTCACAGGATGTTGCCGCCTTGCGGCCAATTCTGTCCCGAAATCCTGCCGTATAATTTGACAGGATTTTAACAGAGTTATCACTATATAGACTTATATATTAGACCCCGCGTTCTGAAAACAGAGTTGAAGCCTAAACCAGAGTTAATAAGGGGAGATCGCCGACGCTTATGGGCCAGACTGCAGTAAAAATTTTCGACTGAAAACGAGGGCCTCTGGCGGCCAAAGCGAGGTACTGGCAGTTTCGTGCGATATTCCAGATGTTGTTTTTCGAGCTCGTGCGATGGTGCGATCGAGGGGAGAGATGACTGTCTTCGGCGCGTGCAGAGGAAAAGTTTGTCGAGACAATAGGCTGGCAGCGGGGGGTGCAATAAAAGATGAGTAACTTGTACTGACCAAAAAGAAATTTTATTGATACATACATACATATATATATATATATATATATATATATATATATATATATATATATATATTGTAACGGTGCGCGTGTCCGCCTCGAGCACGAGGACGGCGGGCACGGCCGTTGCAAATTCGTGCCCGGCTGGGCTTAGCCCCGAAGGATTTCGGCAAGGGAGAGGGGCGGTTCGCGAGGGGCGAAATATCGCGTTCGGGACTGCGCGTGGGACAGGGCGGCTAATGGAGCACACTCGATAGTAATAAAGAGTAAAAAAAAATAATTAAAATTCAAATAAGGTTTAATAACGCCGTGCAAACAAGAATACAACGCAGCGCCTATATATGAGGCGTGCGGGACGCAGGCCGAGGGTCGCCGGGGCGACGGCGCGCGGGGCGTTCGGGAAGAGAGAGAGAGAGAGAGAGAGAGAGAGAGAACAGGAGCTGCCACTTACAGCGAGTCGGGGCTCGATGATCCCGCAGCGCGTAATCCCTGCACTCGTCCGGCAGCAGCACCTTCCTTCGCCGGGAGCGGCGGCGACGTCGGCGTCCGGAGACCCCGGGATGGGGCGGCTATTCCGCGGAGGCGGGGTCGGACGACAAGTCGTCCGCTCGGACTCCTGCCCGGCGCGTGTGCACCGCACACACCCACAACACTGTGGCACAGAACGGCGATCCAGTCAAGTACCCTCCCCGAAGACGAGGTACGAGACGAGGGAAACACTCGAAACACAAGGTGTTCCCGCACGCCGTAAGTTACGACACGACTGTGTCGAGATGCCAAAGCAAAGAAAAAACGTGCGCGAAAGGCCGGTTACGACGCGTGCGTGCTCTTCGCGGCTCTCCGTCTGTCTAATTCGCGCGCGTGGCTGTCTCTCCCCACTCCCCGCTCTCTCTCTCACTTACCTCTCCGCCGGTGGTTGTGCGTCGGCCTGAAACATACAAACGTTTCTACATATAAATATACAGATAAATATGTACATGCTACGACTGGAGAGAGAGCAACGGGACGGGGAAGGCAGGCGCACGCAGTGCTTGCGTTCCTCGTCACACGCCCCCCCTCCAGACGCTGGTAGCCGAAGCGTGACAGCTCGACCTAACATCTCTCTCTCAGATCGACCATCGTGTCAGGATGAGGAACGGGGTGGCTGCGGTCTACCGCTGAGGATCACTGGGATGAGGAAGGGCGGGTAAAGAAGTCCCTTCCCTAGACGCAGTTGTTTTTGGAGGGCACCTTTATTCAGGATCAGATTACATGGTTATCGTATCTTTTTTTTTTCTTGCGTGGTGCCTCACTTGGTGTGGGCTGGCTTCGCTCCTTGGGGGCGATTTCGCGTTTCGGTGGCCCTGGGGGCGTGTCCTTCGTAATCGGGGTGATTGTGCTGGTTGGGGCATTCCCGTCCCCGGCGTACGCCCTCCAGCTTGCACTGACTGCAACTGGGTAGGCGGATAGGCGCAAACTGAGGCGCGTCCGACGCCGCTTGTTCGCGCCGGGCCTCCGCCGTCTTCCGCAGAGCAAACACCCGGTTGACGTGAACCTGCAGGCGTCTCGCCTCCACCGCGGTGTTGCTGCGGAAGGCTTCGAGGGCCTGAGCGGCCTCGACAACCGAGGGGCGCGTCCTTCCGGCGGTGTTGGCGTTCGACGGCAGGGTGGCCTGCATGAGCGAGCTCCGTAGCCGGTGCATTTCCAGGCGGCAAGCGGCCTGGAAGTCTTCCACTGCCCGGCGAGCGGCGCGCTCGCGCTCCAGCAGCCTGGTGGCCTCTCCGTCCGCTTCTTCCCAGCGGTGGAGTAGGGCGTTTGCTTTCCGCCGGTGATCCGCCCAGGCGAGGTAGTCCACCTCGCCGAACTCCAGCAGCTCTCTTTGTCCGGGCGTCGCCCTCTGGACGAAGGTTTGCAGTTGTTGGAGGGCACTGGCCTCCTCGGCCTCCAGCTCCTGGCGCCGGAAGTACACGCGGTCCAACCGCTGGCATAGGGCCTGGACGCTGTCGGGCCGGATGCTCCCTGCTTGGGGCGTCGAGTCTGGCTCGGCGGTCTTCGGCCATCCGCTCTCCTCGATCGCGGCGTACTCGAGGCCCACGAGCCCCGGGCTCGGCCGGGCGGCCGGGGGACCCCTCTTCTGGACTTCCAGGCGCTGGAAAGCGGCCTCCAACAGTGAGCTGAGGATCTCGGCGGCTACCTTGCTCGGGGAGAGCGCCATTCTTTGTCCCTAAGAAGAAGATGGAAAGTTGGCGTTATTTGATGGCCCCCTGGACGCAACCTGGGCCGGGACGATCCCTCGGCGAGGGGACTCAACCGGGGGGTGGAAACCGACGGATTCGCCGGTATCCCGTGGGCGAGTTGGGGAGTTAGTCGGCCCATTGACGGGCGCGGGTCTGGGCCCGAGTGCGGCGGGGGGATTGGTCCCGCGGCGGGATTGAGCGTCCGTGCTTCCTGGGGCGACCTACTTTTCGCCTCACCAGGTGCACGTCGTTATGGCAGGCGGCTCCGCTGTTATCGGGCTCCGCAGGGGCTCGCGCTTGGGTATTTCGACGGGTTACGATTCGCGTCCTACGCGGCCTCCCTAATCTACGCGGTGCGATATCGGTCTTAGATCGCGTGGCATTGCCCGCGGGGGTATCGCTTCGCACGCTTGTATCGGAATTACAATGAGGCGCGTCGTCGGGGCGCCGTACGCTCACCAGTGGTGTTACAATGCGGGTTCGCTCGCTCGCCTCGACATTACAATTTGACGCATCGCGGTCACGCTCTTCGCCCGAAGGCTCTTCCGTGTCGGAACTGCTATCATCTTCGGGGTCGTGATCTCGATGGTAGGGCTTCAGGTCGGCGACGTGATGCTTACCAGCATCTCTTCCCGTAGAGTCGACCAGTCGATAAACATTCGTGCCGAGTTTCTCCGTGATGGTAAAGGGCCCGTCGAATTTTGGGGCCAGTTTGGCGCTGACGCCCTGTATGCCTGACGAGAGGATGCGATTACGCCGCCATACGCGATCGCCAATCGCGTAATGCACGTCGCGACGTCTCGCATTATAATAGCGAGCTTGCTTTGCCTGCGCTTTCTGCGAGTTTTCCGCTGCCTTTAGATGGAGATCAGATAATTTCTCCATGCGCTCTTTCCAATGTTGTAGAGCAGCCTCTTCTTGCGCAATCTGTGCGCGCTGCTCCTCCTGGCGACGATGTGTGCCAGGGGCTGAGGGGTGACGACCCGTGTTAAGGAAGGCCGGACTTACGCCAATGGAGTCTTGTACGGATGTATTGTACGCGAACATCAGCTCGGCGATGTGCGCATCCCAAGTACTGTGAGACTCCTCAATGAAGGCGATTATCGCAGTCTTCAGAGTCCTATTGACCCTCTCTACCGGATTGGCTTGAGCGTGATAAGGAGGTATCGTGGAATGCTCCACCCCACGCTCCACAAGGAATTTCTCAATGATTTTATTACGAAATTCGGTGCCATTGTCCGATAGGAATACTTCGGGCGTACCAAAGCGTAAGAATACGCGATCTTTCAACTCGCGGCGAATCGTTTGCGCATTCGCCTTTCTGATGGGAATACATTCTACCCAGCGAGTGAATAGATCCATGAAGACGAGCAAATACTCGTATCCCCGGGTAGATCGCGGAAATGGACCCATCACATCTCCAGCTACTATTTCCCAAGGGCGGGTGACCGTTCGATGGCCCATCAGGCCAGCTGGTGCAGTCTGCTGTACCTTACATTGTTGGCACACGGTGCAGTCACGGACAAATTGTGTCACATCTTTGTGCATTGATGGCCAATAGTATGATCGTGCAATTCGGTCATATGTTTTATGGCGTCCGAAATGACCAGCTGTGGGCTCCTCATGACATTCATGAAGAACGGTACGACGATCTTCTTTAGGTACGACTAACTTCCACGCATCCTGGTCGTCTACTAAATCTTCGACGGCCGGATCGGGACGGTAGTAGTATAGTCGCTGCCCAACGACTTTCCACCATGGGAGGTTGGTCGGATCGCTCACCACTTTCTTACGAAGGCGCAAATACCAGGGGTCTTGCACATCGGTGACGCCGAGGGAGGCGACTTCGCAGGTCGGCTCGTCTTCGTACAAACGAGAGAGGGCGTCTGGTACGCAATTCAAGGTACCTTTCCGATGGATCACTTCGTAGTCGTATCCCTGCAATTCCAAGGCCCAACGGGCGAGTCTGCCCGTGGGGTTGCGCAATGAGTGCAGCCAACGAAGGCTGCTGTGATCGGTTATCACCTGGAAGTGATAGCCCTCGACGTACGGGCGGAATTTACGCACAGCCCATAGCACGGCGAGGCACTCACGTTCGGTGACCGAATAGTTACGCTCAGCCGCAGTCATCGTGCGACTAGCGTAGGAGAGCACGCGCTCCACGCCATCAACAGCTTGCGTGAGCACGGCGCCTAGTCCCGAGTCGCTGGCGTCCGTTTGGATGACGAACGTTTCTCCAAACGACGGTCGAGAAAGGACGGGTGCAGATGCGACGAGCGCCCGGATTTGTTCGAAGGCTTGCTATTGCTCTTCTCCCCAATGGTACTTGATGTTCTTCTTGGTTAATCGGGTGAGAGGCTCAGCAAGCGTTGCGAAGTTCTCTAAGAACTTGCGATACCAGGACGCAAGGCCTAAAAACCTACGGAGCTGCTTCAGGTTCTTTGGTGCGGCGTAAGTCAAGATTGGTGCAATCTTATCCGGATCGGGTCGAAAACCGTCACGATCCACGAGGACGCCGAGGAACCGTACCTCCGCGAGTCCGAATTTACTCTTCTGCCGATTGATGGTCAAGCCGGCATCGGAAATCCGTCTCAGGATATGTTCGAGCCACCTGAGGTGCTCGTCAAAGCTCTCCGTAGCGATGATCACATCATCGAGGTAGGCGAAGGCCACCGGCTCCATTTCAGGGCCGATCAGCTTATCGCTTAACTGCTGAAAGGTGGCAGGGCCACCGGCGACACCATATGGCATACGGGTCCATTCGAATAACCCCATGCCTGGAACCGTGAAGGCAGAGAGGTGTCGCGATTCCTCACGAAGAGGGACCTGATGGTAGGCGCTGCTGAGGTCCAGGGTGGAGATGTATCGCGCATTTCTCAGTTTCCGTAAGATTACGTTCATGTAAGGAAGCGGGTACGCGCTGACCTTGGACACGGAATTCAATTTGCGATAGTCCACACAGAATCGGTAGCTCCCATCGCTCTTGCGAACCATCACGACGGGGCTAGACCATTCGCTGGTTGACCTGCGAATTACGCCCTGATCAAGCATCTTGCGAACTTGCGCATGCATTTCCAGCTCTATCTTCTGAGAGACCGGATAATAACGCTGCTTAATCGGCTTAGCATCGCCGACATCGATCACGTGGTCGGTCAGATGCGTGCAGCCCAGAGGCTGATCAGCCGGAGGCAGCATCCGGTCGAGGAGTTCCTCGAGAGCTCGGCGTTGACTATCGTCAATATCGGCCAAGCCTATAGAGGCAAGCGAATACGCCGAGGTAACTGAGACGGTGCAGAGTTGTAACGGAACGAAATCCGCAGCACCCTCGATCGACATGGTGTTGTCGCGCGGGTGGATGACCGCATTGAAGGCGCGGTAGAAGTCTGCACCGAGCAGACAGTCATTTTCCAAGTCTGGAATTATGATGACGTCTAGCTCCATTTCTACGTCTGCTATGGCAAACGGAAGGGCCACCTGGCCTATTATCGGCTCAATTTTTCCTGTGGCGAGTCGAGCGCCAGATCCAGGGAAGGGTCGAACTAGACGACCGAGGGCAGATGCGATCTGCAGGCCGATTGCTCCGAGAGCTGTACGAGCAGCCCCTGCATCAAGCAGTGCATGAATGCGAAACTCGCCTATGCCTACCTGTACCCACCATCGTGAATACCGATCGGGGTCGACACTTGTGGCTGAGTCAGCGGAGTCACGGTCGTGATGCTCCTCCTTTACAGACAGGAGGGGGCAATCATCATTACCCTGTGTCCTCGCAGCTACATGCTGATCTTCAGAGGTCTCACGGAGCGTAGGGGCGAGTTGGACCTCAATTACTCGCCCTTTTTCGCATTTCCCGAACACTCGGGACAGCTGCGCAAGGTGTGGCCAGGCCAACTACAGCCCCAGCACAAGAACCGCGGATCAGGACCTGCTGTCCGATCTTTGTTCTTGTCACTGAGGGGCTCGTGCACCAGCTTTCCTTTGAAGGAGGGCTTCCTCTCCGACTTAGGTGAGGTCGACGCTCTGGTTTTTCCGGTACGCGGCGACCTCGGGCGTGAGTCGCGACCGCTCCTCTTCGGGATAAGGGCTGCGACGCCTGGCGCCTCTAAATCAGGTGAGGTGGCTCTAAAGCCAGCCTCTTGTAAAACTTCTCGCACCAGAGCTTTGAAGTTGGGCGGCTTCACGTCCACGGCCGCGATTCTTGGTTTCGGGCGCGTTCGAGACGTGTCGGCCGCATGGAAGGCCACTTCGGGCATTATGCAGTCCTCAGATGATGGCGGTGGCTTATAATTTCGCTCCGCATCGAGGACGCATTCGGCCTCTCGAGCAAGCTCGATTAGCCGATTGACGCTCGTAATCTTCTCCCGCGGGACTAACTTCTGTATCTCCGGGAGTAGATTACGGTAGATCAGGGCGAGCTGTTTGTCGTCCGACCATGGTTCTTCGAACCGATTGAGAATCGTTAACAAACAAAACACGTAGTCACGTGTTGGCTCGCGCTTCGCCTGCGTACGCCGCTGCGCTTCGCTGATTAGCTCAGCTTGGAAGCGTCGATCGGCGCCGTAGCAGCTCCGGGCTGCGTGGCAGAACTCTTGCCACGTGGTCCAGTCCTTCCGAGATAGACGGTACCAATGCAGGGCGACACCGTCGAGGAGCTCCGTCATGGCATTGAGCATGTCCTCGTCCGTGAGCGGTGTCAACCTGCGACATTCCGCGATCCTTTGCAGAAATTCTTCTACACTTTTCCCCTTGGCACCATTGAATCTAATTTTCCATTGGCGCACGGTCTTACCAATATCCGTGCGCTGGGCCAAGGTGCTTGACAGCGTTGATCGCGTTGTATTCGCGGGCGAGCTCATCACATCTCGATCCATGTGATGTCCCCCCCTTCCAGGCCCTTGGTACCGAGGGTGGCAAGGAGCCGAAAACGTAGGCTCGCCGGTCGACCCTACAAACCTATTATTGTTGATGTTTTTTAAGCAATGTAAAAAAAAAATACAAACATATAAAGAAGAAAAAAAAAAAAAAGGAAAACACAAAAAAAACAAAAAAAATAAAAATATAGTTTATTTTTAGTTCTTTTATAACTTTTACAAAAAAAAAAAATTTTATTTTACAGTTTTCCAAAAAAACTTTAATTTTTGGTTTTCGAAAAAAAAAACAAAAATTTTAAATTTTTAGTTTTCACAAAAAAAAATTTTCAATTTTTCGTTTTCAAAAAAAAAAAAAAAAAAATTTTTAAATTTTAGTTTTCAAAAAAAAAATTTTTAATTTTTAGTTTTCAAAAAAAAAAAAAAATTTTCGATTTTTAGTTTTCCAAAAAAAAAAAAAAATTTTAAATTTTAGTTTTCAAAAAAAAAAAAAAAAAATTTTTAATTTTTAGTTTTCAAAACAAAAAAAGATTTTTTAATTTTTAGTTTTCGAAAAAGAAAAATTTTAATTTTTTAAATTATACTGCACAAATATTAGAGATATTACAATATCAAAATGAAGATCCGAAAGCGAAAAGCATAAAGGGGATAATCAATTTTGATCAAATTAAATTGAGAGCAAAGAAAAATTTGCGTTAGTCGCATGTACACTGTATGTACAGCGTAGAGTCGCGTTGGAGTGTGTATGTGAGTATACACAGATCGCTGACTTCGCTATTTATAGTCGACTATGTATAATGAAGAGAACTTTTAATTATATTTAATTTACACTAAATGTTCCTTATGTCTGTAACGGCGAAAATTTTATTATTATATTATAATGGCGAATGTGAATCTATTTATATCAGTTATATTTTCATATTACGCTATCTTAAAAATTAATTATTGATTAATTTTAGTTTAGCTTAGATGGAATTCACATATTTAATTTAAGCTAAATTTTAAAGTTACATCCACTTAATATATATATATATATCAATATTATATAAATTAATGTATATGTGTCTATTTAACTTAAAATTAGTTTTGCTTGAAAAACTGCACAAATATTATATTACCGTATTCGGCATTATATTTCATTTGTGCTGCTTTTCAGCCGCTTTCGCCGAATTGCCGTTGGCCTTGGCCGACTTCGAGAGTGTTTACATCTACGAGCTCGCAACGTAAACACTCGCGATGTACTGTGCGTTCGCACTCTGTAATATTCTAATTTTCAATATAATAAAATTATTAAATTATTTTTGCGCATCCGCATCACTTGCGAATATTCGCCGGGGCACTGTAATATAATATATTATTACATATATATTATAAAATGTATATATGTAATAATATATATAAAGATATATAAAATATTTTTATATAAAGTGCGATCCCGAGATCGCGTTGGGCGCCATGTAACGGTGCGCGTGTCCGCCTCGAGCACGAGGACGGCGGGCACGGCCGTTGCAAATTCGTGCCCGGCTGGGCTTAGCCCCGAAGGATTTCGGCAAGGGAGAGGGGCGGTTCGCGAGGGGCGAAATATCGCGTTCGGGACTGCGCGTGGGACAGGGCGGCTAATGGAGCACACTCGATAGTAATAAAGAGTAAAAAAAAATAATTAAAATTCAAATAAGGTTTAATAACGCCGTGCAAACAAGAATACAACGCAGCGCCTATATATGAGGCGTGCGGGACGCAGGCCGAGGGTCGCCGGGGCGACGGCGCGCGGGGCGTTCGGGAAGAGAGAGAGAGAGAGAGAGAGAGAGAGAGAGAACAGGAGCTGCCACTTACAGCGAGTCGGGGCTCGATGATCCCGCAGCGCGTAATCCCTGCACTCGTCCGGCAGCAGCACCTTCCTTCGCCGGGAGCGGCGGCGACGTCGGCGTCCGGAGACCCCGGGATGGGGCGGCTATTCCGCGGAGGCGGGGTCGGACGACAAGTCGTCCGCTCGGACTCTTGCCCGGCGCGTGTGCACCGCACACACCCACAACACTGTGGCACAGAACGGCGATCCAGTCAAGTACCCTCCCCGAAGACGAGGTACGAGACGAGGGAAACACTCGAAACACAAGGTGTTCCCGCACGCCGTAAGTTACGACACGACCGTGTCGAGATGCCAAAGCAAAGAAAAAACGTGCGCGAAAGGCCGGTTACGACGCGTGCGTGCTCTTCGCGGCTCTCCGTCTGTCTAATTCGCGCGCGTGGCTGTCTCTCCCCACTCCCCGCTCTCTCTCTCACTTACCTCTCCGCCGGTGGTTGTGCGTCGGCCTGAAACATACAAACGTTTCTACATATAAATATACAGATAAATATGTACATGCTACGACTGGAGAGAGAGCAACGGGACGGGGAAGGCAGGCGCACGCAGTGCTTGCGTTCCTCGTCACAATATATATATATATATATATATATATATATATATATATATATATATATATATTCTCGCAGTAGCTATAGCAAGCAGCTCGAAGTTTTGAAACCTACGGCAACTTTAAGGAAAACTGCCAAACATCAAAGCTCAGAAAATCTCTTATAGCAAAGAGCTACCAAATTTTTCAATTAGTCCACTAACGCGATTTTTGTTAACATTTTTATATATACGTTTTTTAGGATTCTGATTATATATATGGTAGTAAAAATTGGTAATAATTTCAATTTTATAATAAATCACATTAAAACCCAGTTAAAATATTGTTTTTATAACTTATCTCGTAAAATACAAAAAAAAAACATTAAATAATTTAACTAAAAATTCAAAACCTCATCAAAATACATATTTTTTAATCTATATATTTTTTCTTTAAACGTTTTTTATTAACAAAAATGCACTTCACCGTAATATTCTCATTGACTGTTCTATATCCTACGTTAGTTTGAGTGTATTTCTTTGGAAACTCTTGGTACAGAAAAATGTATAGAATAAGAAATATGTTTTTTGATGAAATCTATGACTTTTCTTAACAATGCTTTTTGAAACTTTTCGTATTTTACAAGATAATTTAGCAAAACCAGATTTTTACGGTGTTCTTATAGTTTTCACTATAAAAATGAAATTTCCTTAAATTTTCACCATTATATTTATGATAAGCACTCCAAAAAACATAAACAATAGTTCAACATACTAAAGTAAGGCGACTAATAAAATATACAGATACAATCTCACTTTTGTTAATTCAAAAAGTAACTAGATTTTTCTGTCAGTAATAAAATAATATTTGTGAACAACACAAACATTCTGCTAAAGATTCTGTAAAATAAAATTTTTGTAAAAGCCTAAAAATCAAAACCTTCGGGTATTAGACAATAGATGGATATTATAAACAAATATGAATATAAAAAACAATTATTAATAAATAATGGAAATGAATTGAAAAAAATTATTCTACGAATCTCTTCTCGAGATCGTCACAGACAGCTTTATTTTCTGTAATGTACTGTAGAATAAGACTACAAGTTTATATAAACATAATATTATTTAACTAAGAACATAATTTACGTTGCACTACACATTGAAAACATTTCAAAATTTAAGTGAGTCAATTTCATAAAAGTATATTTATTGCAATCCAACAAACATTCATTCAAATTCTATTGAAAGAGAAACTTACAGCTCTAATAGGAACAAATATTCTGCAATTTCGAAATAACCGTGTATTTGAAATGAATAGTTGAGTTTATTTAAAGAGCAAAAAAGTCTTTGTTACGTTGCAAATACATAAACAATTTCAGGTTATGTAAATTAATTATATAACGACATATGTATTTTATTCTCATATTACAAGTTTTAATTCTTTCTACTTACGTTATCATCTCGCGCAATTTTCTTAAGAATGTCATTTACATGGTGCTCTACACACTGAAAAGAATTCCAAATTTAAGTAAGTCAATTTCATAAAATTATATTTATTGCAATCCAACAAACATTCATTCAAATTGTATTGAAACAAAAATATACAGCTTTAATAGGAACGAATATTCTGCAATTTCGAAACAACCGTGTATTTAAAATGAATAGTTGAGTTTATTTAAAGAGCAAAAAATATTTGTTAAGTTACAAATATTTTTAAATGATTAGAATTTCTAATACACCATACTTGCCTTATTCTATACTTTTGTATAAAATAAGTTTAAAGTATGTTTTAGTTGTGTAAGTAATTTTTAAAATTAAGATTTTTAGTGCTGAAGAGTACATGTAACTGCCTTATTAAACTGTTAAACACTCTCTATTTATTAGGATTAAGTCCTAATAATAACCCTAATTAACATTCTGATCGGGATGCCTAAACCTTGAACGGCAGATTGTGTGCGTTGAACATTCACAACCATTGCGTTTCGTATAATACAAATATATTACATATATATATATATATTACAATAAAAATGATCGAAAAAAATGTAAATATAGTTAGTATTTATTGCAATATAATATATAGTGTACGTTTACATCGATGAAGATTACGAAAATGACGGTCTAATAAGTTGAATGTTATATTTTGTTTAAATTCTCAGTTCTCATATATCAAAAAAATATTTACTGTATTTAACTAAACATTCAGTATTTTAAATGTATAAATTACTTATATTGAATAAATGGTTAATTAATGGTATACGAATCAACCCTTTATTTAAACCTATAAAATTTTTTTTTCAGTATAGACTTATTTTTATGACATACGTTTTACTTAGAACTAAAAAAATGAATATTTGATTTAATTTTATAATGTTTCTCTGTTGTACTAAAATAATTAAGTTGCAACAAAATATATGTACGCTTTAAAAAAATTAACTTAACATTGAGACAATATTCATGGCTATTGTCAGCAATTGATTTATGTTTACGAATGCAATAGATCTCGAAAAAGCTGCTAATTATAGACTGTAAACTTTTCCAAAAATTATTTGATTGCTTTTTATATTTTTGGAGTATCATATCAGAATCCTATATAATCATATGTGACACATAACTACCTTGTATGGAGAAGACAGAGAAAGAAAGAGAGAGAGAGAGAGAGAATGGGAATGTGCGAGCGAGAGGGGGAGGGGAGAAAAGAAAAATCCAAGGGGATTAACATGGATTACTCGATGTTCTGTACTCTATACTGTTTCGTTTCTTTCTATCACCTGCTCTCACTGTTTATTATCTGTCCATCTGCACGCATGTTGTACGAGGCCTAGCAGGCAGTTTACCGATATACATGCAACAAATGTTGCCATCATTTTGTTATTTTTTTTTGTTAAATTTGCAGTAAAAAAATCCTATCATTTAATCCTGACCGTATAGAATACGTATTCAAAATTTGAAGGCGATCGAAATATTAACTTACATTCAGGAAAAACATGATTTTCATAAACCAAAAGAATAGATTTTCTTAAGAACAAAAATTCAGTCAAGTAAATATTTATTTAATTATAATGTTCTAATTACTTAAATTGAGTTCATCATAATCTAAAAATAAGCATTATCATTTTCTAGAAAACGTTTCTTTCAAACAAGCTGATCAAAATTAGAATGGAAAACCTGAATTTCTTAAATTTAGTAATCATATACCTGAACACAATACTTTTGATTCTCTAAAAAAGGCTTTACAGAATCAAACTAATATTTCCTAGAAATTAGTATTTAATTGTTTTTATACAGTATATATAGAACAGAGTTACACAATACATATATAAATAAATATGTTCTTAATCTAAGAAAACAAAATTTTGAATCTGAAGGTTATTATATTAAAACAAAAAAGTAATGCCTTGAATTCAGAAAATCTAATAGCTAGAATTGCAAATAATCTAAATACTTAAATTATAGATTGATCAAATTTGTGGTCAAAGATTTTTTTGATACTATCAAAAGAACAATATTATCGAATTAATTAAATAAAAATTTTCTTAGTTTAAGAAATAGATTTTTCGAGATAATTCATTAAAATTATATACTGCTAAAATTCTAATATAAAGTAAATATTACTTGATTCAAGAAATTTATGCGATTTTCTGTACTAAGTAAATATTTTCTTTAACCAAGTAATCGCATAAACTTTAACCAAGTAAGTAGTTACTAAAATAAAGCTTATATTTTCTCAACAGCAGAACACAAATATTGGAAATTAAATGAATATTTTCTTATCTAAAGAAAATATTATCTGGAACCAATGATTTAAAATTTAAAATTAGCAAAATAAAGAAGATTTTCTAGAAAATGGGTAAAAATATTTTCTTGAACCAATAACAGAAAATTTTGGAATCAAAAAATTTAGATATTTGATTCAAGCCGACAAAATTAAGTGAATATATACTTGGATTAAGAATTTCAATAATTCACTATAGAAATTTAATTTAAAATGAAGAACTTGATTCTTATTTATAAAACAATAATTACTTGAAATACGTTTTTATTTTCAAAAACATGAAAATTCAAGTATGTTAAATATTTAAAAGTAGTGCATAGTTCCTTGATTCAAAGCATTATTTTCTTGACTTTAAAAATCAAAAGTTTAAACTAAGCGAATAATTTCTTATATTCTTTTACAATTTATACGTTAATTTACTTTTATTACATTTATTTCAAAACTTCGACCTAACCGGGATTCTACCCGCAGACCTTTGGATTCACAAGGTAACATCTTAGTAATTACGCTATCGCAGTGCACTGTGGGCAATTATAAAAATCTTATATATCAATTTTAGATCTCTTATAGTTTTACATTATGAAATTCATTTATGGATTATGGTAGTAGACAATAGATGGATATTATAAACAAATATGAATATGAAAAATAATTATTAATAAATAATGGAAATTAATGTTAAAAAATTATTCTACGAATCTCTTCTTGAGATCGTCACAGATTTGAAAAAATACAATACAAAACTATTATTAAAATCAGTCTCATGGACATTATTTTAATATTTTGAATTTGAATGCTATTTAATCCAAGAAGAGTTTAGTAGAAAAATATTTATAATAATTTTCTTTAATATTTAGTAATTTATTAGAACGTGATGTCATTCAAAAACAAAAATTACTTTTCAAGGACAATTTGTTCAAAATGAATTTTTTATAATAATTGTAATTCCAAGAAAAAAATTCTAATTGTAAATTGTAATTTCACATTGTAACTTTTGAACAGAAATTTCATTCTTATAAGTTCTAAGTTTTATCATCTTTATAATACTACTGCATAATAAAAGATTATTTATCAGGACCATATTAATTAAAACAATAGTTGCCTCACGTAAAACTATATAGAAAAATTCATTTGAAGCTTACGGGATATTGTAGTATTTACAATTCAGTATCATTTTCAGTCGAAAATTTTTTGTGTAGTATAGTAATATTAATGTACCCTCATTTTCAGTCGAAAATTTTTTGTTAGTGTAATGGAGTACGAAGTTAAAAATTTGCAAAATGAATTTCTTCTAAATATTTAAAAACAAAGTTGGATTAATTCGTTCTTATATTTTACTGTATTCTTAGATTCATGTAGGTGGCAGTCAATATCTTATAATTTGCTTTAGTTTCTTTGATGTACTGTACAATAAGACTACAAGTTTATATAAACATAATTTTGTTTATCTAATAACATAATTTACGTTATGCTGCACACTGAAAACAAGTATAAATGCAAATGAGTAAATTTCGTCAAAGTATTTTTTTTTATTTCAATCTAACAAACATTCATTTGAATTCTATTATTTGAAACAAAAACATACAACTTTAAAAGGAACGAATATTCTGTAATTTCGAAACAACCGTGTATTTGAAATGAATTGTTAGGTTTATTTGAAGAGCAAACAATATTTGTTACGTTACAAATATTTTTAAATGATTAGAATTTCTAATACACCATGCTTGCCTTATTCTATACTTTTGTTTGTACTTATTTCACAATCTAAAACATAATTATTTAATATACAGTCACATAAAAATTTATTGACTACATTTTAATCAATATTTACTAATATTTATCTAGTATTTTTTTAGTTCAACAATTAATTGGATAAATAACTACTTCATGATCTTAATTTCGTACATTGAGATATTGGTTTCATAAATTAAGAAAATAATATAAATAACCTTGCTTTTATTACTGTAAAAAACAAATTTACTACTCTTCACTTTATAATGGAAAATATTAAATATAATATAAAAGATCAAATATAAATATAAAATATCACTTATATCTAAATATAAGAATATATTTATTTAATATTCGGACGCAGAGAATTTTCTTAATTATCATTTAATCAATATTTACTAATTATATCTAATATTTTTAGATTGCAAGAAACTGATTGCTTATTAATTAACTTCTCTCAAGAACTTAATTCCTTATATCAAGACATTGGTTTCAAAATTTCACAATATAATAATCTAGAGGTGTATATTATACGTATTACACAAATGGGTAATATTGAGAACTGGGTTCTGCTGTAATTTTGAATTGAAGCGAATAAGTTCTTCAATAAGGAATTTCTTCTATAATTTCTTTTAATATCTTCTAATCATGTATATAGTATATGTATATGTAAAACATAATTAGTTTCTAAATATACATGTTATATTTAAAAATTTTTTTTAACATAATTTTTTTAATTACACAGAAATATTGACTTGATATGAGAACCATTTTTTTGTGATATAAATACAAAAATTAATTATTTTTCGATTTCGTAAACGTATTATGATTCAATTAAAAAAAATATTATCTGGATGTAGAAAATCATGTTTTAAAACCAAAATGTTATATAAATTGTTATAATATAAGTATAAATTATATATAAATGCATATACTATTCATTGGAATCCATAAATTAATTTCATAATGTATAACTATAAGAGATTTAAAATCGATATAAAAGATTTTTATAATTGTGCACAGCGAACTGCGATAGCGTAATTAATAAGGTGTTAGCTTGCGAATCCAAAGGTCTGCGGATAGAATCCTGGTTAGCTCGAAGTTTTGAAATAATTGTAATAAAAGTAAATCAACCTATAAATTATAAAAGAATTCAAGAAATTATTCGCTTAGTTTATACTTTTGATTTTTAAAGTCAAGAAAATAATGCTTTTAATCAAGAAACTATGCATTTCTTTTAAACATTTAACATACTTGAATTTTCATGTTTCTAAAAAATAAACACGTATTTCAAGTAATTATTGTTTTAAAGATAGGAATCGAATTCTTCATTTTAAATTCAATTTCTTGAGTGAAGTATTGAAATTGTTTATCCAAGTATATAGTCACTTAATTTTGTTGGCTTGAATCAAATAACTAAATTTTTTGATTCAAAATCTTCAGTTATTGGTTGAAGAAAATAGTTTCTTTAGATAAGAAAATATTTATTTAATGTCCAATTTTAGCTTCTCATTTTCTCGAAAATCTTGACAAAAATCTAGGAGATATTTAATTAATCCAAGAATTTATTTTCCTGATTTTAAATTTGAAATTATTGGTTCAAGAAAATATTTCTTTCGATAAGAAAATATTTATTTAATTTCCAATGTCAGCCACACATTTTCTAAAAAATCTGGACTACAATCTAGGAGATATTTAATTACTCAAAGAATTTATTTTCCTGATATTAAATTTGAATCTATTGGTTTGAGGATATATTTTCTCAAAATAAAAAAATATTCAGTTAATTCCCAATATTTGTCGTCTGCTGTTGAAAAAAAATAAGCTAGATATTAGAAATTATTTTTTTTCAGTATATATATATATATATATATATATATATATATATATATATATATAAACAATTTTCTCTTGCATATAGCCGGCAATAAGTTCATTCTTTTGCTCCAGATTTTGAGCAAAGATGTACACTCATATTTCTAATAATCTTGCGCAGCAAATGAAATCTCGCAATATACGTGCAGATTACGAATGAATACGCATTAGATGTCGTGCATAATCAAGCCTGGCATACGCTGCTATCTGGGTGGCCGCATAATGATATATATATGTCGATAACTATCATTCGTCTTAATGATGGTAAAGTAATGATGACTTTTTAAGGTAACTACAATTTATCTGAAAAAGGCAAAGTAACGATACCTTTCTTAGGATAACTAATGTTAATATGTAGAAGGTAGAATAATGACAACTTTTATATGGTAACTAACAGTTATCTGAAGAAGGTAGCGTAATGGTTCCTTCTTAGAGCAAACTTAAAGCTATCTACAATATGGTAACTCCGAGATTACCATCAAATGTTTGTCTATAATAGATGACATTTAGATACCTTTTGTAAAAGTCTTTTATGGTAATTCCAAAATGAAGGACAGAGATAGGCCTGGAGTTTTTCTCTTGTTCCGGAGTAAGAGTAGGGAGACAGCCCAACAATAACAATGGTATGGGTCTGTTTCGAAAGGTTCCGAAAGACCTCCAGTAAGTTGCCGATAAGTAGATATGGTAATGCTGGAATGCATTTTGCTATATTCCCCATGTAAATGTCATGAACATGAAACTGCAAGCAGAGATAAAAAGGGTAGATCACCGATGCCCATGTTAGACATTGCAGTAAAATTTTGACACTCAGCGCTACTGAGGTGAACGTCGTCACTCCGTTCGTACGATATTCCAGATGTTGATTTTTGAACTCGTGCGATCGAGAGAGAGACGGCGTTCAGTAGGGAGGGACGACGAAACAATAGATACAATAAAAGGGATTCAATGGTGTCGACATTCTTGAAGTGTGAATAGATTTTCTTGTCTGTGTGTGTACATGTGTATGTATGTATTTATATACACACGTATTTTCTTAAAATTTAAAATTCGCTGCGTGGTGATGATCGAGGCTACGAAAAGGTATACCTGGGTATACGTACTTAAAGAATTTCTTCGTCAACACCAGTAAATCCAATTTACTCTACCCCGCTGCCAAATTTTTAAGAAAATAGGTGTATATATATATATATATATATACGTATTTTTTAAAATTTTGAGTTTAGAACTTGATAATAAGACTGCGTTGATCTTAATAATAAGACTAATTTGATATAAAACATTATACTTTCTGTAAATTATTGATATAATAACATTCATTAAATTTTTATATAATACATTTTATTTCATTGCTATTTATCATATATTATATCATCCATTTATTAAAATTAATTCAAGAGTTATTAGAATACAACAAATATTTATTTAAATTTATGTTTAAAACAGAAACATACATATATAACAAGAATGAATATTTTGTAATTTGGAGTAAACCATATATTCGAAACAAACAATTAAGTTTATTTGAATAGCGAACATATATTTATTACATTATACTAAATAAATTTTTGGAAAGTAATAAATATTTCTTGAATTTTAATAAACGGAACTACGTATACGTAAAAAATAAATTTAAATAAATAAATATTTGAAAAACTATATATATACTCAAATTTTATTAATATATTCAATTTTTGGGAAAACTATTCAATATGAACAATTAAATAGCTTTATCAAAAGGTGAAATATATTTATTTGATTATACCTAACGAGTTGTTAAAAATTAATAAACATTTTTTCGATTTTATTAAACGAAGCACAAAGATTTAAATATTAAATTTAAAGAAATAAATCTTTTAATAAAACTATTTATATGTTATAAGTAAATAATTTATTTAAAAGTAGAAAATATTTTTTTGATTTATATATATATTTTGTCTTTTTTACTATTTATTTATTAAATTTAATATTTAAATCTTTGTGCTTTGTTTAATACAATTAAATAAATATTTATTAGATTTTACAACTGGCAGGGAATAATCAAATAAATCTAATCCGCCCTTTGAGAAAACTAATTCATTCTTTTGAGTAAATGATTATTTAAAAAATTGAATATATTTCTTGTATATATATATATATATATATATTTCAGTATATATTGTCACGAGGCCGCATCCGAAATGCGCCTCGTAAGCCGCGGCGCGTGCATGTAAACACCGCGCGATCTCGACGTGGCTACCGGTCACGCGAGAAGAGCGGGGAGTGGGGGGGAGTGAAGATTCGGCGTGGAGAGGCGCGAAGTTCAGTTTGTCTCGTGCGATAATAAGGGAACCATGTGCATCTCAGCCGCGTAAAAAAAAGCGATTCTTATACACGCGGTTCGGACGGTTCTCGAAGGAGAAAAGACAAAGGGAGTAGACGGAAGAAACTAGGCGACAGGTTCCGCGCCGTCTGCAGCGATGCATCTAGAGTCCACGAAGGAGAGGAGTGAGCGAGACAGAGCGGAGTGCCTGCGGGAGTCAATAACAGCTGGTGTCGCCGAGATCGTGAAGGAGGCCCTGCAACTCCCGCCGTCGTCCAACGCCTGCCGCGCTAGTGCACGCGTCCATATCGTATCTGCGCAGACGGTGTAGGCGGATCGCTGCCGTCTGCTGCCCGCGTGTGTTCTTATGTGTCGCCCTGCGCCTACGTCCGTACTCCTGGGGGACGCCCTGCCGTAGGTACGAAAAGGTTAGTCCACGCGAGAGCGCCCTTGCGGGGCGCTCCGCCGGCGAGCGAACGGGAGCGTGTGTGTGAGAGAAAGCGAGAGTGAGTGAGAGAGCGTGCGCGCATATTGCAGCCTGCGGGATTTCGCGGTCATTACTGCAAGCGCGAGAGTCTTGCGTCTCTTAATTCGTGATTCGGTAGTTTGTCGCGCTGGAAATAAACTTTATAACTTAAAAGCACGTTCGCGTCTATTTCTTTGTTCTTCCTCGCTGTCTATCTCCACCTTCCCTGTTTTTCCCGCATCGCGTTAATATTGCGCGTAGAATTCACCCGCCTCCGCGGGCACGGCGAAGTTCTTCCACCGTGCGATCTGAGCTGGCCGCGGACCTCCTTGGGGAACGAGCCGCCTTGCTGCGGACGTGGTGCTCGTTGCCAGAGCACCCCACACGAGACAAGTAAGTAGACTCGCGCATTCGCGAGTCAATTTTTGTAACAGTTGTAACGCCAGCGCGTCGTGGCGCGCCGAGACTCACCGCCGACGGGAGCTTATTCCCCGGACGACGAGAAGAAGGAGCAACGTAGGTTGCGCACGGGCCGTACGGAAGCGGCCGTGAGTCGATATTCGAACTGGAGTTCCCCTAATCGAACCCACCCCGTTACAATGTATATATAAGCATCCCTCGTCTCGGCTTTGCCCGAGATAATAATTTAACCGATTTCATAAACAACCTTATGGATATCGCAAGCAACCGTCCGTATATATAATATATATTACACATATATATATATATATATATATATATATATATATATATAGTTTCAAGGTTGTGGGTAAAAGAACCCTATTTTTCAATCATTTCTTTTGTTCAAACTAAAAAAAACATGTATAAAAACAAAAATATAATTATCGTCACAAATTATATTCAGTATGATTTGGCATACAGAACCATTTTATAAGAGAAGGAGAAATAAAAATAGAGAGAGGGAGAGAGAGAGTGAGAGAGACAGATTTTCTCACGGAAGAAAAAATAAAATTGATAAAAATCAAAAGATATCCATAAGGTGTGAGTGTAGTGTCAGATTAACCTGAAGAACAAAAAGGTAATACCGACTAACGCAGAAAAGTATAAATTCATATAGAAGTAGTAGAATCACTGATGGGATTAATAGCCAAAATAAATATATCAATTTTTATAATTATGAATTAACATTAAAATTTGAATTTGAAATTTTGAAATTTTGTCATGATTTAAATAGGTTTAATAAATAATAGTTTTAAGGAGGTTGTACTTCTTGACGTATCAAAGAGGGGCCCAATAGAAATTAACATCAATTTCTTTGCTTAAATAATAAGCGGACTACTTTGAATTGATGTTCGTGATTCAGGACGCCATCTACTGACCGCTGGTGAAACTGACTGCTAAGACCGTTAACTTCATTTTTTGATAAAAGTAAAATGATTTTTAATAAAGAAACATAGCCTATGTCCTTCCGAAGATAATATAGATCTGTCTGTTAAATTTTAGAGCAATCGGTTCAGTAGTTTCTTCGGTTATCGCGTACAAACAAAAACACGCTTTGTCTTTATAAATTAGTTTGATTTGATATGATATGAAGTATGATACGATAGGATATGATATGATATATATATTTATTTATTTCCGTATATATATATATATATATATATACTGAATATATATTTATATTGTGACGAAGGTCACAAGGAACGACGACCTCTGCTCTGGATGTCTCGGAAGAAGTAACGCGAATTCTCGACTAATCGACATGTTGTTCTTTTTGAAGTACCATCAAGTCGAAGTGTGAAGTTTCAGAAAAAAAAAATTATAAGGAAGGAAGAACAAGAACAAACCACCAACTACGATGGTTCTCACTGGGTACACGCGGTGCTCCGGTCCTGGCGTCCACGGGCTTGCCGTCGGTGCCGGTGTTACACGTCGTCGAGGATGGCAGTGGCGCCGGCGCTGCTGGGGCCGCTCGAACCCTTCGCTCCACTGCGACACCCGATGGCTTTCTCCCCGTTAGCTCTTCTCGCTGTCTCCTATCCCGCCCAGCTCACGATGTCTCCTTCTTTTTTTTCTTTCTGCTTTCTTTACGCTCTATCTCTGCACATTACTCTGCTCCCTCTCTCCGACTTCACCTCGCACCTTTCCGCACGGCCAACGTTATGCCCTCCGCTACCTCTCGTTCTCTTTCTCTTCTTCTTTCGCGACTAGCGTGCTCGGTGGCTGAGCGCGGAGTCCCGCGCATCTCCCGTTCGATGGGGAAGAAAGATGGGTTAAGGGGGGGGGGGTAAAGTTCGGCGGCGATCGGCAACGGCCGACCGCGGTCGTGACGTGCGGAATACGCGCTTACAAAGAATCGGTTTGATGAATTTACGGATATGAATTTTAAATTACCGTCTAATATTTCTTCCTCTAGTAATTTACAGATTTAAAACAAAAATTTCTCGTTAGATTACCAATAAAAAAATTATAATTATAGTTTGTACCCTTGTAACAGTTTCTAAATTAAAAAAAAGTATAACAAATCGCTAGATTTCACAGTTAGATATACTATTCTTATGTTACTTCTATTGTCTTTAATTATTTCTATTATTTTGTTCTTATTATTTCGAATTTATGCTTATTATTTTTAATTATCTCTATTATCTATTAGTATATCTCGAATTTATTCTTTTATTTATTCTTATTAACTATTTTATGTCTGTTATTTCTAATTATCCCTAATTTATGCTTATTCTAATTTATGTCTATTATTTCTAATTATCTATCACTATGTCACTAATGCAGTGGTATCTAAAGAAGGAGAACTTATATCAGGTATGTGAATAAGTCTTTCCCGTTTTTTTTCAAATTTTGAGCCTTTATTGTGAAAAAATGGTTACAAATGAATTATTGAAAGTATTGGCCATCGCTAGCTACAACTTTTTCCCATCTTTCTGGCAACATACGAATCCCGTTGCGAAAAAATTCGACCGGTTTGGCCTCTATCCAGTCATCCACCCATTTTTTGGCTTCCTCGTAGAAATGGAAGTGCTGGTCAGCCAGGCCATGCGTCATCGATCTGAAGAGATGGTAATCAGACGGAGCAACGTCTGGACTATACGGCGGGTGGGGTAGGACTTCCCATTTGAGCGTTTCTAAGTATGTTTTCACCGGCGGTGCAACATGTGGGCGAGCATTGTCATGTTGCAAAATAACTTTGTCGTGCCTGTCGGAGTATTGTGGCCGTTTTTCTCGCAGTGCGCGGCTCAAACGCATCAATTGTCGTCGATAGACCTCGCCTGTGATCCTTTCATTCGGTTTCAGAAGCTCATAGTAAACCACGCCTAGCTGGTCCCACCATATACAGAGCATGAGCTTGGCGCCATGAATATTTGGCTTGGCCGTCGATGATGATGCATGGCCGGGTAGTCCCCATGATTTTCTTCGCTTCGAATTATCGTAACGTATCCACTTTTCATCGCCAGTCACGATACGATGCAGAAAACCCTTTCTTTTATGTCGCTGAAGCAGCTGTTCGCAAGTGAAAAAACGCCGTTCGACGTCTCTCAGCTTCAGTTCGTACGGCACCCAATTTCCTTGCTTTTGGATCATTCCCATGGCTTTCAAATGCTTGGAAATGGTTGTTCGGTCAACTCCCAATGCTTGAGCAAGTTCTTCTTGCGTTTGACAAGAATCTTCATCAAGCAAAGTCGCCAATTCTCGATCTTCAAAGATTTGCGGCCGCCCGGAACGCTCCTTGTCTTCCACGTCGAAATCACCGCTTTTGAAGCGTCGAAACCATCCGCGAACACTTGAATCATCGACACAACCTTCTCCATAAGCCTCCTGAAGCAATCGATGCGTCTCGGCAGCAGATTTCTTCAAATTGAACCAATAAAGTGAAACTTCCCGCAAATGACGTCGACTCGGCTCAAATTTCGACATTTTCACGATATCAAAAATTTATGATGCGAAAAAATTTTAACTAATGTGTTAGTATGGAATTGTTGACATATGAATAAGCTTTGATTATGACATATGTAACCATTGAATACTCGCACAATATTGGTGTCGCCATCTCTTACAAAAAACGGGAAAGACTTATTCACACTCCTAATAATATGTGTACAAAATAACATTTTAAAATAATCTTTTGCTATTGTTGTTGATAGTGAAGTTCAATAAAATCCAATTTTCTTCAGCAATGTTTATACGTAACAATCTGATGCATTGCTCCGGCTCCATGGTGAACCGTCGAATTGTCATATAGAAATTATGTGCCGACAACTCAAGGGAAATGCAAGCAGGCAGCATTTATATTTGTACGCGTAAATAATCACAGAACAAGTTTAGAACAATTGCAGAAATCTTAAATATCGTATAGAATAGGTTTGCTGCTTAAATTAAAAATATTTCTTTCAAAGGATATAATGTTCAGCAAGACTAAAGAAAGAGAAAAAAAGAAAAGAGTATTGCAACTTGTTTGTTTTTTTTTCGATCAATCAACAATCAATTTTATAGCCTTTCGTTCTCTCAAAGTAAGATAAAGTACTTGTACTTTTTCGCTTCTTTGATTAGCTTCAGCTAGCTTGATTATCTAAATTTAATGTGTAAGATCAGTTTCAACAAACAAAAGAACTTTTTCTAATAATAATCTCCGATTATTTATTAACTTTTTATACTTGATTTGGTTGTTATTTATAATGAAATTCGTTGAATCTCCCTGGAGTCCTCATAGACTTGACTCAATCACACAATTTACATCTTCAGATTCGTTTACTTTTCGCGCTTTCTTTCGAATAATGTCAATAATATTGTACAAACACAGAGATTCTTGTCTAATATTACATAATTGCAATGTATTTTTGTTATTTATCGTTTTATGTGCCCTATTACTTGTATTCAAATTCAGTTTAAAGTTCAAAAAGCTATTGCTTAGTACAAAGAGAGACAGTTATAATAATTTTATGTTTAAAGATTATTTACTTGCATTATGTGTATGTCAAAAATAAAAAAAATGTCAAAGACTATAATCATTTTATTACTTCATAATTGAAACACTAATGGCAATGGGTGAGGAAATGCGGTTTGGCACAACCAGTCGAGTACATTATTTCATCCGTGTTCATTTTTTTGTTTTTTTTTTTTTTTTTTATAATTATTCCATTGCTTGATCGGAGTATAAACACAAAAAACATGAGAATAAAAACAAATAATCGAAATGTCCTAAACTTCGTGGTTTGGTAGTTTGCGTCGATGACTGCATTATAAACCACAAATGCATTCAGAAATTACAAAGTATGTTCGTACAATATGTATAAACCGCGTACGAATAAATGTATCGCCATAATTTGACTTCTGCATTGTCTCTTGGTTTGTGTGTGGGACGAACGGGGGGGGCCGTGCCGAGCACAAGGCGCGACGGCGCACGCGAGCGCCCTAAAGTTTTCTTTTCCGCGGAATGGCGCGCGCATCGTCGTTTTCCGGACAAGTCGGCGCGGCGCCTTGTGACGCTCGTCACAAATCTCCCCCCTAAACCGGACTTCGTCCGCCAATTCTGGGACGTCGTCTTCTTGACCGGTTTTCCCTTCTTCTTTAACGCCCCGCCCTTGGGTGGGCGCCTCGTGGTTGGCTTCGCCTGGCGATGATCGTCCCTCTTGGTTGGTGACCACTGGTGATGAGTTTCACCTTACCCCTAAGTCATCTCCTGGTCTGCCTCACCCTCTCTCTTGGTCTTCTGGTCCTCCGGTCCTAGTGCCCCGCGTCCCAGGGGTCCCCTTTAATGACCGATGACGGCCTCCAACAACAGTCGCACAAACGCCATTACTGATACCCGTCGTGACCCTCGACGGACAGGTCGGGGGGTGACGATGGCTATCAGTTGCTGCGGTGATGCCCCTGCGGCCGGGGTGTCGCCTCGGGTCCCACGCGGCAATGTTGGTGACGCGAGTGCATGATCCGGAGCGCGAGAAACCGTGAGGCCTCCCGTCGCAGTCCGGATGGGCCACCCCATATAACGCTGATACGCCCGTCGACAGCGAGAGCAGCTCAAGACGACAACCCCGCGTCGTCCGCAGTTGCAGCAGTACGCCGCAGCTACGGGACGGGGGCAGTCACTGCGCGCATGCCATACCTGCCAACAGTTGTAGCAGTGTCGCCGGGGCGGGTCCACTTTGGGCCGCGTCTGTATCGGCTCTAGGCCATCAAACAGTACCCCTGTCAAGCGGGTGTATCTCTCTCCGTATGGGCGCTCCGGACGATGCTCCACACGAGGGCGCTCTGCTCTCGGGAGTCTGGTGGGAGGCACCGGGTCCTCCCGCGGCGAGACGGGCCGTTCCACCACGGTTTCGTCATCCGAGCACGACGAAGACCATGACGACTCGGACCCGCCGCCACGGATCGGAGGTAGTGGCTCTCCCTCCGTCCAGGACGCTCCCGGGACGGGCTGAAACTCCCGAAACGGTCGATGACCTGCACGACGCCGGGAGATCAGTGGTCGTGCTACGTCTCTTCCGAGCCCTGAGCGGTGATCTCTCCGCCTCTGACTCATTGCTAAAAGAATAAGTGCAGGGTTAAGGAATAGCTCCACCACTGGTCCGGTCTAGCTACCAGGGAACAGGGAACGGAAGGGCCAAGGAAAACGAAACGTCTCGTCACGAACCTAAAAGCCGAGCCTGGGACTGACAACGTCGCGAGGGGAGGGAATGTATTCCTTTAGTTCCAACACATGCACCTTCGCGTTTCGCCGACTCGAGCCCGTCTCGAGCACGTAAACCGTCGGGGAAAGCTGATCGGAAATTCGAAAGGGGCCCTCGTACATAGGAGCCAATTTGAAGGAGAACCTCTGGGTCCCACTCGATAACACGCGTACCTTGCGCAACACTTGGTCTCCCACCCTGAAACTCACATCTCGCCTACCCCGATTATAGTACCTTTCTTGAGTGGCCCGTGCACCGTCGATGTACCAGACGACAAGGTCCCTCAACGCATCTAATCGCTGCATACGGTCCTTCCATACCTCGGGGTCGATCCTCGAAACCAAATTGCGTCCCTCAACCTTTCTTAACAAGCTTTTGACCGGTTGCGGATGCCGGCCGAAATTTAAAAACGCTGGTGACACTCTAGTTGATGTTTGCGTCGCTGTGTTCATGGCGTGAAGTAGTTCGCACAGATGCAGGTCCCAATCGCGATGGACCGGTCCCACGAATATGGAAATCATGGTCTTTAAGGTCCGGTTGCTACGCTCCACCGGATTGGCTTGCGGGTGGTATGGTGGCGTCGTGACGTGTTTCACACCATACCCTTCTAACATCTTCTTAAGCACGTGATTATCAAATTCGGTCCCATTATCGCTAAAGATATAATCCAGCGTGTTCCATTGGAATAGGACTAAATCCTCAAAAGCCTTGACGACTGCCTTGCCGTCGACTTTCTTCAACGCCTTTAATTCGACCCATCGGGTAAAGAGGTCCTGGAGTACCAGTATATACTTGTATTGCCCCTTGTTCGGGGGAAGCTCGCCGACATTGGCAGCCACAACGACCCAAGGTTTCTCCACGATGCGATGACCCATCAGTCCTTGTGGTCCTGTTTGCGTGGGCTTATGCCGCTGGCACTCGGGGCACTGGCGAACGTAAGCGTTCGTATCGTGATAGATCCCAGACCAGGCGTAGTCCCTCGTGATTCTCTCGTACGTCTTTTTGACGCCCAGGTGACCAGCTGACGGTTCCTCATGTGCCTCACGCAACACCCTCTCTCGGTGATCCGTTGGTACGACGAGTTTCCAATTCTCTTGGTCCTCTATCACGTTCTCCAAAATAGGGTTCACCCTGCGCCTGTATAACATACCATCGTGTGCACTCCACCCCGGGAACTTATATGGGAATTCTATGACTTCCTGAACCCTCTGGGTGTACCAGTTTTCCTCACACGGTTCGAATGCAGCAATCTCTTCGAACTCATTCTCGAACTTCCGGGACGTGGTGAATCGCTCCGCGCCTATGTACTATCTCAAAATCCCATCGCTGCATCTCTAAGGCCCAGCGGGATAGGCGGCCAGTAGGTTCTTTCAGGTTTCGGAGCCAGCGAAATGCGCTGTGGTCCGTAATTGCCATGAACTTATAGCCTTCCAGGTATGGTCTCAATTTCTTGATTGACCACAGCAACGCCAAGCACTCTTTCTCTGAGGTCGTATAATTGCGCTCCGCCACGGTCAATACACGATTGACGTATACTATCGGATGCTCGCCATCCTTTCCCTCTTGCGTCAGTACTGCCCCGATCGCGTAGTGACTCGCGTCGCACTGTACCGAGAATGGCTTCGAAAAATCCGGCCGCGCGAGCACTGGCGCGGTCGTCAATGCTCCCTTTAGTTTGTTGAATGCTTCTTCTTGATCTGTGTCCCAGGTCCATGGTTGGCCCTTCCGTAATAACTTAACTAATGGGATTTTCAATTCCGAGTCTTTATCGATGAACCTTGAGTACCAGCCAACCATGCCTAGGAACCGACGCAGTTGCTTCACGGTCCTCGGGGCTGGGTACTCTAACAATGATCGTACTTTCTCTGGGTCCAGTCTGAGACCTTCACGGTCCAACAGGAAACCGAGGTATGCCACTTGAGAACAACAAAATTCACACTTCTTCCTATTTACGGATAGTCCTGCACCTTTCAGTCGTTCCAACACGCGCTTTAGCGAGGCCATGTGGTCCTCAAATGATTCTGCCGCTACAATAATGTCGTCCAGGTATCCAAATACGTTGGGTTCATACTCTGGTCCGAACAGTGCATCGATGAGCCGCTGGAAGGTCACGGAGGCGTTCGTCAGGCCGAACGGCATTCTGGTCAACTGCCAAAGACCTGATGCGGGTACTGCGAAAGCCGTGAACTTCCTGCTCTTTGCGTTCATTGGTATCTGGAAGTACGCTTCCTTTAGGTCTACCTTCGATAAATATCTGGCCTTACGCAGCTTATCCAAGATAGAATTCATACTAGGTAACGGATAGGCGTCTTTGACGGTGACAGCGTTCAGGTCTCTGTAGTCCACACAGAAACGGAACGAACCGTCGGACTTTTTCACGATAACAGGCGCGCTGCTCCACTCACTGGCCGAGCGCTCGATCACTCCTTTCTTGAACATCTTCTTTACTTCATCCTGTGCTACTTGCATCATCATCGGCGACATGCGTCTCGGCCGGTGTTTGACTGGAGCCGCGTCCTGTACCTCTATTCTAGGTTCGATTAGGGTAGTCGCTCCCAATCGTTCAGCGGCCTCGGGCAACAACTTATTCACGAAGTCCTCGACTAAGGTCCTAAAAAAAATATAAATTTTACCTTTGTTAGGAAATAATTAAAAATAACAATACCCCTTCATAATAGATTACATGAATCAATCATTATCGTTAACTATAATGCAAAATAATCTCTCCTCAGAGATGGCAACTGCATAGATAACCAAAAAAATTAACTATAGTACCAAAAAAAAAAATTTTTGTCGGGTTCCTGCAGAATAAACTTAATGTTTATTTGAGAAAATGTTAATACTATTATATCATTCCATTAATTTTTATGTTTAGTTGAATAAATTATTTGCATTATTTATTAGCCTTAATACAATTTGTAGATTATAATATTCAAAAAGTACGGCAAAAGCTCTGATTATTAAGGTAATCCTTAAATCATTATTTAAATTGTACATGTTAACTAAGATAATTTCATTGAGTTTAATTTTACTTCTTGATTTTTAATTTGTTTAGCCAGAAGTAATGCTATAAATCAAATATCTTATAAAGCTCCTAACAAAATCTAATTCCAAGATTTGAGTAGAATTTATGAAATTATTTTTAATTAAGTGAGAAAGGTGCCAGTACCGACAATTATGTGTGAATTATCATGTATAATAAAGATCACAATTTTTCGTAAGTTTATGTGAAATTCATTAGAAAAATAGGAAATTTATTTGATTTGAAACTTATCTTATAAAATTTCTCATTTTTATATGGACATTTATAAAATTTTTAATAAATCACGTTAAAGCTTGTATTTTACTTAACTCCTAATCTGTTACTTTCCATTTCTATCTAAATCTTAATTTTTATAGACTACTCCGACTGTCGATTATAAAAAAAACGAAATAATCTGTACCATTATATAGTTCATTTAGAAAATAAAAGGAAAATCTCTATAATGCATCGCCGAATAAGAACATTTTATTTTTTTAGCAAAATGGACATTCGTGTGTAACAACAGTAATTTCACTTACTGAAACGACTGTTACCATATATAAATAAATTTTCTCACCAAAGCGAATAGATTCGAAATTTCAGTAATAAATTTTTTTTATAAGATTTAATCCAAAAATAGATTGTAAAATAAATATTTGTTTAACTATAACATTTGTCAGAAATTCTCAAGAAATTTTCGTTCAAAAATAAGTAAATTCATGAATACATACATAATAGTGCTAAATTATTGACCCAATAAATCACCGTTTAATTATATTGTTTGTTACGTAAATAACTGAAGTTGTTAAATAATGAACTGAATAACGTAATATCGAAAAACTTTTAATATTTTCCTCTGTATTTTATTAATATCTATTAATTTATCGTCAAAATCCTCATTGCATTCACAGCAAATTTAATGCTATTTATTTTTCCATCATGAGAGTTTGATTGTTTATAAATCGAATTGTATTAATTTCAAGCAACAGATAAATTACGTACAATATAATCTCATGTCAAAGGAAATTAGTTTCCTTTACAAAGAGAAATTCAAGTAAATATAAAGAAATTCATATCTCCCTTTAATGAAAAATTTTCAAAAGTTTTAAAAAAAAATCCTGCGATTGCTGCCAAAAGAAATTTAATTCAATTAAAATTTAGTTATCATTTAAAATTTAACATAAATTTGCTCTCGCAATCTTAGGTGAATGTTCAAGAATAATACTAAGAAATCAATACGTCAGATATAAATTTACAAGATACGCTGTACACATAAATTCATTAAATAAAAAAAAAAGTTCTATTTAAATCCCTTAAATTCGTATTATAAATGACTCCTGATGAGTTGATCAATTTTCTCTACATCTCAGTTATTTCTTTTTAATAATTCCTAAATAATTACCATAATCCTTAGTAAGTTGTAATTAATTGAGGCAAAGTTTCTCTATACATTTACAAAAAAAATTTATGTTTAATTTAAATTATATCCACTCCTAAATATCAAAAAAAAATTTTCGTCAACTTTTTTCTTTCATAGCAACCCTTAACTGGTGAAGAAAACAACATTTATAAATTATTTTAATTAAATCAGTGATGAAAAACTACAATTTAATATATATAACTATTTTAAAACAACCATAAAAAAAAGTTTTATTTTAAATGAACATCTAAAGAAAGCTTCAATGAATACCATCAAGGGATAGTTATGATTGGCAACAATTTAAAGAAATTGAATTATTATTTTCGTACATCTGTAAATAACACTAGAGTGCAATCAGTAAGTAATGTTGTATATAGAAACCTTATCCCTAAATTTATATTCTAATATTTAAAAATTCGAGAAACACAAATTAATAACCTGCCTGTCTAAATAAAATCCCAGGAACTAAATAATCATTTCAATTTAAATTACAATAATAAATAGTATTTTAATTCAGAAAAATTCACTACTATCCACTTAATTTTTGCGTATGATTTGAAAGTCAATCTTAATATTTCTATACATGTAATCGCGTATTGATATAAACTATTTTTAAAAGTTTCAGAATTACTAGAAAGTATTCAAGTTTAAAATAATTTAATAACATATAAAATCTAGCGTTATTTCATAATTATTTCTTATTGATTTTTAATTGAATAAATCCTTTAAGATAATTATTAAATTTTTTTAAATTAACATCCTTTGCTCTCATCAGCATTTCCGTTTTTGACATTTAATTCTAAAGTATAGGAAATTGTATTCTGAAACATTTAAAAGACTTGCATAATATTAAAGACTTAAATAATTACTAAAGACTAGTTGAAATTTAACTTATAAACATTTTTTTTCTCCATTTTATGAGTCAAAATCGATCAATTTGTTATTTATCCCACAATAGACACATTTATTTAAATGAATACCAAATAAGTTACCTGAAGCTTTAATGTATATATGTACTTTGATATAAGTCTTATTATTTTTCCTCCGCACAGTACAAATAACTCCAAATACCTCAATTTATCTCCACATTTCCAATTCGAGATTTCCTCTCTCTCACGTCCTTACAACAGTATATGCACTTTAAATTCATGCGAAACAGAAAAAAATTCAAAGTCCGTAAGCATAGATTTCCGGGGCATGAATAGAAACATCATCGGGCATTTTCAATAACTTGCACATAATCGGGGCAGACATAAAATTTTTTTTTTCCAATCTAGCAATAAATTTAATGAACCTGTAAAAATAAACTATTAATTAATTTGTTCAGGTAGAGACTTTTACCTCGTTTAAATGAACTCTTTATCGTTTCCCTCGTCGCGCATATCCGCCCGCACGGAATCTCGCGGCAACGGTCGTTTCCGCCGCACGCGGTCGTATAGCGTCAGATGGCCAAGATGGCCGTGCCACGTGGCGACAAATTTAATCTCGCGATCCAGACCGGCCGGGCCCCACGTTGGGCGCCATTTTTGTGATGCGGCGGATTGCGACCACCCCGAAACAGAAAAATTTTAATTTTTGTAGGATTACAAATCGTTCGCGCACACACACAAAAAAAAATTTTTACCTTCATCTACTCACGTCTATCTCCTCAGAGGAAGTCTCGCCAGCCTGAAAGAAGAGGAGAAAATATATCGGGAAAAAGAAATATGCGTCCAATATCAATATCAAACGTAATAACACCGACCGCGATCCACCCCGACGCGCCCACCGAACTTGAACTACTACGAGGGAGGGAGGGGAAAGGGGGGGAAAGGAAAGAGAAACACCAAAAAGAAAGAAAAGAAAAAAATTATAAGGAAGGAAGAACAAGAACAAACCACCAACTACGATGGTTCTCACTGGGTACACGCGGTGCTCCGGTCCTGGCGTCCACGGGCTTGCCGTCGGTGCCGGTGTTACACGTCGTCGAGGATGGCAGTGGCGCCGGCGCTGCTGGGGCCGCTCGAACCCTTCGCTCCACTGCGACACCCGATGGCTTTCTCCCCGTTAGCTCTTCTCGCTGTCTCCTATCCCGCCCAGCTCACGATGTCTCCTTCTTTTTTTTCTTTCTGCTTTCTTTACGCTCTATCTCTGCACATTACTCTGCTCCCTCTCTCCGACTTCACCTCGCACCTTTCCGCACGGCCAACGTTATGCCCTCCGCTACCTCTCGTTCTCTTTCTCTTCTTCTTTCGCGACTAGCGTGCTCGGTGGTTGAGCGCGGAGTCCCGCGCATCTCCCGTTCGCTGGGGAAGAAGGATGGGTTAAGGGGGGGGAAGTTCGGCAGCGGCTGGCGACGGCCGACCGCGGTCGTGACGTGCCGAATGCGCGCTTACAAAGAATCGGTTTGATGAATTTACGGATATGAATTTTAAATTACCGTCTAATATTTCTTCCTCTAGTAATTTATAGATTTAAAACAAAAATTTCTCGTTAGATTACCAATAAAAAAATTATAATATAGTTTGTGCCCTTGTAACAGTTTCTAAATTAAAAAAGGGACCGTGCCGAGCACAAGGCGTGACGGCGCGTACGAGCGCTTTAAAGTTTTCTTGTCCGCGGAATGGCGCGAGCGTCGTCGTTTTCCGGACAAATCGACGCGGCGCCTTGTGACGCTCATCACAGTATATATATATATGTGGATAAATACGCCAATTCTGGGAGATTTCGTGCACAAACTCATATGTTCTGGGACCTGACCGCATTTTCTGGTAAGTCCCAGAACTGCCCTGCACAAGACAGTATATTCTGGTACTTCCCAGAATATACTATAATATGCTTTTTGCACGTTTGGAAGTCCTAGAAAGTACGCATTTTTTAGTTTTGGTATTTTCTGGGATGCCCAGAACCGCATATAGAATTCTGGGATGTCCAAGTATCATCAGCCGTATTTTCTGGTCAGTCCCAGAAATTATATAAATATATTATAGGATATTCTGGGAATTTCTGTACAAATTATTGCATTTTTTCGTACTTTCTGGTAATTGATTTCGGTTTTAAATAGATCTCATAAATTACATTTTCTTTCCTTTTGGTACTTTCTGGGATGTCCAAAAGAACAAATTATACTTTCCAGAAAGCAATTATTTTGAAATTCAATTAAATTTTTGTGCGAGGTCATAATTTGTCATAAGCAATGAATCTTAAATATTCGATCATCAAATAATAATTCATATAATTTAATAATTCCAAATTAAGAGACGTTAAAAAAATTAATTTGTAAATAATATCGTAATGCAAGTTAAGTGAGGTTTCTTTATAAACTAAAATCAATAAAAATCAATTTGAAACAATTGGAACGAGTGTTAAAAATGAAGATTATAATAAATTCATAATTTTTTTATAAATACAGATATCAAAGGAGCATACATTTATTTATTTAAAGTAAATCTTAAATTGAATAAATAACTTTTTATCGGCATTATTTTTGTTTTAAAATTCTATTTTATGTTTGTTTAAAATTTGACAAGATTTTGAAATAATTATAGCGTCAATACTAAACTATCTGTCTATAGTCTATCGATTCCTACATTTGCCATCGATGTTGATACAAACCAAATTTTTTACATCTTATACTATGTAGAGTTCAGAAAAACTGCGATTTTGAAACAAAGCATCGGGTATGAAAATAATGAAAATGAAATTTTGTTTATTACACATTTTCACATTTTGATTAAATATTTTAAAAATAACGTTTTCATATCAAGGAGCGTGGTCATACTCCGAAGGCAAGTGTGCGTACTACAGCCGGCGTACGACCGTGTTTTTAGTATATACTTTGATATTGGATTGGGAGATTTTGAAATAATTATAGCGTCAATATTAAACTATGATATTACTTCTTATTGCTTAATATAAAACTATTCTGTTAGACGACCTTTCAAAAAAGGTTTAATGTATAAATATTTTATTATATTAAAGTTATTACGCAATAAATACATTTTACTCCGTTTTCAGATTCTTTCCATTTATATAATTTTGCCCATTAGTGAAAACGAACTAGATAATAAATAACTAAATTATATCTAGCTAAAACTTAAAGTGTAAAAAAAATTAGAAGGTCGAAACATTGGTATTTTTTGATGCTTGTGAATTTCTTATAGTATGTTAATCTTTAGAGCAGTACTAACTTTATGAACAGGTAACTTATATAGGGAACTCTAAAAATATAAAAGTCCTTCAATGTTTAAAACTTTTTTTTAATCCTAATTATTCAATTTATAAAAATAATACAATGAAAATTACAAAAAAATTATGCGAAAATTTATTTTTAAAAATGTATTTGAAAAGCGCATATAATATTAATAAATTTACCATGTCAAGAAAGAGACTAATTTTCCATATTATTATAAAATACAATTCAAGAGATGATATTTATTAACTTTTTATATACCATACGTTGTTCTGCACACTCTTCATTTTTTTCGATACGACGATAACGGTAGGTTTCATGAAAAAACTTTTTTAAATTTGTAGAAAAGATTTATACTTTCTTTACTTTTTCATCTAAAAGTTACAATGTATAAAAATTAAAACGTTTTGTACAAATTCCGATAGAAGATTTAAAAATAACTCAAAAAGAGTAAGTAGAATGTGGTTGAATTTCGGAATCTCAAGCACAAACGACATAAAATTATATTACATAAAAGTTTAAGAGTTCATGAACTGCATTAAATAATTAGGCTCGAAATACATTCTCTTATAAATCGCATGCCAATCTGAATTTGACATTTTATAATCGTATGAAATTTTTTACAGCTTCTATACGTAAAAACAATGAACACCGGTTTCAAGATTTTGCTCGAAAATTTTTTTTGTCCAAAATATAACCTAAAGTTCGAAAAGATTGGAAGATTTACTCTAAAATCTTTATAGTTCAAATTGATTAACTCAGACTAGTTTCTAGTAACTAGACTAGACCATATCTATGTCGAACTAATACAGTTTACACTTTGTTTCGTCAATTAATTTGGAGTGAATTAAAAACAATAAATTGCTAACATTTTTAAACATTCATAATTTAATTGTCCAAATAATTGTAACATATCTGCCCGTCAACTGAGACTGATTGTGAAAAATAGTATTTAATCTAATATTCTTATTTATAAAATTTAAACGATTGAATTGTTTGTCCTTTAAAGTTTTTAACAGTTAATATGTTATTTACTTCGCTTTTAAAGTTTAAATAATATAGCATATAAATGAAAAATTTCGTCATAGATACGATTAATATAGTTAATATAACAATTGATTTCAAGTATGATGGTTTTAGAGTAAATGTACCAATTTTTTCAAAATTCATATGTGGATAGGTTTGAAAAAAATTTTTTTCATCGAAATCCTCAAATAGGCGTTCATTAATTATATATATATATATATATAATCTCAAATGAATTATGTACATCTGATTTTATTCATCACTTTTAACAAACAACTTTTTTATTCAATAATAATGAGTAATAATTTCAAAGCTTACACGAATTGGTACTCATACAGATTTACATATACTTGACTATGTAAAAATTGACTTCAATACTTTCTTTTGCTTAAATTAGAAATAATTGAATATAATTGAAATGTCATTTTATTATTAGGATTATTTTACGGTTATTGTTTTAAATTTGTACAGGTTTCATGAAATTTTTGAATATTTTAAAATTGTCTGAATGATTCACAGCGTATATATCATTATTATTGAATAAAAAAGTTGTTTGTTAAAAGTGATGAATAAAATCAAATGTACATAATTCATTTGAGATTATTTTCGACAAGGCGAACTGTCATTTCGGATGAGGATTTTTTATCCTTGTTCAATTACTTCAATTACTGTATTTACTGTTAAAATGAACGAAAACTAAAAATCTTTTTAAGACACCAAATGACAACCACACATTACAAATTTAAAGGAATTTTTGAAAAATTAATAAGCTGGAAACTAGATATTTTGTAACCTTCTGATATGGTATTAAAATTACTGAATTTAATTATTCCCGTACAATTTTGGAATTAAAGAAAATAAAAAAAAATATTTAAACTATTCTAATATAATATAATGTAATAAATGCAAAAGATTTTGGATCAATAAATTCTGTAAAATGTAAAGAAAAATTATATATAAATTTTAAAGGATATAATTATATATTTGTTATAACATAAAACGTATCACACATATTGTAATATTCTTACGAATCTAAATGTTAACGTATATGTAAACGTATATGTACGTAAATGTGCATACTAATATAAATGAAAAATAGCAAACTTCCGATTAGTTTCCTCGTCTAATTTTGATGAAAACGTATGAACTTATATTTTTTAAGCTACTAGTTAGAAGTATCGTACTGACTTTTAGATTTTCGATTTTCGTAGCGTAAGCCATAAAAGTAATGGTTTGAACGAACTTATCTCGAAAATTAAGAAATTTTTTGTGATCTAAAATTATTATTTAAAATATTTTTTGAGATTTTTCGTATTGCGTAAGATAAATTAGGAAGACCATTATATTTTTCTGCTTTACACCATAAAAATCGACAATCTAAATGCCAGTACAATATTCCGAAATTGTGCATGTAGTTCATTTATATTATTATTCATTGTATGAAAATAATTATATTCATATTAATATTTAATATTAACAAAAAAACAACTGAATTTATCTACAATACTTGTACCATTTCATGTTTCTATATTTATTTGTTTACATGTTATAATAATTGAATATACTAAATAAAACTTCATTAATAAACTAATTTATACAAATGTTTATTAATTTTTAATAAAAATAACAGACGAGAATGTTGTCAGAACGAGACGATATGCATCAAAAAGTGGCGTAACAAGGATTAAATGTTTATTGCTAAAGCCATGGTTTATTTAACAAAATTTAGATTTAAATCATTCAAAAAGATTACTCAAGAAGCAATATTATGAATTTTTCAAAAATTTGAACCTGCTGCAATTTTACAGATTTTTTAAGTTGCAAAAAGATTGCAAAATTTGTATTTCTAAAAATCATAAATTTTTTAATATGCATTTTGGAAGAATAATTCTTAGATTCTTTTTTATTTGAAATAATCTATTTTTTCAGAAAAAAATTTTCCGATATCACATTTTAATTCTCTTCCATTTGTTGAAATAAAAGTGATTTAAACAATGTACTACCCCGATTTTTAAAAAAGACCTCAGGATTCGTACTCTACGAGTCAAAATACATAAGAAGTAAATTTTTTATTTGCGGACATCTCATTTCATAAGGGAAGTATAGCCAGCGCGAGATCTTCAAAACAAAAACTGTGTGTATATATATATATATATATATATATATATATATATATATATATATATATATATTATAGAATATATAGATATACATAGTAATTACTGTGCAATATGTGTGTAGTTGACTAGCCTAAAGCGTGCTACCGTCTGATTCACTATACATGTATATGAGTTGATTGTTTCGTTTTTGTTTTGAAGATCTCGCGCTGGCTATACTTCCCTTATGAAATGAGATGTCCGCAAATAAAAAATTTACTTCTTATGTATTTTGACTCGTAGAGTACGAATCCTGAGGTCTTTTTTAAAAATCGGGGTAGTACATTGTTTAAATCACTTTTATTTCAACAAATGGAAGAGAATTAAAATGTGATATCGGAAAATTTTTTTCTGAAAAAATAGATTATTTCAAATAAAAAAGAATCTAAGAATTATTCTTCCAAAATGCATATTAAAAAATTTATGATTTTTAGAAATACAAATTTTGCAATCTTTTTGCAACTTAAAAAATCTGTAAAATTGCAGCAGGTTCAAATTTTTGAAAAATTCATAATATTGCTTCTTGAGTAATCTTTTTGAATGATTTAAATCTAAATTTTGTTAAATAAACCATGGCTTTAGCAATAAACATTTAATCCTTGTTACGCCACTTTTTGATGCATATCGTCTCGTTCTGACAACATTCTCGTCTGTTATTTTTATTAAAAATTAATAAACATTTGTATAAATTAGTTTATTAATGAAGTTTTATTTAGTATATTCAATTATTATAACATGTAAACAAATAAATATAGAAACATGAAATGGTACAAGTATTGTAGATAAATTCAGTTGTTTTTTTGTTAATATTAAATATTAATATGAATATAATTATTTTCATACAATGAATAATAATATAAATGAACTACATGCACAATTTCGGAATATTGTACTGGCATTTAGATTGTCGATTTTTATGGTGTAAAGCAGAAAAATATAATGGTCTTCCTAATTTATCTTACGCAATACGAAAAATCTCAAAAAATATTTTAAATAATAATTTTAGATCACAAAAAATTTCTTAATTTTCGAGATAAGTTCGTTCAAACCATTACTTTTATGGCTTACGCTACGAAAATCGAAAATCTAAAAGTCAGTACGATACTTCTAACTAGTAGCTTAAAAAATATAAGTTCATACGTTTTCATCAAAATTAGACGAGGAAACTAATCGGAAGTTTGCTATTTTTCATTTATATTAGTATGCACATTTACGTACATATACGTTTACATATACGTTAACATTTAGATTCGTAAGAATATTACAATATGTGTGATACGTTTTATGTTATAACAAATATATAATTATATCCTTTAAAATTTATATATAATTTTTCTTTACATTTTACAGAATTTATTGATCCAAAATCTTTTGCATTTATTACATTATATTATATTAGAATAGTTTAAATATTTTTTTTTATTTTCTTTAATTCCAAAATTGTACGGGAATAATTAAATTCAGTAATTTTAATACCATATCAGAAGGTTACAAAATATCTAGTTTCCAGCTTATTAATTTTTCAAAAATTCCTTTAAATTTGTAATGTGTGGTTGTCATTTGGTGTCTTAAAAAGATTTTTAGTTTTCGTTCATTTTAACAGTAAATACAGTAATTGAAGTAATTGAACAAGGATAAAAAATCCTCATCCGAAATGACAGTTCGCCTTGTCGAAAATAATCTCAAATGAATTATGTACATTTGATTTTATTCATCACTTTTAACAAACAACTTTTTTATTCAATAATAATGATATATACGCTGTGAATCATTCAGACAATTTTAAAATATTCAAAAATTTCATGAAACCTGTACAAATTTAAAACAATAACCGTAAAATAATCCTAATAATAAAATGACATTTCAATTATATTCAATTATTTCTAATTTAAGCAAAAGAAAGTATTGAAGTCAATTTTTACATAGTCAAGTATATGTAAATCTGTATGAGTACCAATTCGTGTAAGCTTTGAAATTATTACTCATTATTATTGAATAAAAAAGTTGTTTGTTAAAAGTGATGAATAAAATCAGATGTACATAATTCATTTGAGATTATATATATATATATATATAATTAATGAACGCCTATTTGAGGATTTCGATGAAAAAAATTTTTTTCAAACCTATCCACATATGAATTTTGAAAAAATTGGTACATTTACTCTAAAACCATCATACTTGAAATCAATTGTTATATTAACTATATTAATCGTATCTATGACGAAATTTTTCATTTATATGCTATATTATTTAAACTTTAAAAGCGAAGTAAATAACATATTAACTGTTAAAAACTTTAAAGGACAAACAATTCAATCGTTTAAATTTTATAAATAAGAATATTAGATTAAATACTATTTTTCACAATCAGTCTCAGTTGACGGGCAGATATGTTACAATTATTTGGACAATTAAATTATGAATGTTTAAAAATGTTAGCAATTTATTGTTTTTAATTCACTCCAAATTAATTGACGAAACAAAGTGTAAACTGTATTAGTTCGACATAGATATGGTCTAGTCTAGTTACTAGAAACTAGTCTGAGTTAATCAATTTGAACTATAAAGATTTTAGAGTAAATCTTCCAATCTTTTCGAACTTTAGGTTATATTTTGGACAAAAAAAATTTTCGAGCAAAATCTTGAAACCGGTGTTCATTGTTTTTACGTATAGAAGCTGTAAAAAATTTCATACGATTATAAAATGTCAAATTCAGATTGGCATGCGATTTATAAGAGAATGTATTTCGAGCCTAATTATTTAATGCAGTTCATGAACTCTTAAACTTTTATGTAATATAATTTTATGTCGTTTGTGCTTGAGATTCCGAAATTCAACCACATTCTACTTACTCTTTTTGAGTTATTTTTAAATCTTCTATCGGAATTTGTACAAAACGTTTTAATTTTTATACATTGTAACTTTTAGATGAAAAAGTAAAGAAAGTATAAATCTTTTCTACAAATTTAAAAAAGTTTTTTCATGAAACCTACCGTTATCGTCGTATCGAAAAAAATGAAGAGTGTGCAGAACAACGTATGGTATATAAAAAGTTAATAAATATCATCTCTTGAATTGTATTTTATAATAATATGGAAAATTAGTCTCTTTCTTGACATGGTAAATTTATTAATATTATATGCGCTTTTCAAATACATTTTTAAAAATAAATTTTCGCATAATTTTTTTGTAATTTTCATTGTATTATTTTTATAAATTGAATAATTAGGATTAAAAAAAAGTTTTAAACATTGAAGGACTTTTATATTTTTAGAGTTCCCTATATAAGTTACCTGTTCATAAAGTTAGTACTGCTCTAAAGATTAACATACTATAAGAAATTCACAAGCATCAAAAAATACCAATGTTTCGACCTTCTAATTTTTTTTACACTTTAAGTTTTAGCTAGATATAATTTAGTTATTTATTATCTAGTTCGTTTTCACTAATGGGCAAAATTATATAAATGGAAAGAATCTGAAAACGGAGTAAAATGTATTTATTGCGTAATAACTTTAATATAATAAAATATTTATACATTAAACCTTTTTTGAAAGGTCGTCTAACAGAATAGTTTTATATTAAGCAATAAGAAGTAATATCATAGTTTAATATTGACGCTATAATTATTTCAAAATCTCCCAATCCAATATCAAAGTATATACTAAAAACACGGTCGTACGCCGGCTGTAGTACGCACACTTGCCTTCGGAGTATGACCACGCTCCTTGATATGAAAACGTTATTTTTAAAATATTTAATCAAAATGTGAAAATGTGTAATAAACAAAATTTCATTTTCATTATTTTCATACCCGATGCTTTGTTTCAAAATCGCAGTTTTTCTGAACTCTACATAGTATAAGATGTAAAAAATTTGGTTTGTATCAACATCGATGGCAAATGTAGGAATCGATAGACTATAGACAGATAGTTTAGTATTGACGCTATAATTATTTCAAAATCTTGTCAAATTTTAAACAAACATAAAATAGAATTTTAAAACAAAAATAATGCCGATAAAAAGTTATTTATTCAATTTAAGATTTACTTTAAATAAATAAATGTATGCTCCTTTGATATCTGTATTTATAAAAAAATTATGAATTTATTATAATCTTCATTTTTAACACTCGTTCCAATTGTTTCAAATTGATTTTTATTGATTTTAGTTTATAAAGAAACCTCACTTAACTTGCATTACGATATTATTTACAAATTAATTTTTTTAACGTCTCTTAATTTGGAATTATTAAATTATATGAATTATTATTTGATGATCGAATATTTAAGATTCATTGCGTTATGACAAATTATGACCTCGCACAAAAATTTAATTGAATTTCAAAATAATTGCTTTCTGGAAAGTATAATTTGTTCTTTTGGACATCCCAGAAAGTACCAAAAGGAAAGAAAATGTAATTTATGAGATCTATTTAAAACCGAAATCAATTACCAGAAAGTACGAAAAAATGCAATAATTTGTACAGAAATTCCCAGAATATCCTATAATATATTTATATAATTTCTGGGTCTGACCAGAAAATACGGCTGATGATACTTGGGCATCCCAGAATTCTATATGCGGTTCTGGGCATCCCAGAAAATACCAAAACTAAAAAATGCGTACTTTCTAGGACTTCCAAACGTGCAAAAAGCATATTATAGTATATTCTGGGAAGTACCAGAATATACTGTCTTGTGCAGGGCAGTTCTGGGACTTACCAGAAAATGCGGTCAGGTCCCAGAACATATGAGTTTGTGCACGAAATCTCCCAGAATTTGCGTATTTATCCACATATATATATATATATATATATATATATATATATATATATATATATATAATAATATAATATTTTCTCTTGATATGTGTATAGCTATATGTAATGCCTACAGCACGCTACCTTGCGCTTTGATATATATGTATGTTTCGTTTTTGTTTTAAAAATGTTGCTATACTTCCCTTATGAAACGAGATGTCCCTAAATATAAAATTCGTTTCTTATATATTTTGAGTCATCCAATACGAATCCTAAGATCTTTTTTAAATCAGTTAATTCTTTTTTATGAGTCCACGCATGAATAATATTCATTTGTAAAATATATTATTATGAATTTACAATAACAATTTTTTAACCGACTCATGTAATATTTAAATATTCATATTCTGTTTATCCTCTGCTTATTATAATTTGATATCAAGTGCATACTCGTTTTAATATCTAATACTGGTCTGCTTATACTTTTATTAATACTTTTATAAATCTACAAGATAAGTCATTTGTCACGGATGTACAAAATGATGTGGAAATAAACTCGGCTGAGTACTGAATTTAAAAATATATTTTATATAAAGTTTTTATAAAATACATATAAGATTTATATTGTTAATTTCTTAATATATTATGAACATATATTATAGGTTTTCCTTTATCACAATCAGTAAGACATCTGATTTTATCAGAGAATTTTTAATTTACGTATAGAAAATTTTTTTGAAACGTTTTGAACTGTCGGGAAGTATTTTCTATAAATTTTTTATAAAATACATCAGAAGGTGTATTTAAAATTCTTACTATGCTAAGAACACGTCAAACTTACCTAATCTTACCTTATTTTAATTTTGTTAAAAATTCTTTTTCTGAAAATGTTTTTTTACTTCAAAAATTGCACGGTAATAATTAAAGTAACTGATTAAAACGCCATATTAAAGAGTTACAAAATATGTAGTTTCCAACTTAATAAAATTTCAAAAATTCTTTGAAATTTTCACGAGGTTTTGCTTAAATGTACGAACAATGATTGTACTTTTATTTGTAGCTCTGCTGATTACGAATATTCTAGTCGCTTTTGGCCCATTTTAAATTGTCAAGATGAAAAGAATAACGATTTTACCTCGGAAAATAAGAAAATTTTTTTGATTTTTTAAACAAAAGTTGTAAATATCATTAAAATTCACATATCTATTCTATATATTTTGTAATTGTAAGTAATATTTCTAAAGATATTTTGATAATTTGTTTCGAAACCTCTTGAGTATCTGCGGAATCTGTCAGGTAACAATTAGTAGATTTCTCACGTATCAATACTGCTTTTAACTAATTTTAGAATTAGAATGGCTATCTTTCACTGCGTTTATTCCGAAAATGTAAGTTGTAAAATAAAACCATAAAATTTAAATTTTACTTCGGTGTACATTTATTTTTTAAAATAATTTTTAACATATTTAAAAATAATTTTACAAGGATCAATTACTTCAGATTTTTATACATGCATATTTATTTATTTGATATATGTATATATATATATATATATATATATATATATATATATATATATATATATATATTGTACAGCTTAATATAATCTCGAAAAGAATATTACAATATTATTGCTTATCGCTTAATTTAAAAGTAAATACAGTAATTAAAGCAATTAAATAAGGATGAAATATCTTTATCCGAAATGACCTTCCGCGTTAAAGTAAAACAATGTCAAATGAATCATATGGAGATTTCATTGCTGTATCCAAGGATTTGCCTAATAATGTTCCGATGAAAGTAGCAATTCTGCAATTTATTACAAAGTTTTCATGTAGTTTATTTATATTGTTATTCCTTGTACAAAAATAATTATATTCATCTTAATATTCAACATTGACAAAAAAAATAATTGAATTTATCTACAATATTTTAACAATTGCACGTTTCTATATATTTCTGTATATGTTCTTACTTAATAATTTAATATCTTAAATGAAAATTAATTAATAAAATAATTTATACAAATATTTATTATTTTTGAAAAAAAATAACATGATTACGGTGTCAGAACGAGACGATATGCATAAAAAATGTCGTATAAATGGGTCAAATATTTATTGCTAAAACCATTTTTTATTTACAAAAAATTTAGTTTTGAATCATTCAAAATCATGATTACTTAAGAGATAAGATTTTGAATTTTTTAAATATTTGAACTTGTTCAAAATTTACATGTAGTTAAAGCTGCAAAAAATTACAAAATTTATACTGCAAAAAACCATAAATTTTTGGAAAACTAACTTAAATTTTTTTTGTACTACTCTCATACCTTGTGGATATCTCTTGATTTTTGTAAATTTTATTTTCTCTCTCTATCTTTCCCTCCTCTCTCTAGGGGCTGCATGACCGTGACGGGGTGAGAGGGCTTAGATCGGGGGAGCCAGAAGGAGCGCTTGGTTGATGTATTAGATCCTTTTTGGATCTATACAACACTGAGAGTTCCACATCCTGACTCACGAGTATATGGATCGGGAATTCGGATCCCTATAAACGAGCTCTCCCAACTACCTGATGGGAGGATCCCTATAAACGGGTTATCCAGAGAATGGTTGTGAGAGTATGGATGTTATGTGTATGGGTGTGAGAGTCAGGGAAGAGGGTAAGGGTCCTCGGGTAACCAAGAAGCAGCCTGCGGCTGAGAAATGGCGACTCTCCGTCTGCTAATTCGCCCCTAATCCAAAGTGTTAGATACCGTGCTGAAGGCTGAATGGTACAAAGGTGATTGTGTCGCAAACGGTTCCTTCGGGAAACCAGGCCGAATCCCGTCGTATTGCAGGCCTTACCCGGTAGTTCGGCCCATGCCGGGTGGACTCTATATATCCGCAATACTCGTGGGAACAGAAATGGAAAAATCTGTAAGCATCGAGATGGAAGTAGGGGGGAGCAGGAGATAGAAGAAAGTCGGGCTTTGTTACCGACAGAAACCATCTCGGAGGCACTGAGACCTGTACAGCCCACTAAACAGGGGGAGACGAATGCACATGAAGGCGCGGACATGAACCGGAACCTAAGTGGAGCACAGAGAAGGAAACTCTTAAAACAGAAATCTATGGAGGAGGGTCTACCTGTTCCTAGATCGGGGCGGGGAGAAAGCGGAGGCAGGCAGAAAAGAGACGGGACTGATTCGGGAAAAAGGGAACCCTCAACCAGCTTTGAGTCTACAGAGCAGGGGCTGAAGAAACCGCTCAAAAGACGCAAGGAAGGTACGTACGCAGGGGTAGCATCTCACCTACCTAGAGTGACACTTACGTGTGGTGAATACCTCGGTGGGGAAATGCCTGTAGGAACCTGCACGTTACTGAAAAAAGCAGTGGTTCGGAAAATCTGCGAAATTGATGATGACGATTTCGCACCATGATTAAAAAATCCTTTCCCAGAAGGGGAACAGTGGTCTTTGTCTGCGAGGACAAGGACTCTGAGACCTGGCTGAGAAAGGAGGCTGAGAATCTGAAGCTCGGGGACTTGAACCTCAAAGTCAGAGTAGTATCTCCGGAGGAACTGAAGATTACAAAAGTAATCACAAAGATTCCGGCGGAGATAGAATCTGTCCCGGACTTCTTAAAGTTGGTCCGAAGGCAGAACGAAGGAGTGGATCCATCTAGATGGGCGATCATGAACAGGTCTGCCGATGGTAGTCTTATTCTTGGTCTAGATGAATCTTCGGTGGAGGCCCTCCGAAGTAGAAACCTTAGACTCTCGGTGGGGGTTGAGACGGTTACCTTTAAGGTACTGTCGCGGCAAAGTACCTCTAGAGCAAAAAGAGAAATTTCTACGGAAAACGTAGCTAAGAAATAGCTTCCTCAATGGCTATTTCGGGGATAAGTTTTACCCAAATAAATTTGCACTATTTCAAAAGCGCCTCGGCGATTTTAACGAAAAGCCTGGGAAAGGTATATACATACAAAAAGGAAAAATAAATACACATTTATTATTAGGGGTATTAACGCGAACGGGGAGCTTTTTGTCCAAAGATGGAAACGCGAGAGCTTGCATTTTCATCAAGGGAATTAATGGTTTTTTTGTTGCAGGAGCTGAGCTGCAGAGACTGCACCACTATCAGGATAGAAATCGAGAGCAAAGACCGACATGTGCGAAGTATCATAATTTGTTCAGTCTACCTTGCACACGATGAGGATATACCTATCTCCAGTATGAGAAAGGCGGTTGAGTTCAGCAGGCGCTCGAATCTGGACTTGATCATTGGCTGTGACGCTAATGCACATCATGTGACATCGGGTAGCACCGACATCGACGCCAGAGGGGTGGCCTTGCTGGAGTATTTAATCGGGAGTCATTTAGACATAGTTAACCGAGGAAAGGAACCTACTTTTATAACAGATAGCAGAAATGAGGTCCTCGACCTCACTGTAGCATCTGTTAAAGAGAGGAGTATTATACATGGATGGAAGGTGGAAAAAGAACCATCCATGTCGGACCATAGGACCGTAACATTCCAATTGGAATGTCTTAACGGAAGAATGGAACCGAGGAGAAAACCAACAGATACCGATTGGGAACTATTTAAGGATGAACTTCCTGAAAGCATTGCTTATTTTAAAGGAGAATATGGCACTGAGTTTCAACTAGACTGGACATTATGTAAAGTTCAGACAGCAATTACCAAAGCCTACGAAAACAACTGTCCATTGAAGCCTGCCAGGAAACCTAACAGCGCATACTGGTGGAATAGGAAACTAGAGGCGCTGAGAAAAAGGGTACGCAAGGCCTTCAACAGGGCAATGAATTTGCGTAAGAGAAGTTGTCGAGAGTGGTTCCAAAAATTTAAAAGTAGTGATTTTGACGTGGAGGACACATCACGCAGTGGAAGGCCAAAGTGTATGGTGACACAGAAGTGGAAGCTTTGCTGGAGGAAGATCCGTCCCAAACGCAAGAAGAACTTGCAAAAGAGTTACGAGTGACTCAGCAAGTTATTTGACAACGTCTCCAAACCCTGGGTATGGTTTCAAAGCAAGGAAATTGGGTTCCTTACGAAGTGAAGCTAAGAAACATCAAACGTAGCTTATTCTCTTGTGAACAATTGCTCAAAAGGCAAAATCGCAAAGAATTTTGACATCGAATCGTGACGAGAGATAAAAAGTGAATTGACTACGAGAACCCAAAGCGTAGGAAGTCATGGGGTAAGCCCGGGCATGCCTCTACTTCGATGGCCTAACCAAACATTCATGGCAAGAAGCTAATGTTGTGCATTTGGTAGGATCAGCTTGGAGTAATGTATTATGAACTACTCCAACTCAATCAAACCGTCACCGGGGAACGTTACCAATAACAGCTGATGCAATTAAGTCGAGTATTGAAGATTAAACATCCATAATATGCCAAAAAGCACGATAAAGTCATTATTCAGCATGACAATGCTCTGCCACATGTTGCAAAAATCGTAATGGAAGCGTTAGAAGCACCGAATGAGTACCTGCTATCCCACCCGCCATATTCACTAGACATTGCTCCTTCAGACTACCAGCTATTCCGGCCGATGACTCATGTTCTGGCTGAACAAAACTTCACTTCTTACGAGGAATTGAAGAAATGGGTCAATTCGTAGATCACCTCAAAATATGAGCAATTTTTTAGACGGGGTAACGACTTGCTGCCCGAAAAATGGTCGAAAGTAGTAGAAAATGATGGCCAATTTTTTAAATGACATTATTTGTACTTTTTTTACAATAAATTCTTATTTCTACATAAAAAATGGCTGAAACTTATTTGTACACCCAATATATATATAAAATACATCGTCACTTCTGCATAAAAAGCCAATATCTAGCGTACGCTTAAAAAATATGCAATTCGCAAACTCCCATTTAGCTTTAATTTTAATTAGCACCAATACTAAAATATTCACGGTATTTAATTGAAAATACGGAAATATACGAAATACACATATACATATATATATATATATATATATATATATATATATATATACATTTTAAATACGGCTTCTACGGTGAAATATTGTATTTTTATGTACGGCCGATTTAATACGATATCCCGGTGCTTCAGGGCGATTTCTACTGGAAGTTTAGTATTCGGATGATAGAATGCAATTTCCAGATGCTTCTGAACGACTTCTATGGGGAGTTTTGCGTTTAGTCGGTAGGAAACGATGCCTAGCTTTTTGGAAAAGACTTTTACGTGCTTATTGAAACGATGTCTAGATATGTCCAGACGATTTCTATGGGGAATTTCGAATTTGGACGGTAAAAGACGATGTTCAGCTATGTCGGGACGCGTTCTATGGGGAGATTCGTATTGCGACGGTAGAATACGATGTCTAGATGTTTTGGAACAACTTCTACAGGGAGTATCATATTTTGTTAATGAGAAACAATGTCCAGGTATGTCGGGACGACTTCTACGAGGAATTTCATTTTCGGACGGTAGAAGACGATGTCTAGGTATGATTAGACGATTTCTATGAAGAGATTTGTATTCTATCATTCAAACATCCAAACACCCGTAGAAGTCGTCCGTGGATACTTGGACATCGTATTCTACCTCCCCAACATAAATCTCTCCATAGCAGTCGTCCCGAAATATTCTATCGTCCGAACATGATACTCTCCGAAAAAGTCATCTGAAAACACTTGGACATCTTTTTCAACCGCCCGAAATGAAAAGAACCATTTTCCCCGTAGAAGCCGTATGTAATATGCATATATATTTGTACTAAATGCGGGTGTACATTCATTATATACATACTGTATATACAGAAGCGACGATAGGTAAATTACGGTAAATTATTTATAGTAATATATATTTTTATATATAAAGTACTTTTTATTTACATTTTCTTTAATGTTTAAGAAATCGGTTAAATTATTATCTCGGGCGAAACTGACACGTGCGCGCACTCTCTCTCTCTCTCTCTCTCTCTCTCTCTCTCTCTCTCACATTCGCACGCTCGTCCGCCCGCTGACGGAGCGCCTCGCAAGGGCGTACTCGCGTAAACTAAGCTGAGAGTACTCACGACGGGGCGTCCCCCAGGAGTACCGGCGTCGAGGCTGGACGGCACGCGCAAACACACGCGGCCGCCAGACGGCAGCGGTTCACCTACACCGTCTGCGCAAACACAAAACAGGCGCGAACACTAACGCGGCAGGCGCTAGGCGACGGCGGGAGTTGTTGGCCCTCCGCACGGTCCCGGTGATGCCAACGGCCGCCGGCTCCAGTGGACGATCCTCTCGGTGCCGCGTACTCCGCTCGTTCACTTGCTCGGGGCGAAGTCGCGAAGTCCTACTTCCCTCCGCAGGACGTGTCAAACGCGCACACAGAAAACCCCACTGTACTAGCTATTCTTTTTCTCCTGACTCGAGCGCACATGGCTCTCCTCGAACTATCAAAAACGAGACTCAACTCTCACTGCCCCTCGCGCCTCTCCTTGCCAAGTCTGCACTCCCTCCTCTTGGCGCTCTTCACACGCGGCCAGTCGCCGCTTCGAGGTCGCGCGGTGTTTACATGCACGCACCGTGGCTTACGAGGAGCATTTTGGATGCGGCCCCGTGACAATATATATATATATATATATATATATATATTACTGATTAGAATAATCTTAGAAAATATATATAATAACTGTGTGGTATGTGTGTATGTTATAAACAAAATATAATTCTATGCATACACTTTTTAGCAACTAATTTTAAACTCAAGCTACAATTATTCTTTAGATCATGGTGTAGGATTTTATACTTTAAATTGATATCTTTTTTTACCTTTTATTGAATTATTTTTTGCAAATATTTTACGTTTAAATTGGATTGTAATTACTTTGGAATTTGTAATATGTAAAAAATTATGCGGAAAGTTTGAAAATATTTTATAGAATTACATCATTCTATCTGTAGAATTAGGGAGTTAAAATACCATATCAAATATTTTCAAAATGTATAGTTTACAGCTTAGTAAAATATTTCAAAAACCCCTTCAAATTGGTAATGTAAAGTATTATTTGCAGTCTGAAGAAGCATTTTGGTTTCAGTTTATTTGAAAAATAGGTACGGTAATTAAAGTAATTAAATTAGGATAACATATTATTCTGAAAATTTCCTCAATAAAGATGTATTCTAAATTATTATTTACGAAATACATCTGAAAATATAAAATAACTATTCATGAGCGATTGTTTTCAAACTTGACAGATAACCGCGCCAAAGAGTGTATATTTTATACAATTTCGACTCATGGTTTTATAGCTAATTTCTGATCATGCATTTTCAAGAGTGCGTCCGCTTCAGTGAATGTCCTGTCTTATTATATGGGCTCTGTCAATCCCTCCCTATTATCTCTGATGGAAAGCGTGTGTCAAGTTTTATAACTATAAGCTTGCGTAGAGGGCGCCACTTCATATTTCTAAAGCTAAACGTAGATGTATGGTCCGAGTTAGTACAGAGATAACTATAAGGCTATTTATAGTTAACTTCGAACAGACATAGGCCACTTAAACGATATCTTAAAAAACACCTTATAGGTATGCGACAGAAGTCTTATTTCCATCTTAAAGGTACATCACAACATTTTGTAAAGAAATTTTATAGACATCTAAAAGTTTACTTTACGATTTAATAATAACTTGTGAAAATGGTATCTTGCAGATAACTAATCGACTCCGCTTTCGTACATTTAATTTGCCTTAACGTTAGCTAAACGATGTCTTAATAAGACGATTGATGGATGTCTTATATATATCTTAATTATCGGTATAAATGTGTATTATATTGTAGTTAAGATAAATTTTTTATATAAATTTATATACTTGTTTAATTCACAAATTAATAAATATTTTTTCATTGGTCTTACAGTCCAATCAAAATACTGTTTATATTTTTTATTTACATTTATCAAAAAATAAATGTTTTTATAATTATGAAATTAAAATAATTAGTACCAATTTTTTGATATATATCAGGTATGTGAATAAGTCTTTCCCGTTTTTTTTCAAATTTTGAGCCTTTATTGTGAAAAAATGGTTACAAATGAATTATTGAAAGTATTGGCCATCGCTAGCTACAACTTTTTCCCATCTTTCTGGCAACATACGAATCCCGTTGCGAAAAAATTCGACCGGTTTGGCCTCTATCCAGTCATCCACCCATTTTTTGGCTTCCTCGTAGGAATGGAAGTGCTGGTCAGCCAGGCCATGCGTCATCGATCTGAAGAGATGGTAATCAGACGGAGCAACGTCTGGACTATACGGCGGGTGGGGTAGGACTTCCCATTTGAGCGTTTCTAAGTATGTTTTCACCGGCGGTGCAACATGTGGGCGAGCATTGTCATGTTGCAAAATAACTTTGTCGTGCCTGTCGGAGTATTGTGGCCGTTTTTCTCGCAGTGCGCGGCTCAAACGCATCAATTGTCGTCGATAGACCTCGCCTGTGATCCTTTCATTCGGTTTCAGAAGCTCGTAGTAAACCACACCTAGCTGGTCCCACCATATACAGAGCATGAGCTTGGCGCCATGAATATTTGGTTTGGCCGTCGATAATGATGCATGGCTGGGTAGTCCCCATGATTTTCTTCGCTTCGGATTATCGTAACGTATCCACTTTTCATCGCCAGTCACGATACGATGCAAAAAACCCTTTCTTTTATGTCGCTGAAGCAGCTGTTCGCAAGTGAAAAAACGCCGTTCGACGTCTCTCAGCTTCAGTTCGTACGGCACCCAATTTCCTTGCTTTTGGATCATTCCCATGGCTTTCAAACGCTTGGAAATGGTTGTTCGGTCAACTCCCAATGCTTCAGCAAGTTCTTCTTGCGTTTGACAAGAATCTTCATCAAGCAAAGTCGCCAATTCTCGATCTTCAAAGATTTGCGGCCGCCCGGAACGCTCCTTGTCTTCCACGTCGAAATCACCGCTTTTGAAGCGTCGAAACCATCCGCGAACACTTGAATCATCGACACAACCTTCTCCATAAGCCTCCTGAAGCAATCGATGCGTCTCGGCAGCAGATTTCTTCAAATTGAACCAATAAAGTGAAACTTCCCGCAAATGACGTCGACTCGGCTCAAATTTCGACATTTTCACGATATCAAAAATTTATGATGCGAAAAAATTTTAACTAATGTGTTAGTATGGAATTGTTGACATATGAATAAGCTTTGATTATGACATATGTAACCATTGAATACTCGCACAGTATTGGTGGCGCCATCTCTTACAAAAAACGGGAAAGACTTATTCACACTCCTAATAATAAAAACCATTGGATAACAATGGGAGATATGAAATTGAAGAATTTCAAACATCAAGCAATGGTAACTTTTTCAGGAGACTAAAGGTAATCGATAATATGGCATACGCAAGGTAACTAACTAAAATTTTCCTATAAATATTGCCATTTAGATATCTGTTGTTAATGCCTTATAGAAAACTTAAATCAGAAAGAAATCAGATATATTTTAGTTATAATGTGACAACTGAGGATCCGCTCGCTTTACATTGAAGAACCTTATCAAAAAGTATACGGAGATGGTAGTTCAGATTTGTCCGGCAGGCGTCGCTATATTGGAAATCCCTCGATATTTCTTGCGTACAACAGAAAGAGAAAGCAAATGCCAAACCGAGTAAGGGGAAAAAAGAAGCAGAAGTCCGGGAGCAGAGATTTAACGTTCCCCTCTCTCCACGCTCACTGCATACCCGCTCTCTCTTTTCTTCAAATACATGCATTTGAATGAGCAACATCACATGATGTCACAGCCTTGCAGCTTATTCTGTCCCGAAATCCTGCCGTGTAATTTGACACGATTTTAGCGGAGTTTCCACCATAGACTTATATATTCAACCGCGCGCTCTGGGAACAGAGTTGAAACCTAAACCTGAGTGAGAGAGCAATACAAAGAGTCTCTCTTACAAGCGAAGAAGTAGGGAGAAAAGAAAAGTAGGGGAACAGTAGCAGAAGAAATATACGCAGCAGAAATATACATTTCTCCTATTTTCCATACCATTGTTATTGTTGAGCTGTCTCCCCACTCTTTCTCCGAAGCAAGAGAGATTTCATGATTCCAGGCCTATATTTGTGCTTCAATATAGGCTTCAAAGCATCCATTTAAGAGTGCTGCATACCTCGATCACAGCGTCACGCTGAAGTACCAGAACGGAAGTAAATTTACTTCGACGTCCCCTTCCCTCAATTGATTGTAGACGGTTAAAAGTTTTATATAAAACTTTAAGCATATCTACAAGTGTCGAAAACCTTTTTAGAGTTTATAACATTTCTCGAAGTAAGGTAAAAAATAAAGAAAATTTGTACAAATTTGTCTTGTACTCCATGTGGTGCTAGTGCTTTCAAAAAAATTAATTATTACAAATTTTAGGTATCTTTTACATAATTAGAGTGTTGCCACTTGTAGGACTAAATAATAAATTAAATAAAATTTGTATCACCGTTCTACGCGCGACGATCACGCTATATTTTCGATACAGCCTAATACGCACAAAATTTTATTGTTAAATAATTGAAGTTTAAAATTAAAATAATCGGACAATGCTTCCTACTAGCGGTCAAATGCACAATTATCAAAACAATATGATTGCCAAGATTAAATATACCTGTCTCGCGAACGTAGACCAAGGGAGAGTAGAGAGGAACTCGCACGCGTAGCGAGAGAGAGCCGCAGACGTGCGGCAGCCAGCGTGAAAAAGATGCCCCACGCTCTCTGCGCTTAGGAATTCGGGAGGGATTGAAAGTCTTAGTCGCTGCATTTAAAGCGCCCCATTTCAAGTGCTGTTTTTGACAGACTTATGATGTTTAATATATAGCAATAATTATGATATTAATCAACAATAACAGCTATTATCACAAGATATAATAAGAATCAAATAATCATTACTTTAGTATTCAATTCTTTCCGACTCTTAATATTTAATTATAATAATAATAATTATTATTATTATAATTGCGTACAACAATTAAGATTATATTAACTGGATAAGCCAGCCGGTGGATGACCTGTGACGACGAATACCGATCAAATCATGGAATTTATCGAGTTAAACTGGCATGTGACATCTCGTGACATCGCCCAGAAGATGAGAGTTAGTCACCAAACGATATTCAACCCTCTACAAAAGGCTGGATACAAAAAAAACTTCATGTTTGGGTGCCAATTGATTTGACGCAAAAGAACTTTATGGACCGAATCAACGCCTGCGATGTGCTGCTGAAACGAAACTAACTCGACCCATTTTTGAAGCGGATGGTGACTGCCGACGAAAAATAGATCACATACAACAATACCAAACGAAAACGGTCGTGGTCCAAGGCCGGTGGACCATCCCATCCCGGGATGGACGGCCAGGAAGATTTTGCTGTATGTTTGGTGGGATTGGAAGGGAATCATCTACTCTGAGCTGCTCCCATATGGCCAGACGCTTAATTCTACAATCTACTGTGAATAACTGAACCACTTGAAGCATACTATCGACCAGAAGCGTCCACAATTGGCCAACACGAAAGGTGTAGTGTTCCACCAGGACAACGCCAAACCACACACTACGCTTATGAGTTGTCAGAAGCTACGGGGGTTCGGATGGGAGGTTTTGTTGCATCCACCATATAGCCCAGATATAGCGCCAAGTGATTACCACCTATTCCTGTCCGTGTCGAATGCCCTTGGTGGTGTAAAGTTGGACTCAAAAGAGGCTTGTCCAAAGTGGCTGTCCGACGTCTTCGCAAATAAGGAGAAGGTTTTTATGAGAGGGGTATTATGAAGTTGCCGTCTAGATGGAAACAAGTGGTGCATATTTGCAGTTAATGCGACCACTGTAACACTTTCTATCAAAGCATTGAATGAAGAGCTAAAAAGCGGAGGGGAGATATTTAACAACCTAATATTTTGAGTGATTGTCTCTCGTTCTGATAGTGTGAGTCACTACTGTGGTTACGGATAGCTTATAGGTTGCGCTGTAGAAGCAATCTTTATACATATAGCATAGTCTGATAATGTTTCCTTTTCGTCTTTATTCATATGATCAGTCCTTATTGGCATTTTTATTTCTTGATAATGATTTAGGATCGTCTTTTTATATTTTTCTCGTAAGTTATGTAAATAATTTATTTCAAATTTTGCTGAAATTGAATATCTGCGTTTTATAATTCATATTTGCTTGTAATTTTCGCAAATCTTTATGTCTAATTAAGCAGTCATATGTAGAGTGCCATGATGTTATTAAAAAGGTGATTGGCGTATTATCTCCGAATTCGCGTAAAATTGGGAATGTAAGTGCATGTATACCTTGTATTACCTAATTCACTGATTTAACTTCATAACGATATGGTAAGATATATTTTGAAAATAATTTATAGGCGATTATTGTGTTAACAATTGAAGACGAGGCTCCAGAATCTAAAAGAATTTTTAACGGTAGATTTGTCGTTATTATATGGAGTAATTTGGGCAATTTCCAATATTATTCAAATTTACTATCTCCTGTTCATGGATTCGGCCTCCTCTTGAAAATTTTCATAGGTTAAATTTTGCTATTCGAGACAAGCTGCTTCATCCTGCATGTGGTCTTCATTTGAAAGTTCTTCTGTATAAATTTCATCTTCTGGTAAGTCTTCTTGATTATGTAGTTCTTCCGAAAAAAAATCCGGTGGGCCGGTGCTTTTGAAAAAGTTACTATCTCTTAATTGTATATTATTCGATGTCGCTGTATGGTTATTTCGACCAAAATTATTCTATGGCCTGCTCGTATTTCGGGTACTTATTGGAGTATCGGGTAACATTGGAGTCGGTTGATAATTTTGTTGTCTAGTATTATTAAAATTTTGTTTAAAATTATTTCCAAAGGTATTTTCAATGTTGGTGGGTCTAAAATTATTTCCGAAGGTGTTTCCAATATTTGTGGATCTAAAATTAGGTTGCGCTTGCAGGGCTGAGAAGACATTTCTATTTTCAGGATTCCTGGACGTAATAAATGGATTAAAAGTCCTTGCGTTTGTAGGTGCACCAAATGAGTTAATATTTCTCCAATTTAAGGATGTATTAAATAGATTTGTATTCCTAGAATTATTAAAGTTATTAGGTTTAGGTTTGTTTTCTCTGATTTTCTGAAAATTGAGAAATTCAGCTTGTTGTTTATGATTATCAAGTTTCCTACATTTGATTAAACATGCTTCGATATCGTCTAGATCGAAATGTGTTAAGTGCGAGTTATATGGCTCCTTTATGCCATTAATAACAGTATGTCGCGCGATATTTTCAAAAAATTCAAATGTCATTTGCCTTAATTTGGCATCTTGAACATTCAGTTGAATATGTTCTTTTAATTTATTTAGACGTTGTTTTATTTTGTCAGCGTATTTATCAAAATCTTGATAAGATAATTGATAACACGTCGTTAATTTATTAAATAATAAATGCTTCGAATTAGGATCACTATATCTATTTTTAAAATTCTTTTGCATTGATCCCATATATTCTCGATTTAATCAGCGATTCAATCATATTTGGGGATCGCGTCGCGCCATATATTCAATCTAACTTTAAACTGTTCCGTCATTTATATATATATATATATATATATATATATATATATATATATATATATATTTTCATTGGTCTTATAGTCCAATGAAATCGATCGAAAATAATACGTAACAATATTAACACATATGTACATTAACATTAATTCATCAATACACAAAAATAATACAAATTAAAATTAAAATTAAAAATTATAATCACAGTCAGATTGCCCTTGTATACAGTCACCCCCGTAGACTAATCTCAAAATAAAATATTAGCTGAAAAAAATTTTTTGTTAATAAAGTGCAATCGGACTGTCCCTAGCAGCCTTACCTAATTGAAGATCCAGTCCAACGATTCGAGCTCGCTACGGCTCCTCATAAGGGACTGATGAAAAAATATTTATTAATTTGTGTATAAGCAGTCGCCAAAAGTACAATTAAAGTATATATATATATATATATATATATATATATATATATATATACTAGCATCCCCCGTCTTGGCTTCGCCCAAGATATTAATTTAATCAATTTCATAAATAATTCAATAATATCTAAGTAAAAAGTATTTTATATAGAAAAATCTATGTTTCTATAAATAATTGACCGTAATGTACCTATCGTCACTTCTGTATACAAAGCTGTTTCAATGTAGCGTACACTTCAAAAATATGGCTCAAAAATATGGGAGAAAATTGTACTTTCGAGCTCGAGCGGTAGAAAAACATGTGCTAGTGTCTCGAGACGACGTTTACAGAGAGTATCATATTCGGACTATAGGAAATGTCTCGGAACGACTGCTATAGAGAGTTTTGTATTGGGGAGGTAGAATACAATGTTCAGTTATCCCGGGACGCCTCTTACTGATAGTGTACGCGTTCGAATGATAGAATACTAATCTCTTCATAGAAGTCGTACTAACATACCTGGACATTGTTTCCCGCCAACTAAACACGACACTCCCCGTAGAAGTCGTTCCAAATCATCTAGAAATCGCATTCTATCATCCGAATACGAAACTCTCCGTAGAAGTTGACCTAACATATCTAAACTTCGTTTCCTATCAACTAAACACGATACTAGGCGTAGAAGTCGTCCCGTCATACCTGGACATCATCTTCTACCGTCCGAACTCGAAATTCCCCGTAGAAGTTGTTCCAAAACACCTGGATATCGCATTCTATCAATTTATACAATATAAATAGATACTAACAACGGTCAGTAGAATAAATAAGCGGCCAAGAAGAACTAACAAAATTATAAATTAAAATGAAATAACGAACTTTTCGTTCGTTTAAAAGTGCGTTATTTTTCGATAGAATTTCTGTTTGTTTTCGGCACTTGCTGAGGAAGGCACCTCTCAAGTGAACAAAGGGAAACAGCAAAATTTGACCGACCGACCCGTTGTCTCCCGGTGTAAACTCTTCGACGAGGAAAAGGCGCTCCTTTGGTCTTTTGAAGATATAATTTCATGTAAAGGAAAGAGGGTCCTCTTGTTAACAGGAAATACCACTCCGAGCGACACTCCAGAAGGCCAACGAAAAAGGAGAAATTCTATTTCTAAGTAATGGGGCTCAGACGCTTTATCAGAAATAGAGTTAGGAAATATATTATTTCAAAGTGTTCCTATAAGTAATATATTAAACTCTGTAGGGCATTTCTTTTATCTGCCAAAGTTAAAAATCAGATTTATCTCTGAAAAAAGGCGCTCCTTTGTCAGAGACAAAATTAAAGATGTATTAATGACGAGGCCCTTATCGAATTAATACATCTAGACTAACCTAGAGTAATAAAAAAGTGCCGGTAAATCGTCAGGATAGGGAAATTCATATAATTAAAGTGTTATAGGAAAAGGCGCGACGTTTCCCCGAAATTAATTGTAGCGAGATACATTGAATGAAAATAATATATGTCAGAGATGTAAATAAGAAATTAAAATTAATAGAATTAGGTATAAGAGTTGTAAGTATTTAGTTAAAATTATACCAAGTTTATAATTAGTAATAAATCGTATAATAATTTTTAAATAATATCAGACGCTCCTGAATTATTTAAAAATTAATATTTTTATATTATTGACGAGGAGCCCCTCGAAATACGATAAATTGCGAAGATGCGAAAACTCCGACTGTGTAAATAGACGACCAAAGTAAATAAAGAGAGAGAGAGCGAAAATCGGTCAAGGTCGAATAGCCGATAATAGGATTAAGGATTTAAGTCTTGACGAAATACGCAGAAATATACATTATAATATAATAGAATCTACGAAATAGTAAATTATTATAATTTTTTGTTCTCCTTGCCTTTTTGTTATAGGGAGTCGCTAGCGAAATCAGAGCGGAATAAACAGTTATCATTTTATTTTGTTTTTGTTAAAATGTTTTAATAAATATAGTTATTTTTACTAGAATATAAAAGAATTAAAAAAAGAGTTATTCACCTAATCCATTCACCCCTCCCGACACGATCCTAAATCTTCATAAGAACCCTGCACTTAAAAAATATAAAACTGCAAGAAGAAGATAGGAGACGGATCGTAACATATTTATTCTTTTAAATCTAATTTATCCCATTAAAATAATCATTTCCGGATGCGATGCAACTATGCTAACGCTTTTTCCAATTTTCAAAACATTTTTTATACTCGTATTATAGAATGGCCATTAGTTACTTCTTCGAAAAACTATGACAGAATTTTCTAAAGTTTAAAATTATATGTCCGAGAGAGACTTTAAAAGTAATAAGCGAAGAAGACCAGTAGAATCACTTGTCAACCATATGACTTGTAAACATCGAGCTCGCGAGCTCGCGCGTGACTTACGAAGGATGAGGGCCCAATCTAGCGGAGCAGAGTATTTGGGTCAACAAAAATATGCTTTGAAGTTCAAAAGATCGAAATGAGAGCGTTAAACCACATATGCCATGCGCGAGGGCCACATGCTTGCTGGAGCTACAATAATAATTCATGGGTTTTGTAGTTTCTTTCTTCGTACATAGACCGGAAACGGCATGAACACTTATCTGGTTAATTTCGAGGGGATCTTGTATAGTATTCTGCTCTTTAAGTGCAATACATGATACTATGATGGCTCGTCGCTAGAGCGAAGGTTACCTAGTAACTTAGTGATCCAAGTTCAAATTCCGGTCTCGGCCGTTTAACACAGGCACCGCTGTAATAATTTATGTATATTTAAAGTCATATTTACTCATTTTTTGATGACTCATATAAATAAAAAGCTTTTTTTAAAGTTCTCGATGGCAAATATTTCCCTGATGACAATATCTAACATTTTAGTAGAATATTTGCTGTATCTTGCTTAACAATCTCTAAAAGTTGTTGGACAGTAGAAGCGTCCATGTTTTAAATTACTGGCGAGGCACCGTCAAGGCCATTGCATACTTATATCTTACAATGTTACACAATGTTAACATATTGCCAATAATAAACTGCGAAATAGATGATTCAATGATCACGATAGCAATGTCAGATATGACTTTAAAATATATTGACATGTAAGCAATTCAAAAACGATGTCCTTATTCTACCGCTGTCGCACCAAATAGTGACTGGTTAGTTATTTATAACTCTTAACTTTAGGTGTACAAATTGGCAGTAAAGGTACGCAGACAGCTTGTGATGATGGTATTTAGATAAAAAGTTGTGAGTCTCCTTAATGATATCATATACGATTTGAAAATTTCTGGCACCTAAAAGTACAAGGATATTTCGATATATCTTTTTTGTATCCTATGTAATGAGTACAGATATAATCAACAGCGAAGAAATTGTTCAAATACTGTTTTTTATGAAAGAGGTCGATTAGACGAGATTCCGCCATTGAGACTCAGCTATAACATACTACCGCTCGTTGTTTTTTGTCACTCTTTATCTTCACATGGAATGAAAATTTCTCGTCAAGTCGAAGAAGCACGAGCATGTATAATACATTGATAAGCGTGCGATATGTACTGTAGACAAACACATATTAGCATGACGACGAACTACTAACTATTGTGATAACGTATTGACCAAATTAAAATAACTACCCCTATCTACTTTTTACTCATCGCGTGTAGTTACAGATGTTTGACTTAAAAAATCAGACACTGGCGTCGAACTTCAAAAGTGAAGAAAGGGCTGGAATAGGCCTGCCATAAATAATGTCACACCTCATCGCGGGTATTCGCAGCGTCGAAACCGCTCGATTTCAAGCAGGTTAAGAGAAATGCATGAAACAAACTATCCATCCAAGTTTTGGGGTGAAACATCGAGAACCACTTTAATCTTAGTAGTTCCGTTGGCTTATTTAATGAGAGGGGGTTAGGAATATAATATCTGTCCTTTTTATCATTGCGGTGACTGAGCGATTTGTACTCGTTTATCACTCATTCACATTCAGTCCTAAATCGGGGACTGTGTTCAAACCTTCTCGTCAGTGCACAAAAACGTTTATCAGGAAATTTTTGAATTGAAACCTGCGGTCTCAGAAGAGAAGTCGTACTATATATTTCCGAGTATAATCTTCCTTTTCATGATTGGCACAAACGTGCTCATAGGTAATGACTTATTGGAATTTTAAGGAGAGTTATCGAAATCTTTCACGTTCCAAACGCGTTAAAGTATTTTATCTATCTCAAAACCTATCTACCAATCAGGGTTTCTGTGGAAATAACCGCAACGTCACGTTGGCCGATGATACCTACCATTATAAGATCGTATAGACAGCTCGCTCTCTACAATCCCCTATAAATCTGCATTATAGATAGATATATAAGTCAGTACTCACCTAGAGCATGAATTTGACGCTATCATTGCATGCCCGGGTTATCGGAATATTTTCTAATAATTACTTTCTAATCTTAGAGATAAGAGATGTTTCCGAGATAGACTATGCTCCGACAATCTGAGTATCAGGTATCACTACTGGATTCCCCATCAAGCTAAATATATCCGGTTTGCGAAGTACATCGGCAGTCAATAAACCGATAAACTTCTGTCACTGTAAATCCGAGTCGATCGAGGTTTTAAGCGAAGAGATGAACCAAGACACTGTGTCGCTTGATCCTGGTCATGACAGCACATGTGTAGAATATGATTGTTATTTAGCGATCTCTCTCTCTCTCTCTCTCTCTCTCTCTCTCTCTCTCTCCACCATCTCGAACGAAAAATTGGTCCAACACCTGTAAATATCACTGAGATACCGGTAGCACAGTCCATTATAGGTGAGTTACTTTTCGGGATTATACATCTCCAGTTTAAACTAGTCGTCACGCACATTCATTCTCCGTAGAGGAAGAACATTCTCAATGAGTTACTATTTTAGTTTATTGTTATTTGAATATCTACTTATAGTTAGTTAAAAAGCCATTATGAAGTATTTAATTAATATACTCAAATTTTTGAACATATAAGCATGGATAACGATTAGACAATGGAAAAAACGTAGTTAAATGGATATTCTTACAGCGTACAATTATCTAACTTACTATACTGTAATAATCAATAACATGTAAGCTATACTGTAAAAGTAGTTGTATACAAATACTTGCTAGCGATTGAGGGTAACAAAATGAACAATGCATTATGTAAACAAGGTAAGCTACGTGTCTGGAGTGTCCTTCGTGATCTATATATAAGTCACTAAAAATGTCCCAGAGAGTAGAAAAGAATTTACATTTTTAAACCCGACAAGGAAGATAGGCGCACCTACCAAGCGAAGGTTTCTCAGCATGTGCCGGTATAATCTGAGAATTCTAGAAATCAAAAGGGTTACTTACATTATGCGGCGCTGGTGTGGAACACCTTCCACGATAAAATATGGGGCTTTCCATCATTAGGTAGGAATACAGGGATCTCTCTGTCACTGGGTGGTATGCAAATATAGTGGATTCTTTGCCCTCTGTTGTTGAATTTCATGTATTATTTTCCCATTTTTGCATCTTATTTTCAGTGCTACAGCAAGAGCTGTGTTAAGTAAGTAAGTACAATATAATTTATTTTAGTAAACGCCTAAAGCCTACACCTTTATCTGTCTATCCATTTGTGATGCGATAACAAAATGCTGCTATAGCTAGACCAATTATATTTTCATCAAGTGTGTTAATATCATTCATTATTTTATGATTTGTACTGGAGTTCAAAGAGATATCCTATATTTAGGTATTTTATTATTATTTGTATCAGTACGGAGTTTAGCCTTGCGGACTCTAGACGCATGGGAAACCCTTCACTTCCCTCCCTAAGACCAGCAGCCGCTATAATCGGCAGGCCTTCCAGAACAAACGTATTCTGTTCGCCATGATGGTCTTGATGTCCTCCACATCCAAGAATGTAGCCATTAGATACTGCCACCTCCTTTCAGATATGTTTGGACAATGACACAGAATATGTTCAGGGGTTTATCTTCTGTATATCAAAAGAGACTGAAGGGGTCCCTTGTGAGACCCATCCTACAATTGTGAGAATTAAGTTTACTGTGACCCGTAACCCGTGAGGATCTCGATAAGTGCCTTGGCCTTTCTTCTACTAAGGCCAAGAATAACCTTGGTCCAGTTCTTAGCGTTTCTAATGGCAATGAAGGTTATAGTCTGCCTGCATTTCCCATTTTCCTCCCTTTGTCGGCTGTTTTCCTCCGCAATCCATCCCTCTATCTCCCCCTTGATAAGGATGGTGCAGAGTCCTACAACCGGCTCCGGGCTACTATAGGCAGCTCTAACTCCTATTTTGGCTAGATCATCCGCCACCATGTATCCCTTGATCCCTTGATGACCCGCAACCCACAGTAGCATGACCTTTGCCTTTTCAACCAACCTGTTCAGGACCAGAAAAGAGTCTCTATCCAGCTTGGATTTTGTAGTATACGTATTATAGTATATATAGTATAGGTAACTTCACTAAAAATAGATAATCAAAATAAGTTCAAATCGCACTTACTATTTTATTTGTCCTTATCATGATATACATCTTTCTGAATATATAGTACTCTATTCAAATAAAACTTAAATAATTACGCACATCTCGTTCTTACGTACATCGTTTTCATTTATAAATAAATTCCCGGTATTTTATATAGTATTTTATACAATAGAAAGTATAGTACATTGGTATAGATCGATGATTCTATTTAAAGGCTTTTTTGGTTTTTTTTTCTACTCACTGACTAGAAATTTTTTTTATTTCGTGATTAATCGTAATTAATCGAACTCGTTTTTGGATTAAAATAAACATCATTGTTTTGAGTAACATATATTAATCAAGATATTCAGTCAATAAACAACTTTATAAGCACATTATTTTTCTACATTATAGTTCTTAAGAACAATTACATTATTTTAATACAAATGAATATATATTTTCAAATCATCGCGCAGAGGTTTCGCATAATATATTGAGCTTTCTAGTAGTATAAGTTTATTTGTGCTATGCTCAAAGTACAAAATCTGACATCAAAACATTTATTCTTAAAATTTTTTTATAAATAATATTTATAGCATAAATATTTTGATTTTATATAACTACAACTCTTTATACCTCTTTAAAAGAATCAAATTATATTCGTAATGGAGATAAACTATACTCTTCTTTCTAATCATCAGCTTGATAAACTAGCTATAACCTAGCTCATGAACTAACGACAGCCTGTACATAGCCTGTACAGACCCTGAATAGCGCCTCGTTGCATGCCTGTATAGGTACTTTACAGACCTACAAAGCGTGCTAAATCGATTTTTACTCGGGTAACGGTAAAATTAAATAAATATTTCAGTTATGTTACTGAAATTATAATATTACAAATATTAAGTTACAGGCTGGGTAATTAAGTAATTTAAATCGAGTTTTTCATATGGGATTGAAGGTAAATAATTCTAATTTTGATGTTTAAAAATAAGTTAAGATTTTAAAAAATATTTAAACTTGATATAATTTTTAAGAGTTTTGGAAAAATATTTGAACATTAAAAAGTAATTAAATCTCAGCTTAAAATTAACACTAAAGAGTGCTACAGAAGACTTTTTTACATTTACAGACTGATTATGTTATAAATGTTTTTTTAAAGTTTGTTTTAATATTAAAATTGATATTAGGTATTTTATAAATATTTGAGACGATCATCTGTTTAATACACGAGAATGTTGTGAACGTAAAAAAACTATATTGGGATCTACTATAATGACGCTGAAATGGTATAGGTATTGGATATACAATATGAGATGGTGATTATCGATATCAAGAAAATTAATAAAATTCACTTTGATATTCTTAGCCAACGGCAGGGAGAGTACAAAACGCACATAAAAGGACAGGTTCTGTTTAGGAGTAATTCATTAGACCAAATATAGATGGACAGGGACCACTCCTAGGTCTTCACAAGAAGGGAATTCTGTTCATAGCCTGATCCCTTCCATTGCATACTATACTACATTCATCAGATCTCTGTTGAGTACAGAGCGAGTATACACTATATTTCGGAATGTAGCTAGTATGGTTTCAATAACTTCTGCTATCCTTTCACTCCTTGACTAGCGAATTAAAATATAGAAAATACAACTCAGTTCAGAAAGTATGAAGCACAATATCAACCAAGGATGATGAAAGTTGCATTTATTTATTTGTATTCAGGACTTTCATGAAGTTTAATACTTTTAGAATTTATATAACATAATTTCATTATATTTATGAAATACCAATTTAATTTTAGGCTTACATAATAATAGATCACTCGATCATGTAATACAATTAAAAACACACTGTCGTTTATGTAAGTACAATTTATTTACATGTTTGTAGATAATATACAAAATATCATAATAAACAGCTATACGAGGTGTGTTCAGAAAGTAACGAAAATTTTTAATTTTCGCGGGTTTGGAGAGTCCCGCTGTATAAAATTTTTTTTTATTATGTTGGTACGTATACCCCTGAAGTACGATAAAATTTTCTTTGCTAGCCGTTAACGTTAGACGTGTTTTTCGAGCTCGGCGATTTTTTAAATTTTAACAAAAGCATATGATGAGTCTGCTATGAGTAAAGCAAGGATTTACAAGTGGTATAAGCATTTCCAAGATGGCCGCGAAAACGTTGAAGATGACCAACGACCCGGGCGCTCAAGCGCATCAACAACCGATGAAAACGTGAAAAAAGTAAAAGAAATGTTTATGAACGATGGCCGAATCACAATCAGAGAAGTCGCTAATGATGTTGGCATATCAGTTGGACATGCCATGGAATTTTTGCGGATGTTTTGGATGAAACGTGTGGCAGCAAAATTTGTTTCAAAATTGTTGAATTTCGAACAAAAACATCGGTGAATGGAAATTGCCTAGTAACCTCTAAATGAAGTTCATCACGATGCAAAACTACTAAAACGTGCTATAACAGCTGACGAAACATGAGCTTACGGATATGATCTCGAAACTAAGGCTCAATCGTCCCAGTGGAGGCATTCTGGATCATCAAGACCGAAAAAGGCTCAACAAGTACGGTCGAATGTGAAGGTTGTGCTCACTGTGTTCTTCGATTTTAATGGCATAGTGCATCATGAATTTTTGCCACAAGGTCAAACAATCAATAAGGAGTACTACCTACAAGTTGAACGCCGTTTGCGTAAAGCAATCCGAAAAAAAGGCCGGATTTGTGATAAAACAAGTCATCGCTTTTGCACCACGATAATGCACGTGTTCACACTTCATTGCTTGTTCGTGAATTTTTCGCCAAAAACAAAACTTTAACGATGCCTCAGCCTCCATATTCGTCAGATATGGCTCAATGTGACTTTTTACTATTTCCAAAAATAAAAAGAATATTAAAAGGCCGTCGTTTCACAAGCATAGATGATATTAAAAGCGAATCGCTGAAGGAGCTAAAAGCTATTACAAAGATCGAGTTTCAACAGTGTTTCGAGAATTAAAAAAAGCGTTGGCACAAGTGTATTATCTCCGAGGGAGATTACTTTGAAGGGGACAAAATAGATATTGATGAATAAATAAATATTTTTTTCATAAAACGAAAATTCTCATTATTTTTTTAACACACCTCGCATGCTATATGAAAAACGTTAATCGTTAAAATACATATAAGAAATTATATGTGACGTTTATAAAGTTTCAACTGATCTCTAATGTACGAAACGTACGAAATTAAATTTTAATAAGTTTGACTTATATTTAAACAAGCATTCTGAAATTATAATCATACACTATGGATACAAATATAAATCTATCAATTCGTTGGTACATTTTGAACGTTTCGATTTCATTTCTTTCTTATTTTACATTTTACAGAGATAGTTTAAGTCCAGATAAGAAATTTTAATATTTTTTTCTATATTTATATAACTCTTGTTCAAATGTTAACTAAGAATTACTTTTATAACTACATACATTTGACACATAAAGCTCTTTGGATTGTTGCTAAACGAGACATTACAATAAATATCGATTATAATATAGATACATTTTCAAAAATTCAAAATACATGACCGTCGGACAACGGACCAAATGGACTTGATTAATTCGTATACAATGATTCTTCTATTATTCATTTACATATTATTATTAATGTGTATGGTCATCTCCTCCTTATATACCGTAAGCAGCACAGTACATTATTGCTTCTCTAATTGCTATATACTAATTTAAATAGAAATACTATTTTTAATATAAAATAGTAGTTTTGGATACTTGTTTAAAGCTGCTTTGTTTAACTGTTCGTAAAACATACATTCAACTTTTCAAGTTCTCAGCGAAGCACCTAAAAAAATTTTAACGAGCTAAATGTCAATTTTCACACTGACATGCCAAACGGTACTTTACATCGTGAGGGCCAAAAATTGATATTAAAGTTGTGAATTATAGGTTAAAAATCTTGTAAAAATTATAACATATCAATTGCATATAACAAAATTTAATTACAATCTTGATTCTAAAATACTTAATTGTTCTATTAATGTATTGTTGCATTCACTTGAAGATCATGAATAAAAAAGGCATACATATGCTTAAATCATTGTGAATTTTCATCTTTCTAAACCATGCGATAACGCGTAATTGTCTAGAACCCTTTTTATCCTCATTTGGAACTATGTGTTTACAGTCGTCAATCTCGAATCAATAATCTTGTAGGACTCATTCATCTAGAAGACTCTATTAATTCAATTGATCGAATTCCGTTAAAATAAGATGCTCCTCTACATTTGGTAACATAGAATCAAGCACGACCTTTTCGGCATTAGAGAACTTTCTCGTCGATATGCAAAGCGTCTCATCGTTGATTATAAGTAGGAATTAACAAAAAGTAAATGAGAGTCGCAAGGCAAAAACTTAGGAAACCTAAGTTGCAAGTATTCGTGTAGGCGGTGTTGATACATGTATTTCTTGTAATACATTCTTCTAATATAGTATAAGTAGCATACGCCTTCTTATCGCTGTTATTGACTGGTTTCGGAATATTATGAAGTAAGAGTCGGTTAGACAGTGGCTGAACTGGCCGAAAATTGTGCGTCAGTTTCTGACCTTCGGAACTTCTGATGTTACGAAAAGCCGCGATCTGTGAAGTTAATAAATTACATGTGAAAAAATTTGTGTGAAATTAAAATTAATAATACCAGTCTGTAATTTAGCATGCTCTCAAGAAACTATGCAATAAATTTTACTTGAAAAATTCTTTGTAAATTTAAGTTTTACTAAATAACTTATGTAGTTGAATATTAATACAGTTATGAAAAATTGTTCAAAATTAGCCTTTGTTGTTTATTAAAATTTGAGTAATTCAGACTCAAGTGAAATATCGAAAGCCGCAAGAAGAAAAATGAAATTCTTAAATAAAATTTTAACAATTGCAACTTTCAGCAGTATTATGTAAGAAATCATTTTTAGCTGAAGCAGAGTATATAAATCTCAGCGTATTTTCTTATATACGCATATTAAATATTTTTACCTACCTGTGATCTCGACAGATATAGAGGGTATTTAAAATCAATCCAAGTGACAACCTCAGAGCATGGCGGTGTCGTTAATGAGCCTTTGTATGTGAAATAATTTTGCATTCTGTCGGTGGGTGGATCAGTTGGATCTAAAAGTTCCTTCAGATGAAAATTATTATCAATATGAACTTTTGCTTCTGGTTCTTCAATATTTGGCAACTCTTTTACAATATAATCAAAGGCTTGGTTTGGTTGATGCTCATCAGTGGCCTATAAATAAAATAAAACAATATACACACACATACACACACACACATATATATATATATATTTTTATTTATTTATTTATTTACACACACGCACAGACATACAGACACACACACACACATATAACTTCGATTGATTGTATGATTCAAAATGTATATTGTTTCATTAGTGATATATAACAATGAATTTCACACTATCGAACAATAAATGCAGTCCTGAATTATAAGAGATATAATAAATCTTACAAATATTAGGAATAAACGAAGATCTAAAAGTCGCACTGAACAAAACTTTTTTAGCATAAAGTCTTTTAACAATTTCAAACTATTACGCGTTTTACAAAAGAACTCCTAAAATACGGTGAATATAAATGGTAAAAATTTAAACAATGGTAATCAATTTTTACCATTATTTTTTACAATATGTAAGTATAAGATTATTTTATTATAACATCAATGAAAATACACCCTCACAAAATACAAAGAATTAAAAAAAATAGAAAGAATTCGTTTAATACACTTAAAGTATTGATATAGACCTAATAAATCAGTAGAAATTTTTAAAATAAAGAGAAAACGCTTTAAAACAATGTCATTCTTAATTTTTATTTTTTGTCCGAAGACAGCTATATTTTATTTATTTCACTTGATAAAAAGCAAAGTAAAAAGTTGTCTAATAATATTATAAAAAATAATGATGTATCTATTAGTTTTCTTATACTCTTTTATTATATATATATATATATATATATATATATATATATATATATATATATATTGCATGAAAAAAGAATTATAATAATATAATCGGTTTTGTAAACTAAAAGAAATTAGTTAAGCAAATGATCGAAGTATTTATTTGTATTTATACTATTTATATGAATATCAGACTGATTTTACAAACATTTTAACTTTAAATTACTTTAAATGACTTTTGCAAAAACTACATTTTTCATCACGTTTTTCAATAATTGATTTATTAACCTTTAGAGGGCCGAGATGACGCCTACAGGTGTCATGTTTTTTCATTAATCAAGCACAACTAAGTGGTTCCTTAAGATTATTTAGGTCTCTGAACTCGATTCTGTCATAAAAATGAAAATTCAAAATGGCGGAATGAAATGTTGGACCTATACCGGTTTTTTTTAACTTTCCACCTGAGTATCTCACAAATCGCGACGCGGGTTGAAATAAGGCGAAATACGTATTTTATGAATTTGAGGGGGGGGGGCGAAAAACTATATACGTAACTAATTTTTTACCCAAAGTGAGCACATTTCCCATATTAGGGTCAACTTGATCCTTTTGAAAGGATATTTAATTTTTTATTTTCGTAACACGTTATTTTTTATGTTCGATATTTATGTTATTTTATTTTGTTTATTTTTATTTTTATTTTTATTTTTATGTTTGCAAAACCAATTTTAGTTCAAGTTGGTCGCTATCTTGAATCCGCCATTTTGAATTTTGAAAGTTTGATTGTAAAATCGTATTCAGCAACCCTAAAAACCCTTAGGGAAATATTTTTGAGGCTTAGGAAATCTTCTAAACGTTTTTTACGAAAAAGAAAAAAATTACCAGTGCATTACAGTACCAGGCCGGCATGGCCTACAGTATGGCCTAAATTCACATTTTTATAGAAAAACAGAGCTTTTGAAATTTCTTAAATCCCGGCACTCTAAAGGTTAACAACAATTAAACGTGAAATTGATCATTATCGGAATATTAAATATAGAAATTTTTAAAATAGTTTTTATAAAGTAAATTAGCAATGTTATAGATAGTTTAAACAAATTTCAAATTTGCATTCATAGATATTTAATTTATTTATTTTATTTAATTATTTATCATTATATGGACTCAGATAGTTTTTTTGAGATATATAAATATTAATATCAACTGCATTCAAGCCATCAAACACATAATTTTAATTTAAATATTCTCTTTTTATTGTGAATATTTAAGAAATTAACTTAGTCTCCATTATGAAACCTAGTTACTAAAATAAATTTTAAATAAATTTTAAAAAGTGTACGCTTCAGCATGAGCACAACTCCAATTTTCTATCAAATATATTTTAAGTGGTATATCTATTTTTCTATTAAATTAATAAAAGATAGTACATATAACTCGATTTATGGATTTTTCTTTATCTCTTGTGCAATATTTACGCTATATAATAAAATAAAACTAAAACAGTCAGCTATAATTATAATTATCAACATAACTAATTATAAGAATTCAAATTTAACGTATAATAGATTCATAATTCGTAATGAATTCTTACAGTAAAATAAATATGGAAGCTTACAATTTTGAAGATTTAAAGCTCTAAATTTAGCAGAAGTACATTTGAAACATTTAATTTTTCGACTGAGTACATAATTGCACAGTAAAGCATATAGAGTTACAATAATTTAAGTGAATTTCCGATTACATGATTATCTGTTAGAACATCGGTATGGTAAATAATGTCAAGCTCAAATGATTGAAGTTTCAAACTTTCAGTTTGTTAACGTGATTCAGCTATGTACTGTCGTAAAAAAGGAGTCAAGCATAAACGTAATTGCAACTTGCGTTGCTCCGAAGTTTATCTTCCTGACAAGTACAGCTACATTTAAGCTGATGAGTAGCGTATATATTATTTAGTACTTATGTGGATGTCTGCATTATTTACGTTTAAGACGGATTTGATCATTTAATGAGATTATATACACCATTGTATATAGATATATTTCCTTTTATCAGTCGACTGTCAAGGATCAAGCAATGCCTGTAATATCCCCGTTTTACCGGAAAAGCTTTTTTCTGCAATATCAGTGCGTTGAGAAAATATTTTCATTAAAGAATAACGCAAATTATTTATTAAAAATATGCTGAATTTTTATTTTATTTTGATTTTATCTTTTTAAGATATAATTGAAAATAATTTGGATTACAATGTAACATTTATTATAGTCAGCAGAACAAACAAACTAATATATATCTTATACTAGTCCTTACATTGAATAGGTATATGATAATATCGAAAATACGTATCAATTATAACAATGTTCCATTAATTGGGGGATTTCATTATTTGTTTTTATATATTTATTTGAGTATTTTATGATAAATATACTTCATAACATACATATGTCAATTGTACTTCACTAATAATGACATACTTATAAAAGTCCATCTAACTATATATACTAAAGGAATCATCACTGGAAATGTGAATTATTTCTAAATAGCTCAACATAATAATGTATTATTGTTTGTTCAACATCTATGCCGAGGGGGGCAAAACCATTTTTGTTTCTATGTTTTAAGATTAAGAAAACAGTAGATGTGGTCATATTGATTCATGAAAAAATAACAATAACCGACTGTAAAATATATTTCTCCAGATACCTTTCTGTTACAAAATTTGACATTATTTATATTAGATATATTTTTTATTAAATAATGATTATTTTATCAGCATAAGTCAAGCATTGTCATTTAAATTCAAACGATTTCACATAATCAATAATCGATTAATTTTTTTATTATTGTTCTTAATTAGGATAAGTTACAGTGTTTCATTTATATATACAGTATAATTATATGACGGCAATACAGTCCATTGTAATTTTAATATCTTTAATCATTCAATTCACATAAATGCAGGAAGTATTATTAATTTACTTACTAGAGTAGTATTTATATCACATTCAGCTTATCTAATTATGATTAGATAATCAGTGTTATCTTATGCACATTTTTAATATACCTAGGGTAATTAAAAAAATTGATTATTCTGATTTTTTTAACTATTACGTATTTTTCATTAGACAATCGAATAACAGCTTTTTTTTCACGCTATTACTCAGTGTATATGTATATGTATCTGTGTGTATATATATATATATATATATATATATATATATATATATATATATATATATATATATATTAAGAGTATAAAATATATATGCCATACAGAGCTGTCAATAAATTCTATATAATAATAATAAACATATAGTCCAGACGATTTAGATCCAAAATGGCCAACTTACCAACATTTTCTCCAACACCTATTTTTTTGTATTAAATGATAGCTGAGGATGTGTAGAATAATACCCTAAATTGTCGGGTTCTTAACCCATCGGCGACGTGTTTCTTTATTGCAAAATAGCAACAAATGCTCTTTTTTTACTTTTTCTTCAATAGTTTAAATAATATTGCTCTAATCGAAAAATGTTTCGTATAAAAGTTGTGCAGGAGGTAATTCTGAACAAAAGTTGTTAAATAAACAACTATTAAACTATTTTTAAATAAATAATGAAAAAGGAAAAATTTTCGATATTCAAAGAGCTATAAAATTTGTTTAAACAATTAAACTTCAATAATAATGGCGCAAATAAATGTTTTTTTTATCTACTTATAATGTATTTCAAATTGCAAAGTGTACTTTCAATATGGCGACTAATTGCAAAATTATTTATATTGCAACTTAACGATTGCGAAGTTCGCCAACGACTGGGAATTTTTTAAGGCGGTAAAATGAATTCGTTAGAGAATATTAATAGTAATCATAGCTGAAAAGACCAGATTTTTAAACTAAATATTTATATTGTTAAAAGTAAAAAAAAATATAAAAGTAAATATTTGTATTATTAAAAGCTATCAAAACATATAAGCAAATAGTGCATAAACTTGTGATTTCATTGGAATGGCGAAAGATTTATTCACACATTTTTAAACACGTTTTCTGTTAAAAAAAATTTAATGATATTGAATATTTTTGTGTCTTTTTTATATATTTTATTTCTTATTTCTTTTAATAAACTTTAATACTCTATGATATTTTTATGCATTCGTACATTTAAGATATACTCTAGGGAATTTAAAAACAATATTGGTACATGCATAAAAACATGTAAAATTTTTTTATAAAAATGCTTTTGATAATAATCCTTATTTTAATTGAATTATCAGCACCATCTCTCACATATTATACGAATAGAATCAATAATTGTGTATATTATTTAGAGTGCACAGATAATATAAATAGATAAATAATAGTGTAATTAAAAATCAATACCTCAAAAAAGAAGGCAAGAACTGTTAGGCCATCAAAATAATTAGTCGCCTTTGACATGCTGCCATATTTTTCTTTATAAAAAACAGCATGTAATTCCATAGAAAATGCGTGATTGTTAATGAGGTCTTCAGAGCCTTCTCCATCATGTTGGCCCCAATGGAAATGAAGCTGTTCAAAGACATACATTCCCACCAAAGGCCCGCCTGATAAATAAGCCGTTTTGTTTTTGTCTGATGAATAAAGCATGGCTGAAATTGCGATTATGTAAATTAAAGAACAAAGAAAACTATTATTAAGATCAAATCTCAAATGTTACTATTGTTTATGTAAAATAAGTATTTTGCTATATTCTTACATTTTTGGTAATAATTCTCAAAAAGTACCATTTTAATACGAAGTAGTGCAGTATAATTTTAGTTTTTAATCGTAGTTCATAAGAATTTATAAATATAAGTATATATAAATTAAAATAAACAGAATTTCAAAAGTAATTTATATTTAATTTTATTTTTAACTACCATATTGTTTTGTAATATTTTAAGTCAATTCCATCTGCCGATTAAGCATCGTGCAATTTTCAATAATAAAAAATAAATAGTAGAATAGAAAGCAGAAATCATTAGTTTATTTTTCCTAATTTTCAAAATGAAAAGCTGTCAAAAGTACATATTTCATAACATTTAAACGTTTCAAAAGAATATATAAAAATTAACCTTGTATATTCTAATTGAATTAAAATAGTATACTATCTTGTTTATAGTATATGAATTAATATATATAGTTTTCATTTTTATTTTATTTGTTTCTAAAATGTCAAAATACACTTTTAAGTGAATTTTGCAGATAAATATTTGATAAATGTTTAATACATATGGTTAAAGAATCATTCCATTCCGACGTGGAGTTTGATAAAATTGTTTTATTTTGCTACTATACGAGAGTAGAAAATGTAATTTTTCGACATATTTACACTCTGCTTTCCATATTCTCTACTTTGTTTATTTTCCTCTATTTTTTTTACAAATATATTGATAGTTTCCAACAAATGCGAATCTACATTTTTGTTCGGGATAAAGTGGTCTTAATAAACATTGTGTTAATGAAAGACAAATAATAGCCACAAGAATAATCTGCTTCATTGTTAGTTCTCACTTTCGATTCCTTCGCACAAGTAGACGATAACCAATATGATTATTGTCTGCCTGGGATATTAGAAAAATCGTCATTCAGAATAAAGAAACACGTTCTTCTTTGATTTCTCAACGGTTGTACAAAAAGATATGTTTTTCACAGTTTTCTGTTTATTGCACTTAATATAAAATTTTGTGTTAAAGGTAAAAATGATTTACAAAAATGCATTAATTTAAAATATTATATAAGAAAGATAATATTTTTCTTTTTGCTTTGATACAGCAATTTTGTAAGACCATTTAGTTTTGGTAAGTTTCAACGTAATTGCAGTATGTTCAGTTAAATCTAACATGTGTTCCAATTAGCTTATAACATTCCGATAATATATAGGAAATATCGTAGATTCTCTACAGTCTTAAAGTAGTTTATCTTATAGTTGGTAAAATTTAACTTCAAGTATTGGCACTAAATCATCCAATAAACAATCTATATTTATTTTTAATTTTAAACATATGTTATTGAATTATCAGAGTATAAAAAAACTTATTATTTTGTGAATTCACTTTATTGAAAAAAGTACTTTTTACTTACGTACCTGTATGTCCATTGTTTTTTAAATAAAGTGTCCTTGTTAAGCTCTCGTCGAAGCCGGAAAAATTTAAGGACGTTAAACTTATCTGTCGAACAATATGCTCTTCTATATTTATTGGTGACTGGAGTTTCCCTACACATGATCCAAATGTCAGTCCCCAATAGTTTGGACCTGAATAGGAAAGTAGCAATGTACGTGTGATTTACATCAATTCTGTGATCACATCCACAATTTTTTAAAAACAGAACATTTGAAAGCACCTGATCTAATTGAATATTAACGTTATGCAAGATAATTAAATTATAACTAAATCATTACAACTGAAAAGTAAAATAAATCGTTAAAAAATTGTACAAAAATATCTTGTACTCTATTCTATATATTAACTTTTATGCTTCAGATAAGTTTATAATATTAACGCGAAATATCATTAATTTATAAATATAATAATTGTTTTATATCATTCTATCGACAAAATTACATATCCAATTATTACCTTTGATAATTTAGATTCTATATCACAGATATTAAATGAATTCAGTTAAGAAAATAGTACAGTAATAATAAATATAATTGAAGCCTTTTTTGATTGAGCTGCAAATCTAAAAATCGACTTCATGTATATGAAACGAACTTATATAAAATAATTGAGATCAATTATTTGCGATTCTTTTTGATGAAAGAAAATTGTAGAAAATTTGAGAAATATATGCTATTGTAGATTATCATTATATAAATAATGATTAAATCACAGATAATATTTAATTATAAGTTACCTAACGCGGTTATTATAAAAGTCTGATTCTGTCATATGTATAGGGATCAGAAAAATGCTAAAGTTTGCACAAACGAATTAACGAATTATGAAGAAAGAAAATCAAAGAAAAGGAAAATGAATGAAAATCTGATGCTTATCATTGACTTGAAGGTAATCAACGTGAAATGCACTTGAAATGTAAAGCACGGGCCTCACTGATTGAACGCCGTAATATATATATATATATATATATATATATATATATATATATATATGCATTATTTAATCAAGTTAATACGTAGTTTTGGCATAAGTACACTAAAAATACTTCTACTGATGGGAAAAAGTCTCACGTTGTATGGATCCTTCAAGACTACCTACTTTTACATTTATTGTATATGCCTATATGTAACCATGTGTAACAGACACGCATAGTCGATTGTACTTACCAAGCCGCCCGTTATACCCGAATTCGACGTGTCCTTTACTATAAGCCCTGATGACACCTACGAACAGAAAAACAGAAATGACAGGCTAAATATATATATATATATATATATATATATATATATATATACACTGCGGATATAGAATATACCAATGTTGCTTGCGACAAGCAAAAAGCGGATCTCGCGTGTAACAAGCGCGAAGGCTCCTTGGACGCTGGATGTGCTCTTTGTCTGATTAGGAATCTTCGTGGGATATATAAGAACGCGACTGTTTTATAGTAATTGCTCGGACGAATGTGAAAAAAACACATCGACGCAATTATGCGATATATATCGCAAGAAAGTGTTGGCTTTTCTAATATAGTTCTTCCGTAGGCAAATTCGTTCTGCATAATCTATATAGTATATACTAAAATTGTACAGAGACCTTTCATGCAATGATACAAAATTATTTAAAGGGATAAACTTGTAAAAGTGTACGTACATGTAGGCACGCACAACATCATATCTTATCATATCATACTGATGTATAAAGTGACAAAGCTTGATTTTGTTTGTATGATAAGCAAAACAATTACTGAACCGATTGCTCCAAAATTCGAAACATATATTTGATATTATCTTCGGAAGAGATATGGCTATATTTTTTTTCAAATTCGACAAAAAATGCAATACGGGAAGTTACTTTATCAACAATCCTAGAACTACAAAAATATATATGATATATATATGTACAATATAATATACATACTATATATATATATATATATATATATACACATACTAGCATCCCCAGTCTCGGCTTCGCCCGAGATCATAATTTCACCGATTTCATAAATAATTCAATAATATCTAAGTAAAAAGTACTCTATATATAAAAATCTATGTTTCTATAAATAATTGACCATAGTTTACCTATCGTCGCTTCTGTATAAAAAGCTGTTTCAATCTAGCCTCCACTTCAAAAAGTTGATATTTTACCGACCATTTTATACAATCTATATATATATATATATATATATATATATATATATATATATATATATATATATATACACACATATAAATTAATAAATATTTTTTATTGGTCTTACAGTCCAATCAATTCAATCCAAAAATAAAATAAAAATAAAAATAAAAATAAAAAATAAATAAAAATAAAAATAAAAAAATAAAAAATAAAAAATAAAAAATAAAAATAAAAATTAAATTAAAAATTAAATTAAAATTATAATGACAGTCAGACTGACCTTGTTTACATTCACCCCCGTAGACTAATCTGAAAATAAAATATTAGCTGAAAAAATTCTTTGTTAGTAAAGTGCAGTCTGACTGTCCCCAACACCCTTACCTAATTGAAGACTTGTCCAACGTTTCGAGCTCGCTACGGCTTCTCATCAGGGACTCTACGGGTCCGTATGTCCCTGTACGTTGGACAAGTCTTCAATTAGGGAAGGGTGTTGGGGACAGTCAGACTGCACTTTACTAACAAAGAATTTTTTCAGCTAATATTTTATTTTCAGATTAGTCTACGGGGGTGAATGTAAACAAGGACAGTCTGACTGTCATTATAATTTTAATTTAATTATTAATTTAATTTTTATTCTTATTTTTATTTTATTTTTGGATTGAATTGATTGGACTGTAAGACCAATAAAAAAATATTTATTAATTTGTATATGGGCAGTCGACAAAAGTACAATTCAATTATATATACATACATATATATATATATATATATATATATATATATATATATATATATGCATATATGCATATTAAATACGGTTTCAATGGAGAAAATTGTACTTTCTAGTTCGAGCGGTAGAAAAAAAATGTACAAGTGCCTCGAGATGACGTTTACAGAGAGCATCATGTTCGGATTATAGGAAATATCTCGGGACGACTGCTATAGAGAGTTTTGTGTTAGGGAGGTAGAATACAATTTTCAGTTATCCCAGGACGACTCTTACTGGCAGTGTGCGTGTTCGAATGATAGAATACTGATCTCTTCTTAGAAGTCGTAATGACATACCTGGACATTGTTTCCCACCAACTATACATGACACTCCCCGCAGAAGTCATTCCAAATCGTCTGGAAATCACATTCTATCATGCGAAAACGAAACTCCCCGTAGAAGTTGACTCAATATACCTGAACTTCGTTTACTATCAACTAAACACGATACTCCCCCTAGACATTGACCCGTCATACCTGGACATCATCTTCTAACGTCCGAACTCGAAATTCCCCGTAGAAATCGTTCCAAAACACCTGGAAATCGCATTCTATCATCCGAACATGAAACTCCCATTAGAAGTTGTCCCGACATACCTAAACATCGTCCCAGTAGAAGTCGTGCCGAGAAAGCTAGCGTCGCTTCCTAACGACTAAACACAATACTCCCCGTAGAAGTCGTTTGGAAAGACCTAGATATCGTATTTTACCGTCGCAACACGAATCTTCCCATAGAAGTTGATTTCGTTATACCTGGACGTCGTTTTCTATTAACTAAATACAATATTTCCCGTAGAAATCGCCCAGAGACACCTGGACATCGTATTCTAACATCTGAATACACAACTGCCTATAGAAATCGTCTTGAGGCAACGGAACATCGTAATCAACCGCCCGTACACGCCAAGACAATATTACTCAGTAGTGACCGTATTTAAAATATGTATATATAACATGTACAATATAACATCCATACTCTATATATATATATATATATATATATATATATATATATTTTATATTTCCATTTTTTCACTTAAATACCGTGAATATTTTCGTAGTGATGTTAACTGAAATTCAAGCAAAATGTTGGTATGCGTATAACATATTTTTTAAATACGCGATATATTTATTAATTTGATGCGATAGACCATATATTTTATTTATATATACATAATTTCGAGGTGTTGGTCAAGAACCCTATTTTGCCATCATTTCTTTTGTGTCAACTAAAAAAAAACATAGTCACTTGTCACAATTCTAAAGTTAATAGAATGTATAAAAAAAAAATTATTTTTTCGTCATTAACTATATTCAGTATGATTTGGCATATAGAATCATTTTATAATAGAAGGAAAAAGAAAGACAAAGAGATAGAGAGAGAGGCAAAGAAAGAGAGAGAGAGAGAGAGAGAGAGAGAGAGAGAGAGAGAGAGAGAGAGAGAGAGAGAGATTTTCCCAGGTAAGAGAAAATCATATTTACAAAAATTAAATGATATCCATAAGCTGTGAGAGTAGTGTCAGATTAACCTGATGCACAAGAAAGGTAATACCGACTAACGTCACACCTTCTTTAGGATACGAATCCCAAAGTTGGATATGAACATTCACTTGAGCTGGCCTGGTATTAATACTTTAAGCCGACTACATTGAGTTGATGTTCGTGATTCAGGACCCCACCTAGTGGCCGCTGGTGAAACTAACCACTAAAACTGTTAACTTAATTTATTGTTAAAAGTAAAATGATTTTCAAGAAAAAACATAGCCTATTTCCTTCCCAAAATCATATAGAATCTATATGTCAAATTTCAGAACAATCGTTCAGTAGTTTTTTCGGTTATCGCGTACAAATAAAAACGCGCTTTGTCTTTAGAAATTAGTATGATATGATATGAAATGATATGATATGATATGCTATAATTATGATATATATATATATATATATATATATATATATATATATATATTGTATGTATATTATATTGTATATATTATATATACACATTTTAAATACGGTTTCTACTGAGAAATTTGGTATTTGCGTGTACCGGCGATTGAATACGATATACCGCTGCCTCAGGACAATTTCTATTGGGAGTTTTGTGTTCGTATGATAGAATGCGATGGCTAAATGTTTCTGAACGATTTCTGCGGGGAATATTGTATTTAGTCGGTTGGAAGCGATGTCTAGCGTCCTAGGGAGATCTACGCATACTTTCATGATCCGACGGTAAAATACGATGTTCAAGTTTTTCCGAACGATCAATATGAGGAGTATTGTGTTTAGTTGGCGTAAAACAATGACCAGGTATATCGGAAAGACTTCTACGGGGATTTTTGTGTTTGAACGGTAAAAAACGATGTCCAGATGCCTCGGGATATTTTCTACGGGAGTAACGTGTTCGGACGGTAGAACACGATGTTCAGATACTTTGGAACAATTTCTACAAACAGTATCGTGTTTAGTTAGCAGGAAACAATAACCAGATATGTCTGGACGATTTCTACGGGGATTTTCGTGTTTGAACGATATAATAATTTCTATGGGGAGTAACGTGTTCGGACGGTAGAATACAATATCCAAATATAACGGGACGACTTCTATGAAGAGATTCATATTCTATCATTCGAACAATGAAACTCTCAGTGGAAGTTGTTCCTGGATACCTAGACGCCGGATTTTAATTCCCCAACATAAAACTCTCTATAGCAGTCATCTCGAGATACTTGAACATCTTGTTCTACGGCTCGAACTCGAAAGTACAATTTCCCCATAGAAGCCGTATGCAATATACATACATACATATATATATATATATATATATATATATACATATATATATATATATATATATATATATATATATATATATATATATATTGTATAAAATGGTCGGCGAAAAGCAGCTGTTTATACAAACGCGATGATAGATATTATTGAACTGTTAAAGCAATCGGTTAAATTATTATCTCGGGCGAAGCCGATACGGGGGATGCTAATGTGCGTATATATATATCATATCATATCATATCATATCATATCATATCATATCGTATCATATATATACTTATACTAATTTATAAAGACAAAGCGTATTTTTGTTTCTACACGATAACCGAAAAACTACTGAACCGATTGTTCTGAAATTTGATATATAGATTCTGTATTATCTTGTGAAGGACATAGGGCTATGTTTTTTCATGAAAATCATTTTACTTTCATCAATAAATTAAGTTAATGGTTTTATTAATCAGTTTCACCAGCGGCCACTAGGTAGCGTCTTGAATCACGAACATCAACTCAAAGTAGTCGGCTTAAAGTATTAATACCAGGCCAGCGCAAACTAATGTTCACACCTAGACCCCTCCTTAACCGCTCCTAAGTCAATCTTCGACTTAAGCATTATTAGTGGCCTCAACATGAAAGTGGAGGCAAAGAGGAAGTCGATAGTCACGCCGCAGTGCCGGCGTTGCCTCAGATATAATCAGACGGCAAACTACTGCCACACTGCATGGGCCTGCGCTTTTTGCAGCAAAAATGGCGCCACCCCGTCATGTCCGCTAAAAGACAATAAAGACGCGCGCCCCACCTGCGCCAACTGCAAAGGAGAGCAGAGGGCAACTTTCAGAGGCTGCCCCAAAGCCCCAAAAAAGGACAAGCTTCCCCAAAAACAAGTAAAGCCGGTAAATGTCCCCAAAACCGGTAACACCCCCCACCCCAGCTTGTACAGAAAAAGAGCATCACCCCCAATCTTCATAAAAATAGGGCAAACCCTACCCGCACCACATATGCGAGCATAGTGAGCAACAGAGCAGCATCAGCGACACCGTTGCAAATCAACTCGCCTCCCATTGCGTCCGAACTGCAAAACATCATATTGCAGTTCGTCACAAACATTACCGCTGCTCTCTGCAGACCTAATAATGGCTAATCCCGAGATAAAGATCCTCAACTGGAACGCCAACGGCATCCTCTGCAGAAATAGATCCTTAGAACTCCTCCAACTCTTGGAGGAGGAAAACATCGAGATCGTCTGCATCACAGAGACCCACCTCAACCCATCCCATAAACTCTTCCTTCGAAACTACATCACATATAGGAAGGACAGAGAGCACTCTAACGGTGGGAGCGTGGCAATCCTCGTCCACAAATCCCACCGCCACTGTGGAATTACAACTACCTCCATCTGCGAGACAATAGGGGTTGAAATTTCCCTCCAAAAAGGTCCCTTGAGAGTAATTGCATGCTATAACCTTCCACAACTCCAAAACAACTTTAAAGATCTTGCCTTGCTTCTCAGCAACAACACCCTCACAATCACTGCCGGAGATCTAAATGCTAAGCACCCCTCTTGGGGCTGCGGCTCCAGAAACAGCAACGGCTGCCCCCTCCTTAGAAAAACAATTCGGCATGATTTTACAGTGGAAGCTTTTCCCTCCCCTACCCACTTTCCGGGCTTCCCACAACACGCACCAGACATTCTCGATATTTTTCTCACCAAAAATATCACACCCCTAAGCGACCCCCGGGTTATCTGTGCACTGAGCTCAGACTATAGCCCGGTGATCCTCGCCTTCCATGCATCACCCATCTCTCCCCCGTCACACACAACCTAGAGACCTCAGCATTTCGATGCAAACTCATATTATCGATCTCTTAAATCGATGAAGAGATCACCTCCCTGTTTAATCACATCACCCACGCTATTGGAATCGCTACATCCCCCCACCCTCTACAGGGCACTAACAATAACCTCCCTGACGGTATTTTGAAGCTAATTAAGCAAAAGAATAGAATCCGGAAGAAACGGTGACATCTAAGAACCTCACTTCTCAAAACAAAACTCAACTCCTTACAAAGGGACATCAACTCTCGGATAAACGAGCTCGGAAACAGCCGCTTCAATGATTTCATCACTGAAGCCGAAACTTACCCCAAAAACGTCTGGAAGGTGATAAAATCTATACGAGGCAGTCGCCCTTGCTTCCCACCACTCAAGAAAACTGGCCAAACCTTCTTACTCGCTGAAAAAAGGCCGAGATCTTCACATCATCTCTCAGCAATCAGTGCTCACTTCTACCCAGCGCACCAGAACTCTTACGCTTTCACGAGCATGCCACCCAGACAGCTCAACACTTCCTCCCTTCAAACAGGGACATCATCGCTACCTCTCCCAAAGAGATACGCGACATCATTAGCGGTCTGCAAAACAAGAAAGCCCCTGGTGCTGACAAAATCAATAACAACACACTAAAAATCCTCCCCCATAAACACATCATGTCCATCTGCAATATCGTAAACGCAATGATGAGACATCAATACTTTCCCAAGGCCTGGAAAACGGCCATAGTGGTCTGTCTTCCAAAAGCCAGGAAGTCCCTCAACGACCCCGCAAGCTATCGTCCCATCCGTCTTCTAAACTCCCTAAGCAAATTGACCGAAAGCGTTATCCTAAAATGCCTCTCCACCTCGGATACCAGAAAAAACGCCATACCTGACTGTCAGCATGGGTTCCGCACAGGGCATAGCACCTGTCACCAACTTTTCAGAGTTATGGAACTCATTGCTGACAACATGAACAGACGGCTGCACACAACGTTGCTGCTGCTAGATGTCCAGCAAGCCTTCGACAGTGTATAGTATGACGGGCTCGTCTTCAAGCTCATTGCCAATGACATCCCCCACTATTTGATCGGGATAATAAAGTCGTTTCTATCAGACCGATTTATTCGAGTTAAGGTAGGCAACTCCCTTTCCGCTCCAAAGGCCATCTCAGCCGGCGTCCCTCAAGGGTCTAAGCTCTCCCCCCTACCTTTTATTTTTTTCTGCCATGATCTTCCCATACACGATACAATTACCACTGCACTCTACGCGGACGATATTGCCCTCATTAAAACAATCTGCCACAGCACCTCAAGGCTAAACAGATTTCTCCCACATCTCATCAACTGGTACTGACGGTGGAGACTCTCCATCAACGAAAGCAAGTCCAGTGCAATCTTTATCTCCCGTAAAAACCGCACCCCTCCAAACATAACGATCAAGAGCTCCTCCATCCCGTGGAGCCAATCGGTTAAATACCTCGGAGTGACGTTCGACAGGAACCTATCCTGGAACAAACACCTCCGCCTCACCAGGAGAAAAATGCTAGAAGCCTTCTTAAAGCTCAAACCTTTCTTCCATAGCAAAACCCTGTCACCCAGAACAAAGGCCAGAGCCTTCTCCGCCACCATCAGGAGCATCGCCACATATGCCATCCCCATCTGGGGGTCCATCTCCCCAGATAGACTTCAGCAACTCCAAGGCATTTACATGAGGCTGCTACGCTCTTCCCTTAACACCGCTTGGTACTTAAGGAACACTCAAGTACTTAAAGAAACTAACCTTCTTGCTTTACGATTACGCGAACAAATTCGCCAAAAATCTGAGAGAATCAATTAAACAGCACCCGAATTCAGGAATCCAATCCCTGAGTAGTATCCTTCCTAAATCGACGGATCGCTACAGGAGGCCTTGTCACCTGATCATCGATCCGTAACCCCATCAGCCACCACCGGCCATTCCGTGCTTCGTTTTCGTACGTAAGCCTCTGTCCCCATGAAGGCAGAGCCCTAAACTCACCAATTCCTTCCCCCTATCCACATCCCACTCCTGCTCCCCCACCCCCTACACCGTTCCGTTTAATAATTTTATCCCACGAATGTTCATATCCAAGTCGGTATTACCCTTTTTGTTCTTCAGGTTAATCTAACATTACTCTCACACCTTATATGAATATCTTATTTTTGTAAATTTTATTTTCTCTTACGTGGGGGGAATCTGTCTGCCTGGCTGACTCTCTCTCTCTCTCTCTCTCTCTCTCTCTCTCTCTCTCTGCAATCATTTTATCCACAAAGTCTATTGGATAATCTTCCTTTCTCCTTCTCTTATAAAATGGTTCTGTATTCCAAATCATACTGAATATTGTTTGTGACGACAAATTCTATTTTTATTTTTATACATTCGATTAACTTCAGAATTTTGACAAGAGACTATGTTTTTTTTAGTTTGAACAAAAGAACTGATGAAAAAATAGGGTTCTTTACTAACAACCACGAAACTATGTATATTAATATATGCAATATATCGTCACTTCTGCATAAAAAGACAATATCTATCGTCGGCTTAAAAAATATGCTATTCGCATACCAACATTTTGATCGAATATAGTTGTCACTACTACTAAAATGTTCACGGTATTTAATTTAAAAAACGGGGTGTATACGAAATATATATATATATATATATATATATATATATATATATATATATATATATATATATATATATATATATATTGTATGTATATTATATGGTATATATTATAGATACATATTTTAAATGCGGTTTCTACTGAGAAATATTGTATTGGCGTGTACGGGCGATTGATTTTGATATTTCGTTGCCTCATTTCTATAGGCGATTTCTATAGGCAGTTGTGCATTCGGAGGATGGAATACGATGTCCAGGTGTCTCTGGGCGATTTCTACGAGGAATATTATATTTAGTTGATAGAAAACGACGTCCAGGTATGAGGAAATCAACTTCTATGGGAAGATTCGTGTTGGGACAGTAGAATACGATACCATGTCTTTTCGAACGACTTCTATGGGAAGTATTGTGTTTAATCGTTAGGAAGCGATGTCTAGCTTTCTCGGAACGACTGCTACTGGCACTATCGTGTTTAGTTGGAAGGAAACGGTGTTGAGGTATGTCGGGACAATTTCTACAGGGAGTGTGCGTATTCGGATGATAGAATGCGATTTCCAGATGATTTGGAACGACTTCTACGGGGAGTGTCGTATATAGTTGGTGGAAAACAATGTCTAAGTATATCAGTGCGATTTGTGTGACTGTGTGTGTGTAAATTACGGTCAATTATTTATAGTAATATACATGTTTATACATAAAGTACTTTTTACTTCGATTTTATTGAATTGTTTATGAAATCGGTTAAATTATTATCTCGGGCGAAGCCGAGATGGGGGATGCTAGTGTATATATATATATATATATATATATATATATATATATATATATATATACACGAAATATATCTATATTTAGTATATTTTTGTATTTTAAATTAGATACCGGTAAAATTGAGTTAGTGGTGACAACTGAAATTGAAACAAAAATGGTTTGCAAAAGAACACTTTTTTGAAGCTTATGTTGAGATAAAATCTTTTTGAAGCGGATGCTGAAATATCACATTTTTATACGGAAGTAACAGAATAAAATAATTTATTCTGAGTACCCGAAAACAGGATTACCTCCTGTAATTCAAGTGCTATATCCCAAAATGATATTCATTACTCGCTGATTTTATGATTGGCTAGATTATGTGATAGCTTATCAATAGCAATTTGTAATATTTTCTTGATACCAGTATTACAAAGTTTTATTAAAGGTTAATGAAGTCATAAATCCTTTTTATTTATTTATACCTAGTATTTTAGTTAATGCGATTTCAACAACGATTAGAATTCGACAAGTTAAATTTAACATTTGTATTTCAAATTTAATATTTCAATTTCAGGCTTAAGTACGCTATGTTAATGATATGATTAACTATAGATTATTATTTTCATTTGTTCAGAGTTTATTTTTGTATTTTATTGTATTTTATATCAACTTTTGTTTAAACGGTATTTATTTTGAAAAACTTTAATAGTGCTTATGTCGACTGTTTTTAGATAAATTAATAAATATTTCTATTAATCTTACATTCTATTAATGCTACAGTCCAATTAAATAAATTAAAATTAATACAAAATAATATCAATATATATTTATATCAATACTAATATATATCAATATATAATTAATTGAAAATTATAATGACAGACAGACTGTCCTTGTTTAAAATCACCCCCGTAGACTAATCTGAAATAAAAATACATTAGCTGAAAAAATTCTTTATTAGTAAAATGCAATCTGACTGTACCCAACACCTTTACCTACTTGAAGATCTGCTATATTTGTCCAACGTTTCGAACTCGATACGGCTCCTCATCAGGGACTAAACTGAACCTTATATTAATATTCTAATCTATATATCCCCCTATCCATACTAAACTAAAAAATTTTAATAATTTGTATATATAACCCCCCTTTTACACAAAATATTCAAAACCAATCAATTTAATAAACAATGATAAATGTTATCTAATTTATTTGACTCCAATATTAAACTCACGTTATTTCGATTCTTTGAAATGTGAATTCTTTCAAGACTCTCCCTTTTGTACTGATTATTAATACCATGTTCCAAAATATCCAGATTCGCAAAATCAAAAGAATATAAAAAAAAGAATGTAAATACTTCATACAATGTTCTTTTAAACCAGAAGTAGTATCTGAACTAGGTAAACTATATTTTTGTTCATAAATTCTCTTTTTTTAAATATCTACTGGTTTGTCCAGTGTTGCATTCATTACAATCAATACAATTAATTTTGTAAACAACTCCTGATTTTAAACATAAATCATCTTTATTCTTAGAATTATTAAATAACTTACTTAAATTATTAATATTTTTAAAAAAAATTTGAATGTTATATTTCCAAAATTTCTTTTAATTCTTTCTGACAATCCTCTAACATATGGTAAAACAATAATTTTGCTCTTATTAACATCAACTCTTGCATTATGTCTATTTTCTTATTATAAATGTCAAACAAAATCTCTCTGCAATTAATTTATTAATAAATTCATTTGGATATACATTATTAATGAAAATTTCCCTTACTAACTGCAAATTATTCTGTCTAAAATCCTTATGTGACAATTTTATTGCACTGTCAATGACAACTTTCAGTATCCCAATTTTGTTTCAGAATTGAAATATTATATAATAAAGTAATTTAGCTTCATTTCTTATTATGTGATTATATTTTACAACTATTTGAATATAAAGAAATTTTTAGACTTGTTCAATAATAAATCAAGAAAAAACTATACTTGATGAAATAGATTCGCACACGCAGTGTAATTTAGTTTTCAATCTTATTAGGAATACGTACAAGTTTCTGCCATTTTAAAAAAGATGCTGGTACACAAGGTTTAAGTTAAAATTTTCTGTTCGAAAACGGAATAAAATACGTTGGATCATTTAGAAATAACATAACTTTAAAGCATTATTGACTTCACATCATTATCATAAATTTTATTCATCAAATAATGTCTATATTTGTGCCAAATAAGCACCATTTGTAATAACTTTCAATTTCCTTATTCAATTTTAAAAAATGTGTAATTGAGGTGTATTAGCTTTCTTTGTAGAAGCATACAATGAGACTGCTTTATAAACGGTGATTTAAACGTAGATAGGAGACGAAGATCACAATAGAAGGCCGAAAATGTAGTAAGTCACGGAACTTCAATAATTATTGGAGGAATCTTTTTTCAAACGCAAGAAGAAAAGTGACTCAGTAAACCGGCTCACATCGTTAAAAATCCTTAGGGATGATTCAAACAAAACCTCGGAAACTTATGGGTACCCCTAGTAGTATATAGGTGAATTCTGCATATAGCAATTTACGACATCGATTCTATTCAGCACAATCACTATACAAGTTTACTACTTTGTTTTTTATTTATTCAAAATGTATGTGTAATGTGCTGAATACATCGACAGGCATGCTTTGATTTTAGATAGAAAAGGTAATATTTGAATAATCAACATGAGCTATAAGAATGGTATATGTTTAAAAAATTTAAATAATGTGTCAATTAAAAACTATATTCAAAATGCGACAATTAAGAATGTTTGTTACATTTATAGATTACGAAATTTAGACTTCTAATATTATGCAACTGTTTGTATTTTGTATTAACATCGCATTCTATCATCCAAACACACAACTGCATATATAAATCGTCTTGAGGCAGCAGGATATCGCAATCCACCGCCCGTACATGCCAATACAATATTTCTCAGTAGAAACTATATTTAAAATGTGTAGATATAATATGTACAATATAATATACATAAATATATATTATATATTTCGTACATTTTCCTTTTTTCAATTAAATACCGTGAATATTTTCGTAGTGATGCCAACATAAATTCAAGCAAAATAGTATACGAATCGCATATTTCTTAAGCAGACGATGGATATTGCCTTTTTATGCAGAAGTGACCATATTATATATATATATATATATATATATATATATATATATATATATATATATATATATATATTACGGCGTTCCATCAGTGGGGCCCATGCTTTACATTTCAAGTGCATTTCACGTTGATTACCTTCAAGTCAATGATAAGCATCAGATTTTCATTCATTTTCCTTTTCTTTGATTTTCTTTCTTCATAATTCGTTAATTCGTTTGTGCAAACTTTAGCATTTTTCTGATCCCTATACATATAACAGAATCAGACTTTTATAATAACCGCGTTAGGTAACTTATAATTAAATATTATCTGTGATTTAATCATTATTTATATAATGATAATCTACAATAGCATATATTTCTCAAATTTTCTACAATTTTCTTTCATCAAAAAGAATCGCAAATAATTGATCTCAATTATTTTATATAAGTTCGTTTCATATACATGAAGTCAATTTTTAGATTTGCAGCTCAATCAAAAAGTGCTTCAATAATATATATATATATATATATATATATATATATATATATATATATATATATATATATATATATACATCGTTTCGAGGTGGTGGTAAGAACCCTATTTTGCCATCACTTCTTTTGTTCAAACTAAAAATAAAACAGTCTCTTATCACTATTCTGAAGGTAATATAATGTATAAAAGCAAAAATATGATTTGTCGTCTCAAACTATATTCAGTATGATTTGGCATACACAAACATTTTATAATATTTAGAGAAAGAAAGACAGAGAGAGCGAGAAAGAGAGAGAGAGAGAGAGAGAGAGAGAGAGAGAGAGAGAGAGAGAGAGAGAGAGAGAGAGATTTTCCCAGGTAAGAGAAAATCATATTTACAAAAATTAAATAATATCCATAAGGTGTGAGAGTAGTGTCAGATTAACCTGATGAACAAGAAAGGTAATACCGACTAACGTCACACCTTCTTTAGGATACGAATCCCAAAGTTGGATATGAACATTCACTTGAGCTGGCCTGGTATTAATACTTTAAGCCGACTACATTGAGTTGATGTTCGTGATTCAAGACCCCACCTAGTGGCCGCTGGTGAAACTGATTGATAAAACCATTAACTTAATTTATTGATGAAAGTAAAATGATTTTCAATAAAAAACATAGCCTATGTCCTTCGCAAGATAATATAGAATCTATATATCAAATTTCAGAACAATCGGTTCAGTAGTTTTTTCGGTTATCGTATATAAACAAAAACACACTTTGTCTTTATAAATTAGTATGAGTATAATATGATATGATATGATATGATATGATATGATATGATATGATATGATATGATATGATATGATATGATATGATATATATATATATATATATATATATATGTATATATGTTAGATGTTTTTTTTAGTTCCAACAAAAGAAATGATGACAACCTCGTAACTATGCATATATGAATAAAATATATAGTCAATTCTGCATAAAAAGGCAATATCCATTGTTTGTTTAAAAAATATGCTTTGCGTATACCAACATTTTGCTTGAATTTCATTTGGCATCACTACGAACATATTCACGGTTATTATATATTCCATTGAAAAAACGTAAATATAAAAAATATATATATATTGTAATTTAAATACGGTTTCTCCTGATAAATATTGTATTGGCATTACGGGCAGTTGATTACGATATCCCGTTGCCTGAAGACGATTTCTATAGGCAGTTGTGTGTTCGGATGATAGAATACTATGTCTACGTGTTTCTGGGCGATTTCTACGGGGAATATTGTATTTAGTTGGTAGAAGAGGAGATCCAGGTATGAAGAAATCAGCTTCTATGGGAAGATTCGTGTTGGGACGGTAAAATAAATATCTAGGTTTTTCCGAACGACTTATACGGGAAGTATTGTGTTCGGATGATAGAATGCGATTTCCACGTGTTTTTCAATGAATTCTACGGAGAAGTTCCTGTATAGTTGGTGAGAAACAAAATCCAGGAATGTCAGTACGACTTCTATGAAAAGAATTGTATTCTATCATTCGAACACGCACACTCCCAGTAATAGTCCTCCCGGGATACCTTGACATTGTATTCTACCTCCCCAATACAAAACTCTCTATAGCAGTTGTCCCGAGACATTTCCTTATAGTTCGAACATGATACTCTCCGAAAACGTCGTCTCGAGACACTTGGACATCTTTTTCTACTGCTTGAACTCGAAAGTACAATTTTCTCCATCGAAGTTATATTTAATATGCATATATATATATATATATATATATATATATATATATATATATATATATATATATATTTTTTAATACGTTTATTGACCAAGAAAATTAAATATATTTTTTTTACATAGTTGATATCCTCAATAAACAAAGGAGCGCAATTACAGTATATTAAGACAGTAAGTGCCGTTGACGCGACGGCATAGCGTAGTCATACTTTACATAGTTTTTAAATATTAATAATGAACAGTTCTTTTATTTTTATTATAAAGTTGCTTGATGAAGCACTTTTACACAATATCCTAAATTATATATGTTATAAAAATTTGGAGAAAACTTAACATAGCTGTCAGGATATTTAGGTTTTATAAATAAGGGGTGGGGGATGGGATATGTTAGGAGAAGGGAAGTGTTTTATTTACAAGTATTTACAATAAGAAGAATATGTAATAGTTATACGCCTGTTTATAGAAATACATAGGAGAATTATACTAAATTGATTTTCTTTTTTTTTTTATTTTTTATTTAATTTTTCTTTTCTATTCTAAATCCACCAATACTTTTTTGTATTTTTTCTGTGAGTATCATGTGTATCTCTAATTGAGAGAGATGAACTATATCTCCATTGTGCATTATTGAACTGTTTCTGAAGGTTTGCCTCATATAAAATTGTTTTGTTACCAGCCCTTCTTTTTATGTGGTAAATTATTGGTATGTTATTTTTGTCTTGGAGAAAGTTTTTCTGGTCAAGATATAGAAAAGCTTCAGGAGGAATCAGGCCTGTTTTGAGATTAAACTTGTAATATAAATCGTTAGGATATAGAGCACCAAAAATTAAACTATTTTCCTTTATATTTGCCGCTTGTGCGAAGTGGTTTCTATTTATTTTTAAGATATGACAATCAATACGGTGAATTTTAGCTAAGTCATAAATTTTCTTATTGCTTATATATTTTTTATAATTGCTTTGTACAGACCTATAAGTATTAAGACAGGCTCTTAAACATCTTCTTTCGAAGAGTCTCATTTTTTCCATTGTTGAAGCTGATATGTTGTACCATATAGGACAACCGTAGGTTAAAATTGGTCTTATAAAGGATTGATAGCATAAGATTTTTACGTTACTGTCTAGATGTTTAGAATAAAATAAACGTTTTATTTTCCAAAAGGCATATTTAGCTTTGTTCAATTGAATATCTATATGTTTTTTGTAGTTTATTTTATCATCAATATTTATTCCTAGATAACGGACGCAACTTTTATGAGGAATAACTTCACCGTCGTCATATTTTTCTTTTATTTGAAAGTTTTTACAGAAAACTCTTTGATTTCGCCCCAGATCACTTAGTTTTGGTCTAAAGAGGATCGTTTCACATTTTGAGGTATTGATTTTTAGTTTCCATGAATTGTAATAATTTTTTATCTTTTCAAAGAGTTCTTGAAGGTCTGACTGAATTTTTTCAATTTTTCGTCCTATAACGTATATTATTAAATCATCCGCGAAAGCTATAGATCTTTTGTGTGTTGACTCGTTTAGGTTGAATAGATTTATTAAGTCGCTGTTATATATATTGAAGAGTATTGGTGAATTTACTGTTCCTTGTTGCAGACCATTTTTTATGTAACATATTTTATATGATGTGTGAAAACCGTCCGTCATTATGAAGCTTTTATTAGTAATCATGTTCAAGACTGTTTTTATTAAATATTTGGGAAAGTTTTTTTAATCATTTTGTAAATGAGACCCGACGTCCATACTGTATCGAAGGCTTTCTCGAGGTCAATTAAGTACGCTGCTACTCGGTGTCGTGAATTTAGAGCCCAACAGATGTCTGAAGCCAGCTTATTTATTGCGTGTATTGTAGAATGTTTGTGACGGAAACCAAATTGGTTTTCTGGGATTATGTTATTTCTTTGACAGAAGGAGTTTAAGCAATTGTTGATGACTGCTTCAAATACTTTGCTTATATTTGGGAGAAGACTTATGGGGCGCAAATTTGATGGCGATGAATTATCTTTACCTTTTTTTGTAATTGCTATAAGTTTTGCTTTCTTCCATTTTTCAGGAAAATACATATTGTTTAGCGCGTTGTTAAAGAGCACCGTGTAGTACCATTTAATTTTATCCGGGAGCTGTTTTAATATTACGTTTGGTATGCCATCAAAACCGGATGATTTTTTGCTATTAAGTTTTGAGAAGATTGTTTTTATTTGCTTGAAATTTGTGAAATATTTGTTTTCTGTATCCGGTTGTTCAGGGTTGTCTGCGTAGTTTTCATTTGAAAATGTGCTGACAGTTTTATTATTGTGTGTGTCCTTGTCTACTTCTAATTTAAGTTTATTTATTTCAAAATTGACTAAATTATTTATTTGTTCGTCGCCTAAATGTTCATTTTGCGTGTGGGTTTGCGAAAAGTGTGTTCCTATAATATCGAGTTTTTCAGTCGGATTCGAGATAATAAAATTACCTTCATCGTCTATGGCAGTATTTTCTGTGGAAATTCCGGCTTCTCGGATAAGGGAAGCTTTGACTTGGGGTAGTTTAAGAGCTGGAATAGATATAGACCCTTTTGGCCTAAATATTTCGTTAATTTGGGGGAACATTCTTGTAGAGTTGTTTTTTGAAATATTTTTGATTTTTTTAGTCCAGTATTTGTTGATGGAGCTTGAGAACTCTTGTTTTAATTTGACTCTAATTTTGAATAGCAAATAGTCTAAAAATTCTAGTTCTTCTTTTCTATTGTATGAATAATTTCGTTTAATATTATTGATTTGAGAAAGTATGTAGCTTTTATCGCGTTGTAATTTTTCGATTTTATTAATAATATATGCCTCGCAGGAGTTTTTTTGATTTATTTTTGGCACTGATTCCAGAATAGCATTTTGTATATGATTTTCTATTTCGTTTATGGCCGAATTGATTTGACTGTTGGAAAGATTAATATTATTATATATTTGTAAATCGCAATTTGTTTCTAGGTAGTATTTAAATTTATTAAAGTTATATGAGAATTGCTGTTTCGCCTCCTTGAGTTGAATTGGGTCTATCTTGCCGAATCATTGTATAATTTTAAAGTAGATTTTATGATTTTTATTGAGTTTAGTTTCTGAAATCAATACTATGTCCGGTATCTCTTTGTTTAATATGTTAAGCATATTATACCGTTTTTGATTGGAAATGAGCGAGTTTACGTTTATAGCGATTATTTTTAGAAATTCAAAAGTCAAATGACTTTGATTATTTTGTTTGTTTATAGAGGAATTACTGTCGTTAGTCATCATCGATGCTATTAAGGGTGTTGAAAATCGAGTCTATTCTTTCATCCTGTTTTATTAGTGTTTCTTTTAAAGAGTTTAGTTGTGTTTGTTGTTCATTTAGTGCCTTTAAGATGCTTTTTTAAAATTCTTCGATAATGTTTATTATGTTTATTTGCGGCGAGGTATTAGGCAGTGTTAAATTTGATTGACTTTGTTCTGTTGTGTTTGGCATTTGTGTTTGTATATCTATTGGGGGATTATTACGCGGGCCTTGTTTTAGCACATCTGCAAATTTAAGCTCGGGAATGACTTTACGGCTTATTTGAGAAATGCGATTGTTTTTTGTTTCTCTTGCTTTATTTATTTTATTAGTATATATTTTTCGGAGTTCGACTAATTTCGGACAACCTTTGTACGACGCTGGGTGTCCGTAATTTTTGCAATTTACGCAATATATTTGATCTTTATTATATTCGTTGTCTTTCTGAATTTTACATTTTCCCGGTTCGTGAGACTCACTGCATTTTACGCAGCGATAGTTTAGATTGCAATTTTGCGACGTATGTCCTAATAATTGACATTTATGGCACTGAATTATGTCGAATTTTCTAATTTTTTCCCATCTAATAGCATAATAGGCATTGTATTTTATTTTTATAAGACTATAAATATTGCTTTGAGGGGATGCTTGGACAATAAATATATAGGGAGAGGCAGACCGTTTGAGATTGATTTTATAGTTGAAAATCGCGAGACTTTAATGAACTGAACGTAAGGTAAGTATGTAATTTTTCCGATTTGGGGGTAAAAGTGAAAAATTCTGTTTTAGCTTCTACCAGTACTTTTTTTGCTTTAAAATAATCCGGAAGGTTTTGCATGTATAAAATATGTTTATTATTATGAATACGTTTAATATGAAAGTTTTTTATATTTAAAAAGTCTTGGATTAGATTTACTGTGTCTTTCGCTGTTTGGTGTATTATGGTAATTGGGGGAGGTTTAGACTTATTTGTAACCTGTTTAGATTCTGCTGTCCGTTCTGATGGGTTTCGTCGCGTATTTTCCGTTTGGGTCCTTGACGCTGAGGAGGGCTGCATTTGGGTTGATGTCGCTCGGAAGGTTTTATTGCCCTCAGGTAGCTCGTTCCGTACGCCTAAGGGCTCATTGGTTGCTGGGGATTCCCCTGCTTTTATTGTAGTAGCTTTGTGTACATTTGATCGGTTCTTCTCATTTTTGGCTCGAATCAGATTTATGATGTTGGAACCGACTATTTCCATGTCGTCGTATTCTATTTGAGAAAACTCCGTAGAGTTTTCATTTTCACGCGATTCGAAAATTTCAAATCTGTTTTTTGTTAAAAATGGTGAAGTCGGTCTTGAAGAATTTTGTTTTGGATTGACCTCTTTATTTTTTATCGTCGTAGGCGGTTTATTTATCAATGTAGATACGTCCTGCATTGTTTCTTTCATTTCGTTGGCGGCATTAATGTTTTCTTTATTAATGCTGCATATTAATTTTTTCACAGGAATGGATCCTGGAATGTTCTTTTTTGTTGAACTAGCGCTCCCATTAGTTAAATCCAGTAGGGGTGCTTTATGTTTGATTACTGCTGTGCTTTTTTTAATTTTCATTTCACTTAGCTTTAGCGCTACGTTCTCAATATTAGCTGCTTTTCTTTTGAATGATTTTTTCATGGCGATATTTAAGGCCGATCCCGATCCATTGCCATTAGTGGCTGATGCACTGACACTTATTGTTTCACTATTGATTTTCAGTATAGAATCACAGGACATTCGCAATTTATATGATTTTATATGAGTTTATAACTCTAAGACACTTTATATCACTTATATAAGTTAAAATAAATAGAAATACTACGACTATGTAGATGAAAATAACTAAAACTTCGAAGCATGGATGGCTTGGAATTTAGTAGACTACGCCTGTCCCTATACCTGCCAGGTAGCGGGAACGAGGTTGTAGATCGGTTGTCGCCAAGAGTACCTTCTTTAACGAAGGGTCAAGGTAGACTGAATATGCATATATATATATATATATATATATTATATAAAATGGTCAGCAAGATATCAACTTTTTGAAGTGGACGCTACATTGAAGCGACGAATGCAAATTACAGTCAATTATTTATAGAAATATAGAGTACTTTTTACTTAGATATTATTGAATTGTTTATGAAATCGGTTAAATTATTATCTCGGTTGAAACCGAGACGGGGGATGTTAGTATATGAATATATATATATATATATATATATATATATATATATATATATATATCAAAATACTTATTGTGATTTAACTGATTTACTGCTTTATTATAATTTTAACGATACTAGTTTTTAAACTATTCGCACTATACAAATTTCATATAATAATTTACGATGACATAAAAATTTTTACGTTAAAACGGCGCATTGTAAAACTTGCCAAGTTCATTGTATTCCAAGGACTTCACTATCATCAGTATAATTTTTTCTATAATAGGTATATATATGAAGTTTTTCACAGCAATATTTTTTATTTATTTATCGTATACGATTATTATTATTCCTGAATGTAGATTATAACCTGAAAAATTTCTCAAAGTCCATTGGGCAAGAAAGAGATGTAGGTTCAATGTTTATATATATATATATATATATATATATATATATATAACGTTGAATACAGTGCAGTTATACCGACTATTCTTATCACATTTCTAATCATAAATGAAATCATTTTGATACACACACACGTGCGCGTGTATGTGTTCTAATGCTAATGAAGCCATAGAATATGTTTTACGAGAAATTGACCAGAAATAACAAAGGTAAAATAAAAGTGTAGAACCGTTTTTGTTGCATACCTCGTGATAATGTTAACCCAGATTAACCAGTTGTTATTCAAAGCCTCTCTGCGATTTTTTACGTACGGAAAAATGGTTTTTGGGAAAGCGAACAATAAAACTATGTGAAAATTTGCTTGGGAATACGAGGCATCGCATGTAATCCTGGACTTCTTCTAGTCTTAACATATATATATATATATATATATATATATATATATATATATATATATATATATATATATATTTAAATTTGACTTTAACTCAATTTCTCTTAACTTTCACTATGAGCTCGTAAATAAAGCGCTTTCGTAATAAGCTCTTTTCTTCTTCTTTTTACTGGGCGAATTCTAATCTATACATAAGTATACCACGTTTTCGGCAAAATAAAAATGAACGTACGTATTCTACATATATCATAAGACTTAATATAATACGAGGAGATAACGTAATAAAAATTTATTTTAAGCGATTTTATGAATGTTGTTATAATAACATGTCTTTTTGTATTGAGACAAAATACTAAAGAACGCGCCACTAATCTACGATAAGTCGCAAGTAAAAGTGCTTACACATATATGAAAGCATTAGAAAGACTCAATCCCGAAGAGCGATAATAACAGAATCGCGGCCCGCGTCGATTTATTATACATTGTGTAACGTTTGATATTTGCGCGCAAGTTCAAAAATCGACAGGAAGCAAGGATGAAGGGGAGGGCGCAGTGTTTTTCTTGCCTACTCTTTTTTAAACCCAACAAAACTAATATACATTTATCACCTATATACAAGTGCAAGCGTTGTCTGCACTATTAAAAACCATTCCGAGTGCCGCGTCTATATATATAACGTGTGTGCGAGCGAGAGAGCGCGCTCCTCGTCACGCCGTTTCTTGCATTTATGGTGTGTGCGCTCACGGGATCGGATGCCATGCGAAAGTGCGCGCGCGAGGTTCTGTCTTATGTAAAAGCTGCGCGGTAATACTAAAATCAGTAGTAGTATAGAAGAATACACACACACACACACACACACACACACACACACACACACACACACACACACACACACACACACACACACACACACACATATATATATATATATGTATAGTGCGCATGGAATATATCTAAAACTGTAAAAGGAATTCATATATTATCGTATACAATCGTGACGATCTTCAAACTCTTTATACTAGCGTGCACTTAGGATTCTTGGCCAATACACATGTACGGACGCGTACACGCGCGCGCTACTGGATCAGCAAGAGATGACGTCGTGCACCAATAAGAAGATATGTAGAATCATAACGTATGTGTACGGAGTTTCCCGTTGAATTTGGTTCATACTTGTGTATAAGCTCTAAGATTTTCTTCGCCCATTTTCAAGGGAAAGAAGGTCGTACTTGCGTACTCATTGGTAATTTTAATTATGCCTATATAGATATCGGGTAATTTTAACGAAGTCTTCCACCCGCTGCCTAAAGACCAACGTGCCATTTATTTCTGGAATATTTTTCTGTATTTTCTGTATGCTTGTTTTTATTTAACTTTAGAATGCACATTCAGTTCAAATTAAAAAGAAAATTTTTGAACATTACTTTTTTTTAACCGATTTTTCGTCGAGATTCTTGTAAAACATTTCAATTTTTACATTGCAATTTCAGAGATTTCAGTTGCGATTAGAGCATTGGTTATATGTGCCAATTAAACGTCTACTTAGTAGATGGACAGCCATATTTGTTTTAAATCAAATTCAGAGTTAAAGACTATCGAAACCTGTATTGACATTTTGTTTGCGTGCGCGCGCGCGTATTACATGTTATTATGTTGACACTGTTTGGGCGATTATCTCTATATACTGTATATGATTAGTATATATATGTATATATTAGTTTGTACTATTGGTCTATGTATGTATATATAATTACCCTAAAATTATTAAAAATTATGAGTCAATTACAGTATAATATATTTCACGGAAAGAACAAATTAGAGGAAAAAAATATATTCCATTAACATAATACGAGGGATATTTGAAATTTTTTTAATTATGTAAGGTTTATTCAAATAAAAATCATAATTACTTTGTGTGTGTGTGTGTGTGTGTGTGCGCGCGCGCGCGTAATGCAGTACCCTATGTGAACAAATATAGTAACGAATATTCTATTTCGTTCTTAAAATAATTTTTCATGTGCTAGTTTTTTAAATCTAATCTAATCTAACATCATATCTCATTATAAAATTATGCACTTCTTTCATTAATGTTATCTAAAGTGGAAGGCTACTTCAAAACACTGAGGTAAAATAAAATTGATTTCAAGTTCAAGGTTATATAAGTTCTTGAACGCATCCATATTTATAAATTATATAACTTCAATCAGAAAGAATAAATTTTCCATAAAATCTATAATAAATTAATAAACTAATTAAATCCCATCTTCGCGCATGGGCGTTTTAATTCATTATTAATTGATATTTTATTATTAATTAGTAATTAAGAATTTGGTTATTTATATTAGTTGATTGATATGTATTAAAGCTTAAATATCTGTGTTTTTTGCAATGGCATCTACAGCTGTTTCTATAACGCCCCGTTAAAATGAATGAATATATGATTAGTTATATGGTAAATTAAAATTTTATTTGATTTATTGTATTATTTTTCTTAAACTAATCAATAAATAATAATAATAAATACTTTCAAAAACTTGTTCGTTGTAAATTTGTTTAATATATATCATTAAGTTTATTTTCATGCGTTGCAAAATAAATTGGATGTACTACTTGTGCACATGATTTGTATATAATATATATATTTATTTATGTCTTATATATATATATATATAACTTTCAATTTTCTCAATACAAAAATTGTTTACTGTATCAAGGTTTGGATTTAATACTGTGGAATTTTCTCGCTATGTCAAGAAAAAAAAATTGAACAAAAACTTCTAATTGTCGATCAAAAGTATAGCGTAATATTTGTAATATATATTCTATAGTGCTTGAAAGTCACATAAAGAGTTTTTTTGTCTCCATCATGGACAAAAATAAAAGGTCTAAGTTATTAACTTTTTTCATTAACATTCAGCTTGATTTGCATTTGAAAGTTGTGCACAAATACACAAGAAACTGTAAATCAAAACGTATAACTGTTCTTGCAATTCTTTTCAAACACATAAAAAAAGTGGAGTAACAATGGAAGCGGAGGCAATCACACGTGCGCATTAATTGAATATCTAGTTTGCAGGAAAACTTAATTAATTATGTAATATATGAATAAAATAACGGAGCTCAAATATATGTGTTTAAATATATTCGTTTAGTTGACCTAACTCCAAAGTATAAACGAATAAAAATAATGTCAGGTCAGCTCAATTTTTACCATTAAAATTTCTTAAAGGTGTAAAACGCAGCTGACTCGTAGATTTTCCAATCGATCCATTGTTCAGACGGCAAAAAGATCCGTAGTGTTACGCGATCTTAAAATAGGTTTACGCGCCAGGAAAAGCGGAATACTATCGGAGCGCGCTTTGAAAACTAAGTTAAATGTCGTGGCTGTGTATCTCATAGATTTTGCATTTAATACTATAATCTTCATTTTCCTCGATGTAATAATTTCAAGGAAATTTCTGTATAATTGAGTTCTTCCGTACAAATATAATGTTTTGCGTTGAGTAAAAACATCCACCATAAAGAGAAAAATTGCATTGTAAAAAATTATAGAACAACTGTGCGGCATATATAATTATAATTCAAAGAAAGCAATTAGAACACACTCTATTTGGTAGTGGTGAGCAAGACCAGGTAGGACAAATGTTATTATTCGTCTATTTGATTTACGAACGAAGAGCAAGTTAGAGTACAATAATACACAGTATATTATTTAAGTCAAGAATTTTCAAACTGTATATTTATATACATTGCAGTAGGTTTTGGCAAAAAAGAAAAGAATGATAATAATAAAATTTTGGAAACGATTTTTTTATTATTATCTGTTCAAATAAATAATTTTTATATAGATATTCAGGCATCAATAGGAAATTAGAATATAATGAGAATTTTCCACATATCGGTAGCCTCTACGCCTATCTACATTGTCCAGTCAGGCTTCCGTAAATATGTAACGAAGTGGTTCACGACTATTTTAAACGTTACTCTGCATATACACGCGTGACATTCTCGAATCATTAATCTACAGATTACATTGACAATTTTCATACACTTATATTATCCAATATATATATATATATATATATATATATATATATATATATATATATATATATATATATATATTTCCGAGTATATAAAATTTTCAAAACTCTATTTCATTTTTATTGTTTCAAAATTTGTCGGGTGCGTTATTAGAAACAAAGTTAATAACTAAACTCAAAAAATAATACATACATACGTACATTGCGTACGTATGGCCAACATTTGTGATTTTTGTTAGTCATTTCATAGATGCTATAATTTATCTTGACTAACTTCGTTGATTTTCTAAATTCTTGCATTAAAATAAGCATAGTTTTAAGCAATGCTTGTATGATTTATGCTGTTCGACATTTTGTCTGCAATATTTATTTACATTACTCGACGGGACAAGTATAAGAAATAATTTGACTGAATATTATCTAACAGTCCCTGGTAGAAATCTAACAATTTTCAATAGGTTGGAAAGTAGTTACTAGATATTAAAAATGAAATAAACTATCATTGCTTAAAACTAGGCAAATCTTAGAATGAAAAATGTGAACATTGTCAATAAAATTACAAAATAGGTAGAAACTAGATTTCAAGCTGGAACCTTATTTCTGTCTAGTAAATGAGCCTTTTAATTCGGATGTAAGTTTCAATTACTACAATAGAAAAAATTAATATTTATACAACATTATAATATTATGTTATTTATAGAATAAAAGGAACATCATACGATACGTAAATAATTTGAAAGAATTACAAAAAAAGTTGTTTTGAGAATGAACCCTTTGCATATTAGAAATTTAAACTGGTTTCGCATTAACTCTTATGAGAGACCCTAAGGAAATGAGATTTATTTTATTAATAACTCTCTCCATAAATGAAAGATCCTTTTCATAAATGAGCCGCGTATAGATTATTTCCTATTGATTTTAATGATATCTTGAAAATTAAGTGTCAAAGATAATTTTGAGAAGATATTTAAATAAAAAACGGTCATATACCGTACAGGCGAGCTGTCAGACGAAGTGCGACAATTCGACGCGCGCGTAATTCAAAATAACATCAGATCAATGAAGTATTATAAGAAACATTATTATACATGTAATAATTTCATGTGATTATTATAATAATATTATGATTATTATATATTATAAATAGGTGTTATAGAAAAATTGTTAGAAACCAATAGGGCTTCGAACATGTTATTATTTTAAATATAACAAAAAACATATAAAAATACTTCAAACGTGAAAGAAAGGGAAGTGAATTTCGAATAAATAATCGTCTTGATTGTAAATATTAGTTAGAAAATTCAAATTGAAAGAATATAAACGTTTTTTATTATTCAGAAACAAACTGTAAATATTATTCAATATCAACGAAGTAGATTTATATACGATTTGATAAATAAATTAAAGTACTTCGAGAGTTGAGAAGTTAGACTGATGTTACATCAATTTGTACTTAGTTTTGGCTGCTCTGCAGCGTACGAAAACAAATTAAAACGTTTCGACAAACAACTAAGATCAAGATCACAAGTACGCATTTTCTAAAGATAATGTTCACTGCTTAAATTCTGACAACATTATTGATGAAGCAACTTCAAAAATATTATTTTTTGTATCTTATGCCTGTTTCAATTATTGGTAATATATATATATATATATATATATATATATATATATATATATATATATTATTGTAATTATTTATAAGATAAATAATTTAATACATAATATAATTTTATTGTTTTTTGAATTTTTTTAAAATTTATGTGAAGTAAAGTTTATTAAGTGCACACATTGCATGTCTGATGACTGGACACTTCCGCAAGTGACAATAAATTACCTTGTTTAGTTATAAAGTTCGATTAAGCTTTGTGTATATATATATATAACAGTGTATGCAAATGTGACTATTGTCGATGCGTTTTATAAGGTATATCACATGGGCGTTCTATATTCTTGTATGTACACACCTATAAACCCCTCGTGGTGCGTTTCGTACCGGCGTTACCGACTGGACTCAGCAGTAAAGCATTGTCGGCGACTCCTGTCTTCAACGCGGTCATATGGACCGGGCCTAAGGCTTATATATTAACCGGAGGCCTATGTGGTCGCTCACGGATTAACTAAAGCCAAGCTGCCCTCTGTTGGTAGACTTGGCATTTAGGGTACCCCTACAGTTTAATATGTATTATATATATACAACTTATAGCTTCCATTTAAATGAATTCAATATTCAAAATTAGAAACTCGATATAAGTTTACACTTTATTAATACAAGTAACTATCGACGTCAATGAATTTAAATAAGAACGCATAACAATGATATTTATGCTTTAGCTATGCTATATATTATACATAGCTTAACCTTGCTTAAGATAAATATTTAATCACTACCAAATACATTGATACGAAATTAACTGTTATGTGTCTTAAATATCTAAAAAAACAGGTTAAAAAATGTATCTATAAATCGGCCGAAATGACCGAAAGAAGGATATATGTTAAGCTAATTACTACCGAAGTCAAATACCTCGTTACTAGGTTTCTTCATAATGAAATACCTTATTTATAGCTTAAAAATGTTTAGCATATCTATGAGGAGTATTTTACATAATTTTCAGTAAAAACTTTTTTTATATTAATAAAGTATACCGTAATTTACCTATTATCGCTTCCATATTAAAAGCTGCTTCAAAGCAACGTCCACTCCAAAAACGCGATCTTTCGCTGATCATTTTATACAATATATATATATATATATATATATATATATATATATATATATATATATATATATATATATAATTGAGTTCGAGCGGTAGAAAAAAATACCCAAGTATCTCGAGAGTACGGAAAGTATCATCATTGAACGATAGAATACGTCTCGAGACAACTGCTATAGAGTTTTATGTTCGGGAGATAGTATACGATGTTCTGGTATCCATATTCTACTGAGAGTTTGAGTGTTTGAATGATAGAATACGAATCTCTTCATAAAAGTCGTCCCGTTATACCTGTACATCGTCTTCTACCGTCCAGACACGAAACTCCTCATGGAAGTTATCCCCAGAAAGCTAGACATCATTCCTGCTGACTAAACACGATATCCCCGTCGAAGTTGTCCCAAACACGAAACTCCTTGCAGAAATCGTCTTGAGGCACCGCGATATAGTATCCAACAGCCCACACACATCATTACAATATTTCTCCGTAGAAGTCGTATTTATTTATATATATAAACATATATTTATATATATTTCCGCTTTTTAAGTTAAATACGTTGGATAATACCTTTTTATGCAGAAGTGACGATGTATAATATTATATTTATATACACATAGTTTAAGGTTCTTAGTAAAGAATTACCTAATAATATATCCTGAATATAACTATAGTTTGTCATCATTTTTCTATTATTCGAACTAAACAAATATAGCTGTCATTTCTAATGTTAAGATAACGTATAAAAACAAAAGCATAACTTGTCAAAAAATATGTTCAGTATGATTTGGCATATAAAACTATTTAATAAAAAAAGACAGAGAAAGAGAGTGATGAGACAGAGAAAGAGAGATTTTGCCACATAAGAGAAAATAAAATTTACAAAAATCAAAAGATATCCATACGGTGTGAGAGTAGTGTCAGTTTAACCTGAATAACAAAAAGGATTATACCGACTATTCATGATTCAAGACACCACCTACTGGTCGCTGGTGAAATTGACTGCCAAGACCGTTAACTTAATTTATTGATGAAACTAAAATGATTTTAAATAAAAAACATAGCCTATGTCCTTCTGAAGATAATATAGAATCTGTATGTCAAATTTCAGAGCAATCCGTTCAGTAGTTTGTTTGTTTATCATGTACATATTTTTGTTTATTATATATATGTTGTTTGTACAAGTAAGTTTCCAACCTTTTCAATGAATCTCAACACTTTCAGGCGCTGGGAAACTTCTTGTTGCGTGACTCGCTAATGAATTCTTCATTTTCAAAACTTTGCGGCTTTTCAGAGCGATTCTTGTTTTCAACTTCAAAATCACCACTTTTGAACCGTTTATACCACTCGCGGTACGTAGATTCACCAATACATTCCGCCCTACAAGTTTCCGAAAGCAAACGATAGGCCCCAGCCGCACTTTTCTGCATATTAAAGAATAGAAGTAGCACTTCCCGCAAATGACGTTTAATTGAATGGAACTTGCCATGATTTTGCTCGATAATGTAATCGACACTGAAATAAATGCTTAAATATAATGCTGCAAAGTTGTTGACAAATACACAGCTTACAAATATAACAAACAAGGTCTGATATTTCTGCCCGGGATCCATTGGTCAGATCATACTTTGACAACCGCTAGAAATTTACTTTTTCAGCCAATGCGTGCGCGCGCGCGTGTGTGTGTATAAAGCAAAATTTACAAAGAATCCATAAGAGATAGTTTTTTAAATTTATTTGAAAAATAAACATTTTTTTAAATATTTCATAGACTACGTCGGGACAGATTTCTTTATGCTATACAATTTCTTTTTTAACAACATATTAAAAATATCTGATTTAAACAAAAGAAAATCTGATCTAAACACCTAGACATAATTATCGTGACATTACATACAATTATTAAAATTAAACTCATGGTTTAAACTTATAATTACAAGTAAAATATTTAATCCTAGATCAAAATAATTTAATCAAAATAAATATAATTAATAAGATAACATATAATTTTTGTGTATGTTACCCATACCTCGAGAGATTTTTTTTATATTTATTTACTTTAAATAAATTCGACGTAAAAATGTGATCTTTATTGATCTTATTTAAGTTTTAGAGAATGGATATTTTTTATCGCTAACGACGGGGTTTATATAAAATTGCGGTTTTTGTTTATGCTAACCATTTCTCTAGCTACGGTTATTATTTTTAATTATAATTGTAATAAGGTTTACTTTAAAATTATATAATCAAATTCCTTAAATTTTCTGCTATATTACTATGGATCAATTTTCTCTAAAAATTCAATATTTATAACTTTTGTTTGTAATAAGTTTTTCTTTTTCATTTTGCTATGATAAATTTGAAAGACTGCAAATTTTATAGAGAAATTTTTGTTTTTATCATATTGATTTTTAATTTTTCATTCAATTTTATTATATTCATTTTTAATTGTACGCGCCCGCTCGCGCAGTGATAATTTGATTAGTTTTAAACGATGCGTTTAAAAATTACTGTGACATTGAACAATAAATTAAATCGATATTCGATTATTTATTCAATATTTAAATTCCTAAGTCCTGGTCATAGTGCTAAATTTTTTTCAAATTTACTTTTCTATTTAACCTATGTGACAGCATGAAAAGTTATAAATTGCTATTATATAAGCACATCGTTGAACTTAATTATAGAGAAAAAATACTGTTTGTAAGATGCATTATTTTGTAAGCGGTATGCTAATAAAGATCTCAACGGAATCTATAAAACATATCTGTACCTCTCGCACTTATCCGCAAGGTCGGCAACTATATATACTTAAGCGCACGGTTATGTGGCACTTAGCGTGCGCGCGAGCGAAAACATCAAGATAGGGCCGGGTGCCAAAATTCTACCTATAATTCACGAATAAAACGTTAGCTCTGGTGTTCTCGAGTGTGTTCTTGAGACTTTTCCACTAACCTGTGTTGATAATGTATACCGTAAATTATCATTGTGATCGCTCGCGTTCTCGCTCATTTTTCAACATCGAGTTTTAGGTCTTACTATTATATATATATTCGAATTAACTTGCCACAGCCACTGCTCGCGGTCTGTTCAAATGCTTATCGTATCTCACAAAACTTGACGAGGAGCGTTAATCCAACCTATAACGCTGATGATATTCTGTACAGTGTACATTCACGATAGTACAAATAAATTTCGATGCCAACGGTATGTTTCCGAAGTACTATTTTATTACTTATTTATTCTCTTATCCAAAAATCTCGGTAAATTAAAATTAAATAAAATGTATAATCTTATTATTAATGAGCAGCATTAAAATAAATCATATTATCATCATTCCAAGTTATATTACACCATTAATTCCAAAGGAGTTAATCTTTTTCACATTCTACACAAAGTACGACGTGTTTTATTTGATTAGCATTGAAAGTATATATAATTTTAAGAAATTAAAATTTTTTTCAATAAATGTTAATTTTATATCGCTTAAAGTTTAAAAGATTTAAGTTAATTTTTAATTGAATTATAAAAGACTCTCAATCCTCAATACTCTATAAATATTCTCAACTATAAGTATGCGCATAATAAATTAAAGTGGATTTAAATAAACTTTATATTGAAAAAATTGAAAGAATAAAGATGTATAAATGAAATGTGGTCTCACGTGTAAATGTCAGCGGTGACAATTGACCAATAATCGAGGTGTCGTTAATGTGGTTTGATGATGTTATATTAAAAATTCTGCAAAACATCTTCAAAGGTAAACATGTAATTAATGAATAATAAAAATAGACGAAAGATTTTTAAGTTAATGATAATTTATTAGCTTGGTTAAAATATTCACACACGTTATAATAGTTAATCATGAAAATGTCTTAACCTTGCACTCTGACACTTTTACGATAAAACTTTTTAGATAAATATTTTCTTTCTTCTTATATATACACAATTTTATAATAAAATGTGATAAAATATATAATTATTCTATTTTGTTTTGAAAAATTAAGAATATAAATGCAAACTTCCGGAATATAATATGAGTTATAAATAATTATTCACTCTAAAGTAGACTTGGATAGTATCCAAAAGTTAATTAAAAATACTGGTATGTATATATTACTAATTTCCCTCTCTACTCTCTGTCTTTCTCAAGTTCATGTAACAAGTAGCTTGAGCTTCATACATATGATATTCTTTTCATTTGTTACGATTGGCATATAAGAAAATTTAAAATACATAGTGGTAAACAATAAAAGTACGAAGTAGTATAGCGTAACTATATGTGCACAAAATACCTTATTATACGTAACCTTGTCTATTGAATTGTTCAATTATATTATGCCTTGTTAATTTTATTTGTAAGTTAACGCGGGTACCTGTAATCCGATATAAATCGTAAAAATGAACAATGTAATTTTCATAGCCGTTTTAGTCGGTTTTAGTTTTTTTTCAAACAATAAGAATCCTGCGACGTTTCATAAATTACACAGTCTAAGTTTTCAAACAGCTTAATATGACGATACGGCTACTTAGCAAATTATACCAGAGAAACTGGGTTCCATATTACCTATTGCCTTTTTCGCAGAGAATTCTTAAATGAAAAGCTCAACTACCCTGCTCACAGTAGTAATTATTTAATTACTTTTTTAAGCGTTCTTTGCAATACCTCAGTAGTTTTGTGTATGTATATATATATATATATATATATATATATATATATATATATATATATATATATATATATATAATTTCATTGCGTAAAATGATTACACTAGTAACATCTACATGCCTATTAAGTACTATAGAATACACTAAATAGTTAGACTTTATGGTGTAAAAAACTACTTTAGTTTTTATCACACATAAGTTGAAATTACTTAACTATATGCTTCTAAAAACTTCAAGAACGCACGGCTTACATAATGGAAAAGAAGAATGAACAATGTGAAAATTTCCAGAGCTTTTTTCGAGACTAATATAACGTTACGACATATAAGTATTGTTATAAAGGTATTGTAATAAACGAATTTGCTATCAGATTGTCACACGCAGTAGGCAAATCTCCGAGTTCAACATTTTCTTATATATTATAAGATAATTCAAACGCTTATAATTTTCTTCCCTGGAAAATGCTAGACGAAAGTTAAAAATGCTAGTTCTACATGGAAGAATAAGTTGATAAGGTGAAATGCTATTTTTCCTTTTATTTATCCGAGATATTTATATATAGACATAAAATATATTAAATGTGTGTCATTAATTTTTTTTATATTAAATTAAACGTTATTTTTGCTTAATTTCTGACAAACTTTATTATTGGTAAATATATAATTATTATTCTATTTGAGATCATGCCAATTTTATACATTTGCAGTCAGTAAGTATATTCAACAGAGTATTGCATATTGCACTCAACAGAATTATTTAGCTTTTCATACATAATATAAAATTCTTAGCCAATTATGTAAAGATTCAGATCTATATTTTTTTATTAATGTTCTCCAAGAATGAAAATTCGAATATATTAAATTTATTACGAAGTGTCAAAATCAATATTTAGCAATTAGTCATTGTTTTTGGATTATGGGTAAATTACTCTACAATTCTCATATCTATAATTTCGTTATAGAATAGTACATTTATCTTAAATATTTAAAGTTAAAAGTTTGTTAATCTTACTTTTTTTCTGTCTCTTTGAATATATTTTTAGAAAATATTTTTATTTTCTATTAATTAATAAAATTTTCATTAATATAATAATTCTCGATTTCCCAGAAACAATGTTATGGAACTTTATATTATTATTATTATTATTATTATTATTATTATTATTATTATTATTATTATAAATAATATCTTTAGAATTCATATTTCATTTAACTAATAAATAAAAATTATCATAATAATAACTTCACTGACAAAAATATACACACTTATTATAAAACGACTTATTTAAAAATTTTAAGTTAAATAGTATGTAGAAAAAAATTAAATTTTTGATGCAATTATATGAATTTAATTTTAAAATCTTTTTATAAATTAATAAAAAGTAAAAACAGGAGGGAAATTGATTTAATAAAAGTAAGCCGCACTTATGCAAATACATATACATACCTTTAAGCAAGATTTTTCAGAAATGTAATAGATTGTATAAGAGATAACAGAAGTACATTAAATTTATACTATAGTTATTAAATTAATACTATAAATTATGTCATATGAATAATAGTGATACTCTTATACGATTCTCAAATTGTGTAACAGATTATATTTTAGTATAAATAATAGTATTTAATCGTTTAAACATAAAAGTAAAGAATGTATAGTAAATTGAATAAGTAATGCTTTAAATTTTTTCATATCTCCTTAATAACCACTCTATATAATTGTATAGTTCCGTGATCGTGTAAGAAATTTTTTAGATCTACAGATTGCTTTTACAATAAAGTGGATTGGTGCATTCTCTTCTTTTAGCTAGGGATGATACGGTCATTATGTACAAATAGCTGCGCAACGTCATGCTTGACTAAACTAAACTTTCCCAAACTAACGTATATAACGCAGCTTAGCAGTCTCCCACCTGTTCCCACAGTAAGAAAAGTATAGTTAACTCAGTTACTATTCCCATGCTCCTTATATTCATTCGCCATTATATTGACAAAAAGCAATGAGTATAAAAACGATAAAAATGAATAAAAGTATATATACACATCTAAGCGTTTTCTACAAAGCATAGGTGTACATTTGCGATCTCCATTATCGTTTTAAGATTCAGTGTATCTAAAAATAGAAGTTAAAGTAAACTTTTTAAAATTGAAACGAATTTTCTCCTCGAGGTATTTGGTCAAAATATCTCTTGCTGTATCTGCATTTGGTTATACGTCATTTGACTGACAAGTCGTTCGCGCTAATTACTATTTTGCCTACATACGAGTAAAATAATATAGTATATAAAGATATTACACCTAATTAGAAATCTATGAGCTATTTTTTGGTACTTTATCCACATTTGTGCTTTGTGAGGTGTTTTGACTAAGGATAAGTATGCTTATTTCTTTTTTCCTAACATAAAATAAAATTTATTATTTTTTAAAAAAAGATTAAAATATCAAAATATAGAAAAATTACATTTTCCGATAGTTTCATACATTAAGTCCAGATATAGCTTTTATAATTTTATTAAATATATTACGGTAAAGTTAGAGTGATAAAGATACATTTTTTTGTGAAATCTTAAAGTCAATAATATTTAATAATCAAGCTCAGTTCATTTTACTATTTTATTTTATTAAAGCATTATAATTTATAAACGTATAATATTCAAGTGCGAACAATGCCCATGATCAAAAGCATTCGTCTTGATTTTATTTTCGTTAAGGTATATATATATATATATATATATATATATATATATATATATATATATATATATATGTATGTATATATATGTATATTTGTTGAAATAATAAGAAATATAAATTAGTCTAATAGTCTAATTCTAGATTGAATCTAGTAGATACAAAGGGGCGGTCAAAAATTAATTTTCATAATTTAATAACTTTTAAAATTTTACGAAAATCTAATGATTAACCAGAACAAGTACTTCTACTAGTTCTACAATTTTTGTAGAGCTAATAACTCCTTAAAAATGTAATGCTTATTAAAATTAATTACGCTAAGATTTTTATCGGTCTGATAATTTTTTTATAAACTAATACTTTATGTTTACTTTATATATTAGTTGGCATAAATAGATTTGAAAATTTGAAAATTAATTATGTATTTCAAGTTATAAAACGTTTTATAATACGATCATAGTTATGTTGTTATTATTATTATTATTATTATTATTACTATTATTATTATATTATGTTTATTATTTTCAAGATATACGTTTTCTTTAGGCATTAGTTAGTTTCCTAAAATTATTATTATTATATATATATATATATATATATATATATATATATATATATATATAGAGCAATAATTATATTTTACACAATCTACAAATTTATTCGAGATAGTATTATATAATAAGTATGATTTTAAAAATAACGTATATAATAGAATATCCTAAATGACATTTAAAATAACTTCCTTTATGAAAACAATAACTATTATTACTATTAATGTTATAAAACAGTGCTTTATTGATGTATAGAAATATTAAGTAATAAAGTCACGATAATTTATTGATTAAAAATTTCATACACAAAAATTGGATTTAAAATTATTGAAAAAACTCAATTACAGTAGTTCAATGAACCCTTTCATTTCAATAAAGTTTATTATCATTTTTGAATTGTAAAGATATTTTTCTCGCTCAATAAGTATGTCAAAATCTATAAATTCTCTTATGGTTGCTCCTACCCCATCATGATTCAAATTCAAGACTCACGAGCAATCGCGATGTATCTCATATATATATATATATATATATATATATATATATATATATATATATATATATATATATACGAGAGAGAGAGAGAGAGAGAGAGAGAGAGAGAGAGAGAGAGAGAGAGAGAGAGAGAGAGAGAGTACGTATAACGGGTGCGGGTGTAAAAAAATTGAATGAAGAAAGAGCAGTTGTTGCGGATAAGGATATATAACACATTTGCACATTGACCATGAGGCATCTACTCACCGTAGGATAAAAGAACCAGGAGACGAATTGCAGTAACTACGTGAAGAGCCTGGGCAACGCGAGGATGGCCCATGGCTGATAGAGCCGTTCACAGCAGCAGTATCGGTTTTACGAATTTTCCGCGCCCAGGAGGATCAGGCGTAGGTACCCAGAAACGTTCTTCGCTCGCTAGGCAATATGCGCCCATTCACATTGCCCCGAAGAAACTCAAAGGCTGGCGAATCTCTGTTACAAAAGGTGAATCATGTGCACGGGTGGTCCGGTAACTCGTGGGACCGGGAATGCGAGACGGGTAGTAAGGGGAGGATACGACCCGGTCGGACGTTGAATCGAGACTGACGCTCGGCATCGAGCGAGCCGACCATTTTAAATACCTAGACGGAATAGGGGGAAAAGGATGCTCGGGCGTTCGTTCGTTCATTCGTTCTTTCGTTCGCTTGTTCGCTCGCTCGCGCGTTCGTTCGTGCGTTCGTTCGTTCGCGCGCTCACAACCAGACACACCGATGCAGAAGCACAACTTTTCTGCGACTCGGTGCCGCTCGCACTAGGCGCGCTTTATTATTTGGCTTATACTCATCTCTCCCTTTCTTATTCTGTCTGTCTGGTTCTGGCTGTCTCGCCTCCTCCTTCGCCTCCCTCCCTCCCTCACCCCCTCTCATTCACTGTCCTCTCGCAAATGATTTGTCGTTTTTTATGCACATTCAATAATTTTTATTGCTAGACTAATTTTTATAATTACCTGTAATATTAATTAAATACTTATGATTTATATTTTCATATTTTTATCACAATTTTATTTATAGAATATTTTTTTCGTAGTATACTTTTATGAATTGACGATAAATACAACAAAACGGTAATGTTTTTCTTTATATTGTTTTTCTTACCACATTTATAATATATTTTATAAAAATCATAAAATGTTATTTACTTTTTGTTTCATGTTGCATTTTTGTTCCAAAATATAATTTTTAGTATGGAACCACTTAAATAATAATGTTTACAATTTAGATATGTTATTGAAAAAATGTCAATAAAGATCTAATTTAGTTCCAATTTTAGTTTATAATTATATTATAACAATATAGATTTATTAAATATCATTTGAATTTGAATCAAGGATATCATAACATAATTGCAAGAAATTATTCTGTACATTTCATTAATTACAACGATGAGCAGAAATCTATTAGAACATTATTTAAAACAACAATATATTAATTTGTGATGAAAATACATATTTATTATATTAAAATTAAGCAAATATTAAAGTAATGAGATTATTAGTCGCTTTTGAGTTATTAAAAAAATAGAATCTAGTTTAATTCATATGTGAGAAAGTTTCAAGATGTAATATATAAAAAGATCAAACTTTTAATTTTATACGTCTTATTTCACGTGTAAAATTTATAATTCTAAGACTTTTATCGACTGATATATATCCTGCTAATAAATATTTTTATCGATCTTGCAGTCTTTTTAAAAAACTTATTAAAGTTTATTAAAAAGAGCGTTAAATAGATGAAAATATTTATTAATATTCAGATCTAAAATTAACTAATATGAGTAATACATATACGGATATAACAAATTGGAAAAGCAGAGGAGATTGTCTTCAGGTAGCCCAGGGCATTGCAAAAAAATCTAATGCAGCTCAAAATTCCCCGGAATGAAATTAATTAGTCAAATTTTGATTACAATCAAGAAAAAGCAAGGCTACTAATTCAAATCTTGAGAAAAACAAATTATAGTATGAATTCATACATTGATTCCTATATAGAATCTTGTAATCTTAAATTACAGGCGTAATTTTTTTTAAACTATGGTTTGATTTCAGAATAGTAGATATACGACAGTAATTTTAATGTATATATATATACAGGTCTATATTTGTGAAGCATTCCGTTAGCATGCTTATCGATATTTATTTAAATACATCATCTTGAAGCTATTTAGTTGATTATTAATTTATTTTTATTATACGAGAAACTTCCAATCATTTGTGTATGTCTACTAATGAAAATGATAATATTCATTCGACTTTACATTAGTTTTTTTTACAGACTTTATATTAGTAATTATATACTAATTCTATCTGAAAAATGCATTCTTTCCTGTAAATTAACTTTTCCCCTAACTTAATTTTGTCTCAGAGAGCAACTGAATTTTTTTACAAATTGTCATAAAACTATATGTTTAAAAAGGATGAAAATTCACGTTTTACAAATCCTGTTTTCTCTTTTATACACTTAATAATTCTATGAAATTAATCCTTCTAAAAAATGTAATTTTAGGATGTACTTTATACACTTATTTTTACATCCTGATTCAATTCAGAATTTCAAACGGCGTGGCAGTTCCGCAATTTCATTCTAAACTGTGCGTTACGGTATGTATTGATACGAAGTATTATAACTAAGTACAGCAATGGCAGTCAAATCGAGTAGAATATTCACTTCTTTATGTGTTTCTAGTATTGTAAAATACTTTAATAGTTTAATAGTTTCTAGTACTGAATAGTATTCTATTGTCGTAAGAGATCTGGAGCCTTCAGTATACTTAATGCGATTCATCCGAGATAATTTTGCTGCATTACATCATCAGCTACGTGCATGTCGATTCGAAAAGTGTTTGAGTATAATTAAAGATTCCAATGTTCTTTATACTTACTTTATACATAATATTTCTTTCTTTAATTTAAAATGTATTTTATTGTTTATGAGAAATTCGGAACAGTTTGGATTATTATATAATTGCTGTCTCTGAATACTGACACGAATACGTACGAACTATATATGTATAGAATATAGCGTAATAGTAGGCTTAGCTTTACGTGTTATACATTATATATGATTCATGGGATTCGCATTTTCCTTTTTGCGCTTCATTTTTTCTTATACTGTTAAATACGAAAGCAGAAGCTGGAATTTCGGTAAAGTATATATAGATATTTCTTGTATCATTATAAAAAGAAATTCATTGTTATATAAAGTTCATAAGTAAGCTTAACACTACGTGATGTTTGTCATTTTTCAGTATAATGTTTTCTGCCGTATACATACGTTTTTTACTTTTAAGATAAGTTTATTTTTTATTTCTTTTTTATATAAGTGTAATCTATGATTGTATGATAGACAAACAATAGGAGGATCCATTTCTAGATTCTGTAAAAATTCTACTCCATAAATTGGGATTCGAATAATATAACTTTTTCTTTTTTCTTAACAAATATATCGCCCGAAGAGGAGGCTCGGAGCCCTACCTCACCCCGTTTCGGGCTTACTAATAGAAGCTTTGCTCATTATTATCTAAGAGAAAGGTGTTTTTTTTACATCGATTAGAATATTATTGCAATGCAATTTTATTGAAAACTTAATCTGTAATGCCATCTGTTGAAAAATCGTGTTAAGAACCATATTATACCATAGTATTTTGTGATAAGACATTAAAAATATATTCGATGTTGATCTATATAATTGTTTTATATGATATAATAATATATATTTTTTATATACTACTGTGTACAAATATGAGTAAGATTTTTCAATTCAAACTTTGCGCGTTTATCGATTCGCGTTTATTGCAATCGTAGATTTAATAACATTTGTAAGGAAGTAGGAATGAGCAGATATGTTAATTAAATAAAACAGAGCGATTTCGCGAACAATAAAAAATCACGCTTGATTGGGCGTAAAAACCCCTTCGGAGTAAGGGGAAAAGCCAAATCAAGTAATACTTGGTAATTATTTATTGATTAAAAAATTATAACTTGACATATAGTCTTTAACAAATGAATACAAACGATAACACGAGCAATCAAAGAGACTATATTAATTTAACAGTTATCTCTAAGGATACTACGCAACGCTCTTAAAAGACATACCTTTGATACTGCAGCATATAAGCATACCTTTAAAAATACATGTTTAAACATACAGTTCTAACACACTAGCGCGGATCATAACGCGACAGCCGACCTCTGTATTGGCGGTGACCCCACCTGCCGCTGAAATTCGGGTGAGGTGATTTTGAGGGAAGCAGGGCACCAAATCGACACGACACAGTGCTCCGACGTCTCGAATAGGGGTACAGCCCTCGCCCCGTGTGTATCCAGATAACTCCTTGGTCAGCGAGTTATCGCCGTGGCGCCCGCTTAGAGCACTCGTGCGCTTGCCCAGATAGCGCCTTCCGTATCTGGGCCGCTTGTGACCAGTGTAACCTAACAAGAGCATACGCCTCTGCACGTTTATCTACACGGCTACACAATACAAGTATACGGATACTCAGCTTCGCCTATATACAGGCACACAAATATACGTATATACGAACACCAACACGCGTACACACACGTACGTATACACACGTACACACAAAACACACGTAAACGATCGATTACACAAATACGCGAAAACACAAACACGTATTTATGCATGATTACACAACTCATGCCTATACGAACACACGGCGGTACACATAGGACTGTACGAGATCGACACTAACTAGATGCAACACGACTGCCACACTATCGATCGGCAAGTGAAAATCGAGATTTGATCAGCACCACGCGCAAAACTCAACTCACCATCAGGTTGCTAGTTACAGACTGACTCCCTGCATCAGTCGAGCTGCCCGACGGGCGTCCGAGGAGCCCGGTCGCAGGTACCTGACCGACGCAATGTGCAACGCTCTGATTTATAATTTGGGCTTTCCCCGCATTACGGCAGGGTTCTTGCACATTCGTCCGTACATATCAGGTATAAGCAATGCTCCCGACGAACAGCTGCAACCTGGTAAATTTCCTTTCTCTATACACGCATACATTCATACATATATACATACAGATACACACGCATACATAATCATTTTCATTTTTTTTCTTCTGTTCAAGTATGATGCGCGAACAATTCGGATAAATGTTTTTATTTTTAAGTTGGTAGTACTGTCAGAGTTATCTGTGCCAAGTTTCGCGTAATTATCTTCATTTGTCATATAGTTATGCTTGTGTTTTGTGAACGAAGAAAAGTTGTCTCTTCGTTTTTTATAATGCCTGAAATAATTCAACAAAGAAGTAGCATGAAATTTTGTGCACGAAATGAAATATCGGCCGCCGACAGGTTCAGAATGTTGCAGAAGACTTTTGGTGAGACGTCAATTCACAATCAAGAATGCACCATCTCACCCTGCATCGATTTTACATGAACATTTCGCCAAAAATTCACCCAATATTGTTCCGTAACCACCGTACTCGCTTGATTTAGCACCGTGTGACTTCTCGGTGATCAGCAAACTCAAAAGACCACTTCGGGGACATGGTTTTGATTTAATTGAAGAAATACAAGCCGAATCGAAGAAGGAACTGACGACCATTCTGGAATACGAGTATAAAAAATGTTTTCAAAATTGGAAAAAGCGTTGGCAGAGCTGCATTGCATCTGGGGGGGGGGGTTATTTTGAGGGGGATGAATTAGATTTAGAAGAATAAATAAAAATTTCAAAATTTATAAATAAAGTCTTACTCATATTTATACACTAGTATATAATTATAATTTCTATATCATTGATTTATATTAAAATTTCTATATAATTGAGCTGTATTATCTATAAAATTATAAGCCAATCAGAATATATATTCTATTTATTACAATGTTTAAGTTGATGCTTTAATTGCAAAACCATTTCAATTAGAATAATTTACACTGAATTCCATAAATTTTTACAATATAATATTAATTATATAGTTCAACGATATAAAGCAAAGAAAGTTGTTTGTACTTTTAATGAGGCAGATATATTTTGAATGCATTTTCTCATTCTTAAATTTGAATATAAAGTTAAATTTTGGAATATCCATTAAATTCTTTGAATGAAAAATATTTCAATATAATTTAATTGATAATTACTTTCGGATCTGTGTTGTAATATCGCTGTAATACGATTATTCTAAAAGAGTGGGGTGACTATGGATAGGAGTAGAGATTACTCGAACCTCTCTGTCCAGCCATACAGCTTTACGCTTTTACGAGCAGCTTCGAAAGAGCGGAATCGAAAAAATTAGCAATACTTTCTGTTCTATTTAACAGATTTTAATAGTTGGAAAAATAATTTGGAATAGCTTGCACACATATTTATAACGAGTCGTTTCACATGTAACAATTCTCCCATTTTCGCAGTTTAAGTGTTTAAACGTAATTTCATTAATATAAGATTTATTTTTCTACTAATTTTTTAAAATGCGAAAATGAGATAATAGCCCAATGTTATGGGATTTCCAAAATTCACAAAGAGAAATTGACCTATAGAATAATAATATCGTCTATTAATTTCCCAACATATAATATTGCAAGATTTTTCTCAAATATATTAGTTAAGATCGTTGGAAAATCCAACTCTTATGTTAAAGATAGTTGGAGTTTTTATGAAGCAGTAAAAGATATTAATATTCCGAATAATTATAAGATGATTTTATTAGATGTAGTATTTTCATTTACAAATATACCATTAGATTTATTTTAAAAAATTATAGAAGAAAAATGGTCAGAAATGAGCATACACACAAAATTAAAAGAAGATAAATTTATTGAAGCAACAAATTTAGTTTTTAATAACACAATTTTTTTTCTTTTCAAAATAATTTTTATGAATAGAGGCCTACGATAGCTCGATCACTAGAGCGAAGAAACTTGGTGATCCGAGTTCCAATCCCGATCTCGGACGATTGACACAAGCACCGCTGTAATAATTTACATGTGCTTTGTTTACAAACACATCGTAGACCTCCGCCACTGATTAGTACCGATATTTGGAAGCATAAATAGAGCGACGTTAAATAACACAACAAAAAAAATTTTTTATGATAAAAGATATGATTGTGCAATGGAATTACCTTTATTACCGGTCATTGTTAATTCGGAATTCAAAAAAAATAGAAAATATTACATTGAATAAGTTAATTTTGAACCAATTATCTATAAAAGATGTGTTGATGACATCTTTACAATTGTACCAGAAAGGTATATAGATAAAATGGTGGATATTTTTAATTCCATCCATGATAGAATTAAATATACAAAAAATATATAGTTGTTATTAATAACAATGTTATTAATAACGAGTTAGTAATAATAGAATAAAATTAAATTGGCACAGAAAACCTACATGGTCAGGTAGATTGTTAAATTGTAACTCACACCATCTATTTAGAAACAAGATAGGTACAGTAAAGGGAGTCATCGACAGAGCAACCAAATTTTCATACAAAGATTTTAGAAAAAATAATTTAAAATTAGTTAAAGAGATTTTCATTAACAATGATTATCCAATAAACCTTATAGATAAAATGATTGCAGTGTGAGTGGATCAGATTTATAATAATACTAGAGAACATGATATGGAAAAGAGGGAGAATAATAATAAAATCGTGGTTTTACCTTATGTAAAAAAATTATCGGAAAGAAGTATAAGTGCATTCGAAAACCATAATATTCGAGTTAACTTTAAAAACACTAATCATATATAAAAATTATTTAATACTTGTAAAGATAAGGATGATAGAATGATAAAAATAAGTTGTAAAGATTGTAACAAATATTATATTGGGCAAACGGGAAGTTATCGAAAACAAAGAACATATGAGCATCAGTATAGCTTACGAAGCATGAATGGTACATCCAGGCTAAAAGAACATAGTTTAAACTTGTTACATTCTTTCGATTTTGAAAATGTAGATATTTTAGAAAAAGGTATTAAAAATAAATATAAAATAGAAACTTTTGAAAATATTCATATTTTGAAGAATCTCAATAATGCAAATTTAATGTTAGAGTTAAGTACATTTGACAATACTTATTATTCTTTATTTATATAAATGTTATGTTTTACATTTAAGTCAAGAACGTGATGGTCTTATAAATATTATACCAATACATTTAGATTAGGGATAGGGTATATATAATAGCATGCTGAGTTTTTGATTTTAGTTTAGTTTCTGAGGATGAACCGTAGAGGTTCGAAACGTAGAACATCAAAGGTGAATCTAAATTTAAGGGTGTGGAGGCAGTCAGGTTGTCCTTTCATAACATAGAATATTGTTTTTATTATTTTTATTTTATTTATTATTTTATTTTTTATGTTATTTTATTATTAACTTTATTTTAATTTTAATTTTTTATTTTTAATTTTTAATATAATTTATTGTAGTGATAAATTCTAGTTCAGATTCTTCGTGAGTGAATATAAACAAGGACAGTCTGACTGTCATTATTTTAGCTAATATAAAAGACTGTAAGACTGATAAAAATATTTATTAATTTAATTCAGAACAGCCGACATAAGTACAATTTTTAATTTTAATGAAAAAGAAAATTTTTACTTTCTATTTTTGTTTTTCAACAAAATCTGCGAAATGCAGTCTTATATTTCTATACCATCAATATGGCTCCTATATAATCTCTACATAAATATAAATTTTTAGTAATTCCTAATTTAATTCTTTGTCTGGTAAATCTCTTATTAAACAATATTGTTTTTCTTAGCCAAAGCATTAAAAACAACAATGTCTAATTTTATTTTGGTCAGCAAGTTTTAAAATTTTAAATAGTTAATTTAAAATAATTCACAATTTCAAAAAATACCAATTCCATAAAATGAAACTAATAAAATTATTTTAAAAATTTGACTTTAAGATCTTTCACTTAATAGTATGAAATAATTCAACATATTTATATTTAATTATAAACAAATTTATGAATTATAACAAATTGTATTTCATATGTAGCCCTATTATATATTGATTGACATATCATATAATATAATATAATATCATATCATATAATATCATATCATATCATATCATACTAATTTATAAACACAAAGCGCGTTTTTGTTTGTACACGATAAACAAAAAAATAACTGAACCGATTGCTCTGAAATTTGACATACAGATTCTATATTATCTTGGGAAGGACATAGGCTATGTTTTTTATTGAAAAACATTTTGCTTTCATGAATAAATTAAGTTAACGGTCTCAGCAGTCAGTTTCACCAGCAGTCAGCATATGGCGTCTTGAATCTCGAATATAAACTCTAACTAATCCGCTTAAACTATTATTACCAGGCCAGCTCAGTTGAATGGCTATATCCAACTTTGGGATTCGTATCCTAAACAAGGTGTGACATATCTTTTGATTTTTGTAATTTTATTTTTTCTTATGTGGGAAAATCTCAGTTATTTTCAGTTGGCACCACTACTAAAATATTCACAGTATTTAATTTCAAAAAACGGAAATATATATATATATATATATATATATATATATATATATATATATACGTTGTACATACGGCTTCTACGGAGAATTATTGTATTGGCATATACGAGCTGTTGAATACGATATTCTGGTGCTTCGGGACGATTTCTACGGGGAGTTTCGTGTTCGGATGATAGCATACGATGTCCAGGTGTTTTCGAACGACTTCTACAGGGAGTGTTCTGTTTAGTCCGTAGGAAACAATGTCTAACTTCCTCGAGACATCTACACATACTTTCATGAGCGGACTATAAAATACGATGTTCATGTATCTCTGAACGATTTCTATGGCAAATATCGGGTTTAGTTAATAGGAATCGATGTCCAGTTATGTCGGGATGACTCCCTACGGGTAGTTTCATGTTCAGACGGTAAAATACGATGTTCAGGTGTTTTAGCACGACTTCTATGGGAAGATTCGTGTTGGGTCGTTAGAATACGATGTCCAGATATTTTGGAATGACTTCTACGGAGACTTCCGTCTTTAGTTGATGGGAAACAATATCCACGTATGTCGGAACCAATTCTACGGGGATTTTCGTGTTTGAACGGTAGAATACAATGCCCAGGTGCCTTGGAATAATTTCTATGAGGAGTCGCGTGTTCGGACGATAGAAGACAATGTCTATGGTAGGAGGACATAGAAGGACGACTTCTATGAAGAGGTTCGTATTCTATCATTCAAACACCAAACTCCTAGTAGAATTGGTTCCTGGATATCTGGATATTGTATTCTACCTCCCTAACACAAAATTCTCTACAGCTGCCGTCCCGAGATATTTCCTATAGTCGGAACATGATACTCTCTGTAAACATCGTCTCGATACACTTGGACATTTTTTTCTACCGCTCGAACTCGAAAGTACAATTTTTTCCATTGAAGCTGTATTTAATATACACACACACACACATATATATATATATATATATATATATATATATATATATATATGTATATTAAATACAGCTATATATATGTAAATTACGGCCAATTTATAGTAAGATGGATTTTTATATATATAGTACTTTTTACTTAGATGTTATTGAATTATTTATGTAATCGGTTAATCAGGCGAAACCGAGACGGGGGATGCTAGTATTTATATAACAACGATTGGGAAATGATATGGTCCATCATATCCTCATCGTATTCTACCTCGAATATCTCAATTGCAAATATATCTAGGCCAAATGTATCATGTTGCATAAAAAAAATTTAGTAGATTAATTGAGATTTTTTTCATCAATTTTCTCATGTGAACGTAATTTCATTCTACTTGTTATTTAAAAAAGAAGACTGAAAATAATCAATAGCAGTAGTAATGTTATATCGAAAATCTATACGTACAAAATGAGCACGCGTTATTGGGAATTAGGGTCTAAATAATAAATGTATTAATTTATATTTAATAATTCTAATTTATTTTAAGAAAACAAGAAATGGAAAGCACGACTGTTCTAGGCAAGTAACTACTCACAACTAACTAATAGAGACTTGCAGATGCAGTCTTATAGAGGTGTGTAGAATGAAAAGGTCTCCTGAGATGCAGGAGGTGCCATAAACATTTATGACGGACGACAATGCTTGTATACATAGGAAATAGAGAGATATTTATTTTTGCACCCGGCATATATATATTATGTATATGTCGGGGAAACCCAACACGCCCCCTCAAAAATAAATTAAATTAAAAAATTCAAAAAGATATAGGTAATAGTAAATTTAAGTTCGTGCTCTCCATTTATACCTGGGAAATTACAGAGTCCAACATTTGTTGCACGGATTAGGAAAACCCAGAAAACCTAATCAGACTCATAAAAAAAAATTAAAATATATTTTTTTTGCTAACATTTAAATTAATCAATAGTATATATAATTAAAAAAAATTTATTGCAGGCCCATCGCGGCTCTCAATTCTAAAAATCTTGCTGCTGGTAGTGGCTTCGTTAATGTGTCTGCAACTTGTTTACCTGTGGGAACATATTTTAGCGCAATTATATTCTTTTCAATTTGCTCTCTAGAAAAATGATATTTTATATCTATATGTTTCGATCTTTTATGATTTGTAGGATTATTTGCTATGCTAATACATCCATTATTATCTTCAAATATTATAATTGGTTCTTCAATATTTATATTAATTGTAAACGCTAGAGATTTTAACCATAGGGCTTCTCTCACTGCTTCAAAAAGAGCCATATATTCGGCTTCAGTTGATGAAGCTGCGACTGATGATTGCCTTTTTGTACTCCAACATATCGTGCATTTTTCAAAAAGTTGAAATAAATAACCAGTTGTGCTTTTTCTATCCTTCTCATCACTACCTCCCCAATCTGAATCAACAAACCCGATCAAGATCTTATTATAATTATGTTTTATATAATTTAATTTAATATTTACAGAACCTTTCAAATACCGTAATATTCTTTTCAAATTCTGCCATAGTTCTTTATTATTTTTATTTGTATAGCGACTTAAAATATTTAAAGCAGTACTCAAGTCTGGTCGAGTGCATAGCATTATATACATTAAACAACCAATCAAATTTCTACAAGGAGCTATTTTGTCGTCTGAATTTAATGCTACATAATCTAATTTACTTGGAAGAGGTGTGCTGACAGGATTACAATCTTGCATTTTGAAATTCTTTAAAATAGTTCGTATATAAGCACTTTGATCTAATGTTATTTTATTATTATGTCTTTCTATTTTAATTCCAAGAAAAAGTTTTATATCATTTAAATCTGTCATATGAAATTTATTTTTTAAATAATTTTTAAAATTACTCATTACATCAGCATTAGCAGTAGCAATCAAAAGATCGTCAACATATAAAACTACATATATATTATTTAATATATTTCCATTATCTAATATATATATACATCGGTCAACTGACGAATTTCGAAAACCTTTATTTAACAATGTTTTTTCAAATGTCTCGAACCAACATCTTGCTGCTTGTTTTAGTCCGTAAATTGCTTTGTGCAATTTGCAAACTTTATTATTTTCAACAATTATACCTTCTGGAGCTTTCATAAAAATTTCTTCCTTTAGTATACCATTTAAAAATGCTGTTTTTACATCCATATGATGTATCAATAAATTGAATTGATTCGCAAATGCTATTATAAATCTAAAACTAGAAATTCTTGCAACCGGAGCAAAAGTTTCATTATAGTCTGTTAAATATTCTTGGCTAAAACCGCGTGCAACAAGGCGAGCTTTATATCTAATCGGTTTTCCAAATTCGTCATGTTTAATAGAAAAAATCCACTTACAATCAATAATATTTTTATTTTTTGGTCTATCAACCAAACTCCAAGTTTTATTAATCAAGAGTGAGTTTATTTCTTCTTTAATAGCTTGCTCCCATTGATCTTTATCATTTCTATTTTTAATATCTTCATAAGAACTTGGAATTTGGCTTACAATAGATTGGGCGCACATTATGTATTCATCAGGTATATCGTCTTCGTTATAAGATATTGGATTATTTAGTTTTAACCTTTCACTCCTTCTATTACTCAATTGTTCTTTAGATTCGTTATTAATATTTCTATTTTTTTAATGTAGAATTAAAATTCGAATTTTCGATGCAATTTTCATTTGGCCCATCAGGTTTACAGATAGCTTCGGATTTATCCTTATCAGATTTACAGTTTTTATTTATATCTGATTTTTCACTATCAGATTTACTGTTTTTATTTATATCTGATTTACTGTTAATTTTTGTACCTGATTTATCATTTCTGATTGGATGACAGTTTACTGATGTTGACTCGACATCAGTTGTATCAGTTTCATTTAAAACGTTTTTATCATTACTATGATATTGCCTCATTTTTGGTCTTGTCGTTAAGTAATTAATTTCATCGAAAATTACGTCTCTTACGACAACATATTTTTTATTTTCTACATTCCAAACTTTGTACCCGTTTGGTTCGTATCCAACTAATATGCCTTTCCAAGACTTCTCTTCAAATTTTGATTTTTTGACTTTATTAAGTACAAAAACTGTAGAACCGAGAACACGTAAGTATTTAACTGAAGGCTTTTTATCATGCCACATTTCATATGGCGTTTTCTCGCACTTCAATGCTTTTGTTGGTGTTAGATTAATTAAATACGTAGCAGTTAAAACTGCTTCTCCCCAAAAAGATTTATCCAACTTTGCACCAAAAATCATAGCGCGAGCTTTTTCTATAATCGTGCGATTCATACGCTCCGCGACCCCATTTAATTGCGGCGTTCGAGGGACAGTTAAGTGAAAAGTAATGCCTTTTTCAGTAAAAAAATCTTTCATTTCGTTCGACAAATACTCTCTCCCATTATCGCAATATAAATTAACTAATTTTAATTGAAAATGATTTTCACTTTTGCGAACAAAATCTTTAAAAACAGAAAAAACGTCTGATTTATACGTAAGCAAATACGTTACCGTATAATGAGTAAATTCATCAACAAAAATTACAAAATAATTTTTATTGTTTACGGTAGAAGGAGTGATTGGTCCGCAGACATCAGAATGAACAATAAACAATGGCCGCTTGACATGACTTTTATCTTTCATTTTTTGAAATGATAATTGAGTTTGTTTACCATTTATACAAGCTTCACATAAATAATCTGATGGTATAATATTATTTAATTTGTCAGTGTCAACTACCAATTGTTTATCCCTCAATTCTACAAATTTAAATTTACCAATATGTCCCAATCTTTCATGCCAGAGTTCATAATTACTATTTATAGCCTGATTTAATTGATAACGTTTATAAACAGGATGTATATTAATTCTGAACTCAAGCATAATTAAATTACTTAAAAGTTTACCTGTTATTAAAACGGTACCTCCCTTTTTTATTTGTACACCGTCCTGGTCGAAAACTATAGTCATTCCAGCCTTCTGCATCTTCCTAACTGATAATAAATTTTGGGGGATGTCTGGACAGTATAAAAAATCTTCTATAACTCCTTCAATACCCATGTTACTGATAACATGTATGGTGCCCCTTTTTGTAGCTGTTATAAAGACGCCATTCTTTGCCACAGAAATGCTGATTGGTGTTTCCAGAATAACACTTTTCTCAAAAAATTTTTCGTCATTAATTAAATGGTCCGATTCTCCGGAGTCTAGAATGAACGTTAATTTATCCTCCGCCGTTTGGAAATCTGCAGCCATAAATGCAAATTTAGCATCTTTATTTGACGAGTTCATTGTAGCAAGGGCTTTCTTATTACTATTTTGATTTATTTTTATGAACTGTTTTTTATAGAAAAAACAATCTTTTTGTAAATGTCCTATTCTGGCACAAAATCGACACTTTCTTTGTTTAAAATATGATTTCTTGTTTTCATCACGCTCACGATGTTGAAATTTTCTTGAAAAATTGTATGGGCGACTTTTCTTATTCACTTTACACTCTCGTTCAGCATGTAATACTTTAGCACTCGTATCGCTGTTTTCAATTTTAAGTTTAGTTTCATGATCCAAGAGTCTCGTTTTTACAAATGATAACGTTAAGTTATCTTCACATAATGTTTCTATTGCGGTTATGACACCTTCATAAGCTGATGGAAGTGTTAATAACAAATGCGAAACTTTATCCGCTTCTTCAATTCTTGCGCCTGCCGCCACTAATTTTGTCACTAAATCATCAAAAATTGCAAAATGTTTAATTAAAGTTAAGTCACCTTCTAACTTCAACGATAACAGCTTTTTTCGAAGAGCAATTTGCGAAGCTAAACTTTTTCTCTCATATATTTGATCCAATTTTTGAAAGATTTGTTTAGCAGTAACATCATTATCCACAAAACCGAGGAAAGAATCTGATAAGTATTCTATTAAAACACTTTTTGCAATATTTTCGGCCTTTTTCCACTCCTCAGATAAAGTTGCTGGAATTTCTTGGTCTACAACTTCGATTACGCCAAGTTCCATAAATAAAGCACGGACTCTTAGTTTCCATACATTATAACGATCTCCATCAAAAGGCTTGATATTTCTTTTGATTTTTAATGACTCCATTTTGCTACAATTTTTTTTAATTTAACACTCTGAAGTATCAGACTTAATTAATATATATAGCACGTATACTCTTATATTATTTAATACACGTATATTATTATTTTATTAACGTATATATTTTATACACTTTATTATTAATACACACGATTAATACACTTATTATTAATACACGCGAATAATACACTTATTATTAATACACACGGTTAAACACTTATTATTATATTATTAACTTATTTATTTTATACACTTTTATTATATATATATATATATATTTTTTTTTTTATATATATATATATTTTTTTTTTTTAACTACGCAACTGAGCCCATAACCTATTGGGAATTAGGGTCTAAATAATAAATGTATTAATTTATATTTAATAATTCTAATTTATTTTAAGAAAACAAGAAATGGAAAGCACGACTGTTCTAGGCAAGTAACTACTCACAACTAACTAATAGAGACTTGCAGATGCAGTCTTATAGAGGTGTGTAGAATGAAAAGGTCTCCTGAGATGCAGGAGGTGCCATAAACATTTATGACGGACGACAATGCTTGTATACATAGGAAATAGAGAGATATTTATTTTTGCACCCGGCATATATATATTATGTATATGTCGGGGAAACCCAACACGCGTAAATCTCTATTTAATAATAAATTTTTTTAAAAAATCCAAGAATTGAGCAAACTTTTAATTTGTTTCGTTACATCGCGAAATGCCGATCATTTGGCCTTATCGTCCCTATTCGTGCGGCGATCCTGTTGTAAAATAGTTAGAAACTGATTGTTAAACAAGTAGTACTTGTATCGAATTAAGAAGCGTTTTTTCTTTGATAAAATTACAGAAAAATAGACCATTCTCAGAAGCTAAAAATACTTCATTCCTTGATTCCCTGATTTGAACTTCAATTTTAAGCATTTACATACAAACATTGTGTTATCGCGTCTAGATAAGCAGCATGTGTATCTGAAATTTATCACCTGCATTGAAATTAATTTTGCTCTATATTTAGTAATAATTTTTCCTTTCAAGCACCTAAAATTTGGAAATCGAAAACAGATTTAGATAAGATCAAAAAGAAATTGATTGCTTGCATGATCATAATTCTCATTAATTTATTAAAAATAAAAAATAAAAAAAAATTAAAATAAAATAAAAATTAAAAATAAAAATTAAATTAAAAATTAAATTAAAATTATAATGACAGTCAGATTGTCCTTGTTTACATTCACCCCCGTAGACTAATCTGAAAATAAAATATTAGCTGAAAAAATTCTTTGTTAGTAAAGTGCAGTCTGACTGTCCCCAACACCCTTACCTAATTGAAGACTTGTCCAACGTTTCGAGCTCGGTACGGCTCCTCATCAGGGACTAATCTAAACCTTATATTCTAATCTATATATACCCATCCCCACCACCAAATTTAGTAAATTAAATATAAATTCCCCCTCTTTAGATTTTAATTCACACCACCAATTCGGAAACAAAATTGGAGCATTAAAAGGTGTCATTGACAGAGCAATTATATTGTCACATAAAGATTTTAGACAAAATAATTTACAGATAGTAAGAGAGACTTTCATTAATAATGGTTATCCAATTCAATTTATTAATAGATTAATTGCTGAGAGATTGTTTGACATTTATAATACCGAAAATAGACATAGTGCAGGAATTGATGTTAACGGAGGCAAAATTATTGTCTTGCCATATGTTCGAGGATTGTCTGAAAGAATAAAAAGAAATTTTCGGAAATATAACATTCAAATTTTCTTTAAAAATAGCAATAATTTGAGTAGATTGTTTAATAATTGCAAAGATAAGGATGATTTATGCTTAAAATCAGGAGTTGTTTACAGGATTAATTGCATGGATTGTGATAAATACTATATTGGACAAACAGGTAGATATTTAAAAAAGAGAATTTATGAGCATAAATATAATTTACGTAGCTCACATATTACTTCTGGTTTAAAAGAGCATTGTTTAAAGTTTTTACATTCTTTTGATTTTGTGAATGTTGATATTTAGGAAAATGGTATTAATAATAAGTATAAACGGGAGAGTCTTGAAAGTATTCACATTTCCAGGAATCGAAATATTGTGAATTTAATGTTAGAGTCTGGTAGATTGGACAGTGTTTATCATTCCTTATTAAATTGATTGGTTTTGGACAATTTGTGTAGAGGGGGAATTTATATTTATTTACTAAATTTGGTGGTGGGGATTGGTATATATAGATTAGAATATAAGGTTTAGATTAGTCCCTGATGAGGAGCCGCAGCGAGCTCGAAACGTTGGACAAGTCTTCAATTAGGTAAGGGTGTTAGGGACAGTCAGACCCGACTTTACTAACAAAGAATTTTTTCAGCTAATATTTTATTTTCAGATTAGTCTACGGGGGTGAATGTAAACAAGGACAGTCTGACTGTCATTATAATTTTAATTTAATTTTTAATTTAATTTTTATTTTTAATTTTTATTTTATTTTAATTTATTTTTTATTTTTATTTTTATTTTATTTTTAGAATGAATTGACTGGACTGTAAGACCAATAAAAAAATATTTATTAATTTATATTCAGTATGATTTGGCATACAGAGCCATTTTATAAGAGGAGGACAAAGAAAGATAGACAGATATATATATATATATAATGGTCGAAAAATATCAACTTTTTGAAGTGGACGCTGCATTGAAGCAGCTTTTTATACAGCATCGACGATAGGTAATTTACGGTCAATTATTTATAGTAATACAGATTTTTATATATTATAGAATACTTTTTACTTAAATATAATTGAATTGTTTATGAAATCGGTTCAATTATTATCTTGGGCAAAACCGAGACGGGAGATGCTAGTATATGTATATTGCATATATTTCTGTTATGTAAATTAAATATCGTGAATATTTTAGTAGCGGTGCTAACTGAAATTAAAGCAAAATGATGGGCTGCGAATAGCATGCATATTTTGTAAGCGGTCGTTGGATAGTGCTTTTTGATGAAAAAGTGACCATATATATATATATATATATATATATATATATACATATATATATATTGTTAAATATAGTGTAAATTTATATTGTAAGCAGGTAAAAAAGGGCGTACGGACAAACTGTCTATTGCGGAGGGAAAGGGAAAAACCCATCGTTGTCTGTACTGAGACTTTCTTCATTCAATCCTTCACTCTATAGATATATATATATATATATATATATATATATATTTACATGGTAGTAGAGCTTGGTTTAAAAAAAAAAATAATATATATATATATTATAATTATATTGTGAAGTTAAAAAGTGTATTGTGAAGCATCATACAAAAATAAGTGAAAAGGAAGTCTGTATCATTGTGTGAAGAAAATTCTAGATAATAACAGACAGAATGCCAGATGATATGAAAATACCCGTATTTGATGGTGCAGATTATAAAGTGTGGAAAATGCGGCTAATAGCCTTTCTGAAACATAGAAAATGTGAAGAACCGACAAGACGGGAATAAGAAGAAGCTACTGATAAACAGTAATTGGATCAAGCTGATATTAAAGCTATTAATTGCATATACAGTGCTTTGTCAAATGATCAAATGCAATACATAAGCGAAGAGTCATCAGCCTATAACATAATTCAGAAGTTAGACCGTTTATACTTAAAAAAATTGACGGCTTTGTACATAAGCATTCGCAATCAAATTGAAAAACTGAAGCTTCGAGATTTTGAAGATACCTCGACATTTCTTTGTTCATTTGAAACATTAATAAATGAGTTGAAAAGTGCGGGTGCAGAAATTCAGGAATCAGAAAAACTAAATTATATTCTAAGAACACTTCCGAACTCGCTTAGTCATATAGGAGATTTAGTTGATATTTTACCTGAAGAAGAGAGAACGTGTGATTTTATAAAAGATAAAATGAAATTGGCAGAAATAAGAGACAAGGAAGAAAATGGAAAAAATAAAGGTTCGAGTGTTTTCAAAACGGAGAACAGAGGCCATGAAAAAATATGCTACAAATGCGGAAAATCCGCGCATTTACAGTACAATTGTAAAAGTACAAAACCGAACGGGAAAAACCAAGGTTAAAGTTTTGTGAGTGGAACGGCTCAATATCGAGGGGGCAATAGTTCTGCACATGGGGCCCAGCAGCATCAACAGCGTTCAACAATCGGTGGATACGGAGGAGTAGGTAGAAACGGCGGTCATGGGATTAGCCATCGTGGCAGCTGGAAAAACCAACACCTTAATGCGAATTATAGCTACCGTAATAAAGATGCTAATTTAGAAAATTTCTACAGCGAGATAGAACTGGAAGGCAAAGGTATGCGTATGGATACTAATACGATGGTTGATGCGAATTATAATATTAATAATAATAATATCGAATGGATCCTAGACAGCGGGTACGGATCATACAATAAATAATGATGAATATTTCTCAGATTCTATTAATTTAAAATTTCCAATAAACGTAAAAGTTGGTGATGGAAGAATATGTAAAGCCACTAAAGTTGGGAATGTTGTTAGTTATTTTAATGTCTTCGGCGAGCTTAAGGGAATAAAAATGTCAAACGTATTTTTTGTGAAAGAAATGGATAGAAATTTAATAAGCTATGGTTAAATTACAAATAAGTATAAAATTGTATCTAATCAGATTACTTCCAATATTTATAACAAAGAAGGAAATATAATTGCTATAACATTTAAACAAAATTGTTTATACAAAATGTGCAGTACGATTATATATAAAGAAAGTAACATTGCATCTAGTAGTAAAAATAATATGACCTTGAAAGAAAGATATCATAAACTATTGGGCCATGTCAATTTTAAATATTTAAATATTTTAAGTAAGCAAAAACTCATTGAGGGTTTGTCAGATGATCTAGAGATAGAATATTTAAAATGCGAAACATGTATTCATAACAAAATGCACAATGTACCTTTTGCGAATAATAGAGAAAAAGCACGGGACTTGTTAGAAATAGTATACACCGACTTAAATGGACCACATAATACATCGGGATATAATGGGGAAAAATAATTTTTAACATTTATTGACGATTACAGTAAAGCAGCAAGACTTTATGTAATAAAATCTAAAACAGAAGTTTTCACTTGTTTTGAGGATTATATTAATAAAATGGAAAATTTTACAGGAAAAAAACTAAAAAAATTTAGGTGCGATAACGGGAAAGAATATATAAATTCAGAGATTTACAAGTTAGCTAGGAAAAAAGGTTTTTTTATAGAACCATGTCCTCCATATACGCATCAGTTAAATGAAACCGCAGAGAGATGTAATCGATCGATCATGGAAATGGCTAGATGCTTATTAGAGGAGGCAAAAATAAATATAAGATTTTGGCGAGAAGTAGTAAAATCGGCTGCGTACTTAAAGAATAGAACATTAACAAATATAGTAGAAAAGAAAACACCTTTTGAAATTTTAATGGGAAAGAGACCGAATATTGAAAATTTAAAGTTATATGGGAGTAAAGTTTTTATACGTGTTCCAGAACAACTAAGAAAGTCAAAATGGGATAGAAAAGCCGATATGGGAATACTAGTAGGTTATGTGGATGTAGATTATAGAGTTTTGATCGGTAATAGAATTGTTGTAGCGAGACATGTTGATATCATAGAAGAAGATATTAAATTTGTAGATTTTAAAGGAGATAGCGAAAATGAGGAGATAAAATCTGTAGATGGAGATGATGAATCAGAAATTGACGAAATTGACAACAAAGCAACAAATGAAGAAGTAGACGTAAGATCGAATGTACAACGCAAACAAGATTCTAAAAACTCAAATATTAGGCGATCAAATAGGGTTAAAGCTCAACCAGCGAGATATACGGATGAAGATTATGTACGTACAAATTATATTTACGTTAATCTTGTAAGTGCGGATACTCCGATTAACTACGAAAATGCAATAAAAAGTATTGAAGGGCATTTCTGGACAGAAGCCATGGATAAGGAAATGGACAGTCTATATAAAAATCAAACATGGAAATTAGTGGAAAAACCAAAAAATAAAAAATTATTAGATTTAAAGTGGGTTTATAGTAAAAATTTAAACAATGTTTTTAAAGCTCGATTAGTTGTAAGAGGTTTTCAGCAAAATGAGATAGTAGATGATATTTATTGACCAGTAGCTAAAATGCAGACTTTGAAAATTTTATTATGCTATTGTTGTCAGTATGGACTTAAAATTATGCAGATGGATGTTGAAACGGCATTCTTGAACGGAAGAGTTAAATCAGAGGTATATGTAAAACAACCAGAAGGTTACAATAATGATTCAGACAAAGTGTGTTAATTAGAAAAAGCGTTGTATGGATTGAGAGAAAGCCCGAGAGCTTGGTAGGAATGTTTTGACAAATATTTAAGAACCTTGAATTTTAAGCGCAGCGATAATGATTACTGTTTGTATACTATGAATGACAAGAATGATACTGGATTGAGTGCAAATAAAATGCACGTTATGCGACAAATTGATGCAGCATAACCATTTAGGAATAAATAAATAAAGACGTTTGATGGTTAACAATATTTAATAAATTAATGAAAATAGTTATAAATACATATTGGTAGCACGCACTGTCTATGAAAGAAGGTAGACGTGTGTACGCTTCGAGCGTTTGTCGAAAACTGAAAACATGTATTCTCGTCGGAAGGAAGGAAACGAAGCAGGTATGGCCCTTAGATTTTAGTCTAAACTATTATAAAAACAAAGGTGAAGGAGACAAACTTGCCCTCGTCGGAAAATCCCAAGAGCTCCGAATGGGCCGGACATGGCACATATCTGTAGTGTCTCGTCCTGGTTTATAAGTTTATTACGGTACCCCTTTATTGTACCAGTACGGTCTTAACCAGTCATAAATTAAGCAATCACATAGATCGATGGCCATACCTCTCTTCATCCGCTTACAAACGTTTGCTTATATGAGAAAATCTAAAGTAAATAAAGACGAATGTATAAAATATATAAGTATAAATATAACTATAACTACAACATTTTCAATTGGGCATATGAATTTTTATCGTAGATACGCATATTTCTCACATAAAATTCTTCATTAGTAGAATAAAAATAAAATTAAAAAAAGGGAATGCTCTCTACGGAACAGACTCCCCCCGTTGAGAAGTTTCTGAACAACTACTATAATCAATTACACTTAATACATATTTAATGGCATTAATATGATAGTAATATTATCAGTTTATATATTGTCCTTTATTGGCAATACTGCCAGTTGTCTAACACTACGTTTTAATTCACTTTTAGCTATTCGAATGGTGACTGTACGGACTATTCCGTCTGCACCTGGATGTGTTTTAACAATTCTTCCTAAAGGCCAGTGCATTGTTGGTCCAAGATTATCCTTCAAAAGGACAATGGTACAATCCTTCACTGGATTATCACCTTTCGTCCATTTATGGCGAACATTTAGTTCGTTAAGGTATTCCTTGTGCCACCTTAACCAAAAATCTCTACGCAATTTTTGCAAATACTGCCAGCTCGATAGTCGATTCAGAGGCGTGTCAGTGTAATCGATTGATGGCAAACTCGTTAGCGTTTCTCCGATTAGAAAATGACCGGGAGTAAGGGCAAGGAGATCATTTGGATCACTGGATATTGTACACAAGGGATGGGAATTTACAATAGCTTCTATTTCAATAGCGAAGGTACTGAACTCTTCAAACGTGAACAACGGTTGATTAATTATTCGTTTTAAATGGTGTTTAAATAACTTAACAGTCGATTCCCACAGACCGCCAAAATGAGGCGCAAAAGGTGGTATAAAGTGCCATTTAATGCCTTGATCATTTAAAAAATTGACCGTTTTATGCTGATGAGTTTCAGTATGGAAAAGTTGGTATAACTCTTGTAATTGATTATTCGCCCCTACGAAATTTGTGCCATTGTCGGAATGTATATTTTGAGGCTTACCTCGGCGCGCAATGAAGCGTTTTAACGCAGCGAGAAATCCGTCTGTACTCATATCACTCACGACTTCTATATGTACAGCCTTCACTACTAAGCAAACGAAGATAGCGACGTATGATTTTATAAAAATTTTATTGCGATGCTTTTTTTGTTTTATAAAAAACGGCCGCAATAGTCAACACCAACATTAATAAAGGGACGAGCTTGCCTTATACGGATGCTGGGTAAGTTTCCCATTTGATAATTAACCGTTGAAGGTTTTGCGCGAAAGCATTGTACGCATCGTCTTATAATTTTACGCACCTGATTGCGCCCGTCCATAATCCAAAATTTTTGCCGAAAAATATATAATGTTGTTTGAATTCCGGGATGATAGTTATTTTCGTGACATTCCCTTATTATTAAAGTAGTAACGTGGTGAGATTGAGGCAGAAGTATCGGATGTTGCTGTTCATATGAAATATTTGCATTTTGTAAGCGACCTCCCACTCTCAATATCCCCGCATCGTCGATAAAGGGATCTAGCGCAATCATTCTTTTTTGTTTCCCTTTTTACAGGTAAGCTCGTCAATTTTATCATTAATTAAAGATCGTTGAGTCAATTTTATAATAGTTTTCTCTGCATTTAACAGTTCTTCGGCTTGCAAGAAGCCGTTAAAAGTATTGCTTCTTTTCATACGCAAGCAGTATGCTACTATGCGTTTTAATTTCTTGTAAGATGAAAACTAATTTAAAAACTTTGATGATACTGAATCTGCAGTAAAACAGTGCATTGTTCTTGATTCCGGCAATATATTAGAAGATTTTACTTCAAGGAAAGGCCACGTCGATTCGTCATTTTTCAACCAGCTTGGACCTACTGCCCATAAACTATTTTTTAAAAAATCAACTGGTAATTGACCGCGAGATAAGGAATCGGCTGGATTATCCTCCGAGCGAACGTGGCGCCAATCTTCGATTTTCGTTTTTCTTTGAATATCCGCCGTACGATTGGCGATGAAAGATTTTAAAATATGAGGCGATGTTCTAATCCACTGAATAGCGATCGTAGAAACGGTCCAAAAAATGACTTTCTCGAATGAAATTTTTAATGTAATGTTTACTTGCTCATACAGCGTGGAAAGTAGCTGCGCTCCACACAACTCAAGTCGCGGCGTTGAAAGTGTTTTTAAAGGAGCGACACGTGATTTTGCACACAACAAAAAACATCCCGTTTTATTTTGCTCGTCAGTAGACTTAATATAAATGCAAACGCCATATCCTCGATCGCTCGCATCACAAAACCCATGCAATTGAACTGATTTTGAATTTGAAACAATAACCTTTCTTTTAAATTGCATGTTATTTAACACTGGTAATTGATTATAAAACGAATGCCACACGGTGTATAACTTGGAATTGACTCGTCCCAATTTAGTTTTGATTGCCAAAGACCTTGCATTATTGTTTTTGCATATAGTATTACTGGACCAAGTAAACCTAACGGATCAAAAATTTTAGTGATCTGTGACAACTCCCCTTTTATTTTTAGCTGCTTCAGCATCTAAACAAGTAATTTTGTATTTAATTGTGTCCGATTGTGCATTCCAAGAAATTCCGAGAATTTTCAAAGTTTGATTGCCGTTTATCTGGAAATTGATTTCTCTTTCCTCAGAGGCTACTCCCTCTAAGATTTCAGGTTTATTGGCTGCCCACTGACGCAAATTGAATCCACCGCGTTTCAATAGTTGAATCAACTGCACCCGAATTTCGCACGCGTCTTTAACTGTGTCGGCTCCCGTTAAAAGATTATCCACATAAAAATCTCGTTTAAGAATTTTGGAAGCAATTGGATATGCGTATCCTTCATCATCAGCCAATTGGTGCAAGCATCGAATCGCTAGATACGGAGCAGGAGCTAAACCGAATGTGACCGTGTGAAGCTGGAAAGTTAATGTAGTATCAGCAGTAGATACGCATATTTCTCACATAAAATTCTTCATTAGTAGAATAAAAATAAAATTAAAAAAAGGGAATGCTCTCTACGGAACAGATACTATGTTTTTAATATTATTTGTTGATGATTTATTAATATGCGGTAAAAATGTTCAACAAATAAATCGGATAAAGAAATTACTGACATAACGATTTCAAATGAAGGATTTAGGTGAGGTTCAAACGTATTTAGGTATAGAAATTAATTATGATTGTAATAAAGGTGAGATGAAATTAAATCAAGGAAATTATATTAAATCGTTAGCCTTAATATATGGAGTCGAGAATTCATACTTATATAGTACTCCTATGGAACAGAATTTAAAATTAGATATTGCGTATCTAAGGATTTAAAATTTAGAAATTTAATTAGTGTATTATTATATATAAGCACAGGCACTAGATTAGATGTAAGCTATGCAGTAAATTATTTAAGTCGTTTTTAAAATAGTTATAATGAAACTCATTTTAAGTACGCATTAAGAATTTTAAAATATTTATATCTAACAAGAAATTTAGAACTAACATATAAGAGGAAGTTAAAGGCTGATTTGATTGATTGTAATGTTGACGCGGACTGGGCAGGCCGACGTAAATGATAGAAAATCAACAACTGGTTATATAATAAGAATGTATGAAAATGTAATTTATTGGAGGTCGCGGAAACAAAGCTCTGTAGCTAAATCATCGACTGAGGCGGAGTATGTAGCATTGTCTGAGAGTGTGAGTGAGTTAAAAGTATTTAAACGCATTTTAAATGATTTTAATTTTAATTCAGAAAAAGCAATTTCCATATATGAAGATAATTCAGGCGCGATTAATATAGCTAAATTTGGAAATTTTAATAAAAAGTCTAAATATATAGAAACTCATTATCACTTTGTTAATGAAAATTATGTTAATTGTATAATCGACATACAGAAAGTAGACTCAGAAAATAATATAGCGAATATACTGACTAAATCATTAGGCAAAAACAAGTTTGAGCAATTTAGAAAATTACTAAATACAATTTAAATTTTAAGCGGATATAAGAATTTCTTTGTTTATGTATTCTATATATATATTTATGTAGGTTAGCTTATAATCATATAAATTTAAGTAGGTGTGTTGAATATAGTGTAAATTTATATTGTAAGCAGGTAAGAAAAGGGCATACGGACAAACTGTATATTGCGGGGGGAAAGGGAAAAACCCATCGTTGTCAGTACTGAGACATGCTAGGGTCATCTCCACATTATTGTGGAAGTTCAGTTAAGAGAGAGCCATCAGCCAAGGATGAGCTGCATGAACATTGTATAGTATAGACCTTGAATGAGTCGTGTATTTGTTAAATATATCATTGTATTAATTAGTATTATTATAGTTTATATTATATACATTAAAAAAATAAAGTATTCTTCATTCAATCCTTCGCTCTATATATATATATATATATATATATATATATATATATATATATATATATATATATATCTGAGGAATACGTTCCTGAATAGTTGATGAAACAGAAACTAAATTTTATGCAGCATAATTTCACTAAGTCGCCGCAATATATTTTCTAACTGTGCGCTACGATCGATTTTAACTTCTGCTTTTAGTAAAGAGCATTCATAAGCACATGTGGCATCATGCGAAAACGTAATATGCGCGTGGCCTTGTCTTCGTTGGGGTTTGATAGGACCCATTCGGCAAATCAGATCAATGAGTCTAGGTAGTGCTCCTCCCCCGCTCCCTTCTTGGTACCTTGGTTTCTTGGCAACCAAGGAGCTCGCCTATTCATTCAGCGTTCGATATTGTTGTAATTCAGTCGTAGTTAAAACTTATTTCTATGTCATTATTGCATATTTGAGTTCTAGTTTACAATTAGATAGTGTATATTTGTATATTGAACTACCTGTGTGTTAATGGTGTGAAAGCATAGGCGTATCAGTGGGATAAAATACTGGGTGTTCGTGGAGGTTACGTATCCGAAAGTGCTCCTAGTGGCACTTGTGCCCCGTGACTTTTGCCCGTGGTTAGGGCTGCTCCCGTTCCCAAGACGTTTGGACCAGGGTGCAGAGTAGGAGGTAATTTTGTCGAGCATTGAACATCCCTTCCTCTCGGACCTCATCACGTGTAATCACGATTGTGCCTAGTTGTGCAAATTTATATCTGATTTCTTTAATAATCATGAATTATCAAAATAAATAACAGAAGAATGTTCTCTTAAAACATTGTTTATTCAAGATAATTAATTCATTTTCATGAGTCCACGCGTGGACAAAATGATGTGAAAAAACTATTTACCTAGTATTATTTTTTAGGATTTAAATATATTTTATGTAAACTATACATATTATTATTTATAGGTATGCATATAAAATGCACTTAGCCTTTGGTTTTTTTGGTCTATTGTTTTAAGACGTTATTGCGTAATATAAATTATGTTTTCTTCACTAATTCGGAAGATTTTAGAAAAATATTTTGTATAAATATAATTTTGGTACATGAGCAATTTTTTGTTTTACTATGAAAAGATTCACAATATAATTACATATATTCTTCTGTATCTATTTTTTTCTTAATATATTACGGAATTTAGAAAAATATATTACATAAATTTTTATTAAAGTACATTTAATATTTATTAGTTGTAAATTTCTGAATATGTTAAGAACATATATTATTATGTTCCCCTTTATTGTAATTAGTAGGACATCTGACTATGTCAGTAAACTGATTTTTAATATAATTATAGAATACTTTTTGTGTTAATATATTTGGAACTTTCGGAAAGTATTTTATATACTTTTTTTAGAAATTGCATGAGAAGATGTATTTACAATTCTTACTCTGCTAAGAACACATCAAACCCGCCTATCTATTCTACTTTTGTTAAAAGTTATTTTTTGGATTATTATATACTAATGTATAAAGACAAAGCGCGTTTTTGTTTGTACACGATAAATAAAAAAACTACTGAACCGATTGCTCTGAAATTTGACATATAGATTTTACATTATCTTCAGAAGGACGTAAGCTATGGTTTTTTTTTATTGAAAATCCTTTTTCTTTCCTCAATAGATGAAGTTAATGCTCTTAGCAGTTAGTTTCACCACGAGTCAATATATGACGTCTTGAATCACGAATATCAACTCCAAGTAGTCCGCTTAAACTATTCATACAAGGCCAGTTCATTTGAATGATCATATCCAACTTTGGGATTAGTATCCTAAAGATGGTGTAATTTTACCCAGTATTATCCTTTTTGTTCCTCAAGTTAAGCTGATACTATCCATACCTTGTGGATATCTTTTGCTTTTTGTAAATTTTCATTTCTCTTATGTGGAAAATTCTCTTTCTTTCCCTCCCTCCCTCTTCTCTTAAAAAATGGTTGTGTATACCAAATCATACAATTTGCAACGACAAATTATGTTTTACTTATTACACTTTATATTATCTACACAGATGACATAGGCGATTTTTTTTAGTTTGAACAAAAGAAATGATGGAAAAATAGTGTTCTTTACGAACAATCTCGAAAATATGTATATATATATATGACATCGTCAGTTCTACATGAAAAGGTTATCTAGCGTCCGCTTCACAAATATGCTATTCGCAGACTATCATTTTGTTTGAATTTCAGTTGGCATCACTGATAAAATATTTTCGGTATTTAATTAATTAGGAGGCGAACATAGTTTTCAACCTTCACGTTTAGATGGTGATATAAGTAGTACGAAAAGCCAGATGTGTCGAATGTAGTACTTATTTTTTAGTTTTGGTATTTACCCATAAAATTCAGTTAACAGGCACGATCATTTGTGTAAACATTATAATTTTTTCATCAGTGAATAATGAATCGTGATAAATCGTTTTTTCGACATGTCTATTTGTACTATTTTGATTTGAAAAAAGTGTAGCAGAAACTTATCGATTGCTTCAAGAATGCTATGGTAAACAAATTTCATCGCTTACAAGATGTAAAGAGTAGTTTCAGCGATTTAGAAGTGGAGATACTAATGTTAATGACAAAGAACTTTCTGGACAACCGAAAAAGTTTGAAGATATTCAATTGCAAGCATTATTGAATAAAAACTCAGCTCAAACGCAGAAAGAACTCGCTAATAAATTAGTAGTCAGTGATAGAGCAGTTGAAAAATATTTATATGCAATGGGCAAGATTCATAAAGAAGGAAAATGGATGCTACATGATTTGACCGAAAGTGCCATTATGAATCGGTACAACATCGTACTGTCTTTGCTTACAAGGCAAAAAAAAGAAGAGCTTTCTGTGGCGTACTATCATTGATGATTAAAAATGGATCTACTATGACAATCCTAAGTGCAAAAAGTCATGGGTAGACCCAAACCAACCGTCCACATCGACATTAAACGGAACATCCACGACCAAAAGTATTGCTGTGCATTTGGTGGTACAGCAGAATCAAAACCATCATTGCCGATGTATACAAATTCCAACTGAATAAATTACAGCAGTAATTGATAGAACGTAGATCAGTAATCGTGAATAATAGGGGCAAAGTCATTCTCTTGCATGACAACGCTCGGCCACATGTTGCGAAAGACTTCTAAAACAGCCTGTTGGAGCTCGAATGGAAGTATTGCCGCATCTAGCTTACTCGCCACAAATAGCGCCTTCTGATTACCACCTATTCAGATCGATGCAGCACGACCTCGTTGATAGAAGTGCGAAAATTTGTGGATGATTGGATCGTCTAAAAACCGCCATCGGTCTTTCGCCACGGTATCGCCGTATTGCCCGAGAGATGGAAAAATATAGTGGAAAATGATGGAAAATATTTTGATTAAGCTAACATGTATCCATTTTCCATCAGAAATGTCCTTTGTCCGTTAAAAAAGTTCTGAAACTAAGTTCATCTCTGAATACTGTATAATAGTTGAAAAACTTTCTCAAAGTTTGTATGTATTTCTTTACTTTATTATCTCTATTATTTATCGGATAATGTCATATAAACAATAGTACAAAGATAAAAGGTTGGGTCTAAACTCTGTTATTATCAAATTGATAACAATAGTAAATTAATTAATTTATACTATTAATTTTTTTCGACATAATTACACTTTTAGAATTTTCAATTGTATTTACAACTTAAAACAAGTACTTATCTGAAATTCCAGCCCTTGTCAATAGGCATAGATAAAGATTTGGTCTTTAATATTTTCTAAATTCTTTCATTAATATCAAAGACTTTTTGCATTTGAATCAAATTTGTATTTTTTAAAAAAGAAAAAAAATTGTAAAAACATTTGTAATTCTTCGATTAAAAGGCCTAGCTGAATAAGATGGCCGAAAATGTCCCCAGCGGCACTGCTACAAGGACAGTAGTTTCATGTACTATATAATAAAAACCTTTTTTTGTAAAATATTTAGAGTCAGAAGTGATCAGGTGGTCTTCGCAAATCTAATTTTACAAACCTCTTCAAATTTTGTTTTGAAATATCTTTGCTTGTGAAAAATCTAGCTAAACGAGCTGGGCATAAAAAAGTTGTCTTTAAACGATCTGTCTAAAAACTACTATTTATATATATATATATATATATATATATATATATATATATATATATATATATATATAGATCAATTCGAATTTTCGGAGCGATTTAAAATTTTCGAAATTCCTTAAAAAAAAAAAAACAAAAATAAAGTATAACAATGGTCTGGAAAAATTTTATTTCATTGATCACTTAAAAACATATTTTTTCCTTATTTTTTACTCATTGCACATCATGAAATTTACCAAAAAAATTGTGCTATTTTATATCAAAATTATATAGTACTAAGCTTTATATATAATTTAACAAATGGAAAAAGACATAATTATATGTTTTTCATACACAATTGATATTTTTTATTTTGCTAAAGATTATCTGTATAGAGAATAAGTAACTTCTGGAATCACCTTAGTTTTTATTATACTGATGTGTAAGAATAATACCGAAAAAGCTATACAATCATCGAAACTAGTAGACGTGGATTTTAAAGAGAAAAATTTTATACTTTGATGTTTTTTTGCATTTATCTTCAGCGAACTAATGGATAAATGATTATAAACGTCTTCTACTATAATTTATATCATTTATAACAGGTGTAACGTTTTCTGTTTCTAAGATTTTGCTCCAGTTTTTATCTAGTCGTATTAATTTAATCTGCAATGTGACATGAGAGAGACAATGTATTATTACTGTTACATATGAGAAACGACCGATCGTTCTCATACGAATAGTACATTTACAAAGTAACGTAAAATACATTTTTATTCAATAAATTTGGTCTGCAGTGAATATAACAGTTGTAACGTTTAAATTTGATATAACAAGATCGTACTTGGATTTTAATAACTTCAACGGCTTCACTATATTATGTTACATCTTGTTTATCGCTTAAGTATTGTTGCATACATAACGATGCAAGCGGGAGCTGTGAGACTGGTCAATTAATTATTCGAGCCTGCGAAGTATGATAGTATCAAATGCACCGACCACTCTGGAGCGGGTGTTTTTCCTAGTCGGCATTTATCGCACTGGATTTGTCCATAGAATTTTCCCGATCCACATGCAGAATCGTGAGAAAATACGGAATTGATGGGATTGGCTAAAAATTAGGATAAATTAGTAGTACTTATAATTTTATTTATTAAAGGAAGACTATTTTTAATGCAAAACATAGCCTAAATCTTTCCAAACATAATATAGAATAGATATTTCAAATTTTCGAGCAATCAGTTCAGTATATGTTTTTTTTATGAAACGTATACAAAAAATAACACGCTTTATATAAATTAGTATGTTGGTGATTATGATGACTATGATAAGATATGATAATATCTGATGACAGTATGGTGTATATAATAGAATATAAGGAATCCAAAATAACAAACACAAGAAATATACTTTGAAATAGTATTCATTACAATATGAGGAAACAACGTCTGTCCACAAGCAATGTTCAACGTTTCGTTCTATACGCTAACTGTCGAACAGCAAGAGCAACGAGTTTCTCACGCACATGACTTGCTGGAAATGATTGAAACACAACCAAATTTTCTTGAAATTATTATTATAGGTAATGAAAGTTGAGTTTGAGTCCCCCTAACTACTTTCTGTTTCCAAAATTAAAAATGGACTTGAAAAGGAACCGTTTTGCGTCAATAGACGAGATACAAGAAGCTACGATAACGCAATTAAAAATCGTTTCAAAAACGGTGTTTTTAAAAGGCGTAAAAAGATTGGAAGATCGTTTCAATTTGTGTATTACTTTTAATGATGACTATTTTGAATAAAAAATTTTTGAAAAAATTTGATACATTTATTGTGTCTTTTGTAACTTTAATCTTAAAACTTTTTGAACACAGTGTGTATATGTAAAACACGTGCGACGTGGATTAGCCTAAACAGTTGAACTGCTGACTGTAATAAAAGCATTCGGATGCGTATTACAATCAGTGTAATGATAAACTCTAATACTTCTTTAACGTATAGGTCGACTGCTTCTATCTCAAGTAGTTTTTAGTATATTGTTTTCGCAAGAAATGATTAATCCAATAAAAGAAAATGAAATTTTATTGGAATAAAAAGCAATAATGCATTCATTTTTTCCTTATATTTCATAAATATTATTCGCAAGGTAGAAGTGATTAGTTAACTAGCCACTGTAGGAGGAGATATGATGAGAGATATGAAGAGGAGATATGAAGAGAGCCATGGATATGATGGTGATATTCTCTTTACAGTGTGCCCAAAAAGTAGTCTAATTATAACCTTAAAATTACATTATTTTATGGACTCAAAATTAACTAAACAATTACACAATAAAATGCCTTTTAATTGGTATCATCAATCTTTTTAATGTAAATTTCTGAATTTTTATTCTCATCATCTAATATCTCAAAAAAATTGATGTTCTTTGTACTCTTATGACATTGTTGTCAAATGATCAGGTCCGAAGTTGTATAACAACAATTTAAAATTTATTTTTGCGTCATTATTTAATAGTTATTATCCTGAAAACGTTATAAATAAATATATTAGTAAATAGAGTAATCAAAGAACTCATTCCTTGATGACTACTAATTTTGAGAATAATAAAGAAAACGCCTAATATAATTATTTTACTTTATATCAAATATTTTAATAAACATTTAAAATTCATAAAAATTTTTAAAATCAATGTTGCCATCAATCTAAATAATAAATTAAATTGTTTGATAAATTTGGTAAAAGATATAAACAAAAATAAACAAAGCTTATTTAAATAGGATATAAAATTCTATGTCATTAATGCCATTGTAGAAAGTTGGAAAAACATCATGGAAACTAAAAAATTACATAAGGGACGTGTTGGTGACTTTCATTATAAACAAGTCAAATCCATCTTATATGGATACTTCATACATCTAGTCGCTTTTTTAATTTGAATAATTTAAAAATTATGGATTGAGAAAATAATATTTATAAAGGTTTTATAATCGGAAAGAAATGATTGGTGCATGCATACACGCATGGAATCATTCAATAGAAAAAACGAGAAAAATAAAACACAAATTATATTTCTTAAAGATATACGTTTCAAAAAAAAATATATATATATATATATATATATATATATATATATATATAAAATATCGAATGCTCCTATTTATAGTATTTTAATCTTAATAACAATTAATGCAATATAATGCTATTTAAAAATCTAGTTTTCTACACGGTTATTTTAAGAGTGTGTACTATATAATGGTAATTGAAACTTATGAGCAATAATACGATTACATTTCAAATCCCAATTTCATACAAAATTATAAATGTAAAAATGTTATATAAGCTTTACTAAAACTGCTGTGCGAATAATGGTTCGATTTCAATGGAATGTATGGGAACCTGAAATCGAATAGAACAAAATTTTTCAGCGATTTTATACGTTTTATATAAACACTACTGAAAGCTTGAAGGTGCTTTGGTTGACTAAAAATCAGTCAGGTACGAGTAGGGAGATGTAATAAAAGAATGAAATGTAATAAAATTAATAAAAATATGAAATGTAATAAACGAACTACTATTTTATCTTCTATGTGACAATATATCTTCCTTCTATTTCTTGACATGCGAATATTGGTCAGATCAATTATAGGTTTCTAACCTAATACAGCGGCGTTCAAAGCTAGTTTTTTTCACAATCTATAGTCAGTTTTTAGTTATATAAAGTTAGAATAGTATATATCAAAAGAATTTTAATTTATTAAAAGGGGAGTCGTTACGAACTATTCATAATTAGTACATTTAACAAATACGGTAATAATCAGCTTTTTAATTATTAAATTAAATTTACATTAAGAAAAATTTCATTTTGTTGCTAATGAAATAAGTTAACTTATAAAGGGGAATTCTATATACGTGTAAATATAAATAATAACTTTAATTTTTAGGCGAATAATTAATTTACTTTGTAACTAATAACAATAATATAATTTTATTAGTGTAAAGTAGAACCTAGTTTAATTTATTAAGTCAATAGTCATTGATTGGTAAGTTTATTGAGAAAAAATAGAAGATAGGGCTATTGGTGAAGAAAAGGTAAGGTATTCTTTTTTTATTACACTTAAGGTGTCTCATCAGTAATATTATCATGTTATAAGTAGTAAAAATATTATTAAATAAAATTATGTTTATATATTATAATATATCTCCTAAATTATGTTATTACAATATATCTCTTAAATTATGTTTATAAATTATAATCTCTCCCAAATAATTTGACGCATCGATCAGCCGAACAATTGATACACAAAGTCTTGCTACCATCGAGATCAGCAATAGATAACATATCCAGAGATGACCAACATTGATTAAAGAAGGCAAAGATACTTTTCATAATATTAATGGTTTGGAATTGATGATGCGGTATTTTCTATGAGATCTTCAGCTTGTGAAGACATAAATGAAAAGTATAAACTCAACTATAGCATTTCATTTGTCTTAATTCTCAAATTATTTTTGGTGTTCTTTGAGTATATTCGTTCTCTTATTTCGGGTATTAAAAATGAATATGTTAAATATTGTTATTTAACTGGTGCTGCGGACAGGATACTTTGAAGCTACTGGATTGAAGAGTCATCTTCAAACTGGCTGAAGGAAATATACTTGGATAGATGGTGTTTCAGCCCCTTCGTTGTAGTCAATGTAAATTTAAGTCGAGGCCGAAACCGAACTAAGGCAGAAGTCACCTGAAATCATGAAAGAAATTCATTGCGACAAGCACGTTTATTAATGGTATTCGTGAACCCTATCGCACCCATCTTACGCAAGTCGAGTTAGATGACATCAAAGCAGAATTTCTCAATTTTGTTAAAGTAAAAGCAAATTCAAATCCATTAATTTTATAATAAAAATCATACAAATCCCTTTAAACAACAGGAAATAAAGAAATACAAATCCTTTGAATAGAATCAAGAACTCGAAGCATCGAAATATGTTCTCATTTCCAATTGTATTAGTATAGACGCCATTGAACAACATATTAGTACAAACTCCATTGACCCCTTAGAATTTCGGTAATAATTTTAGACAAAATCATTTTCATCAGTAGTTTACTGTACGATTAGTACGCGAAATACGAGTAGATTAAAGAAGAAATGGAGAATGATTATTGACTATATGAAACTAAATGATAACACTATCGAAGATCTCTTACCGAGAATGGACGAAATTTTATAAAATTTAGGTAATTGTACACAGTTTAGTACATTATATTTAATACAAGGATTCTATCAAATGTCAATAAAAAATTGAATACAAAAAGAAACAGAATTTATTTTTGAGAACGTACATTATGAATATCTTCGCATACTTTTTGATCTAAAAAACCTCCTGGTATTTTCGAAACAATGATGCACATAAGTTTTGCTTTGTCTATATGCACGATATTGTATTTTTTTCACAATTTTTATATGAACTTCTGCAACAATTAAATTTTTTATAAAATAAGAAAATGCCATTTAAAAATGCAACCAGATAAGAGCGAATTTTTAAGCAAAGAAGTTTTGTTTTTAGGTCATGTTATAACACCCGAGGGAATTAAACTGAATTTCGAAAAATTCAACGTAATATTAAAATACCCTATCCTTAAAATTCAGAAAAAAGTTAAATCATGTTTTGGACTGGTTGAATATTGTAGAAAATTTATTAAAGATTACGCTAAAATCGATGTGCAGATAAATTGTCAGAACACAGAATACATTGATGTATTCAATTAACTAAAACAATTAATTACCAACATCATCAATTCATAATCAAAACCTCTTGCCATTTAGAGAATTTAGCAGAATTTCTAAAATTGAATATCGCCAGACCAGCGTAAATTGTCAAACGTCCAATGGCCCAAACTAAAGACTTTATTCCTCTTTCAGAGAAAATTAAGCATTTTAGTAAATCAAAATCCCAATAAAATTATTAAGAATCATATGAGTACAGCTCTACTTATATATAAGCGGAGTATTCACTCTAGTACAAATTTCGCATCATTTACCCTTTTATATGGATCATATGATAAATTGCGTAAACATGTTGTCAATTGAAAAATTTAACAAAAGTAAAAAAAATGATATTTTATCCTTTTATGAGAAAATACTATTTTATTACTACCTATTATACTTATAATAAGCAAAACGAATAACAATGTTTACACAAAGAATCAAATAAAACGTTGGAGAATAAAGAAATTTATATTAAAACGCAACAGAAACGCAATAAAACAACGTTTGTACTTAGTTATACAATATTTTTCTTCCGAAAAAAACTTCAGCGCTCTAACCTTTTGAAAAAATCTGCAATATTATGTTAAGAACTACAACAGACCATATGACAAATAATACCGCAAAACAAAAGAACAAAAAAGGACTGAAACGGTTTAGACGCAGCAATTAAATACGTACTTCGAAATCCAGACGCTTGTGACTTGGAAAGAATAAATAATTACATAAAATTTGATCGATCAATGACAACAGGAAGATATCATTACCCTAAATAATCTATAATGATCGTAAATACAATAAGTAAAGACATCAAAATCAACACCAATATTATTAATTTTCTAAACTTAACAAAAATTTGTTGTATTTACGTAGAACAGATTAATATCATTAATTACATTTATTATCCTAATAGTTTATATATTAGCCTATTATTAATTATATTAGTTATAGTTTATTATTTGATATTAATATTATCATCATATGTTATATTAAATCAAATTATTAATTCATTCTATATTAACTTAAATTAAATTAATACAATTAAATTAAGTTAAATTAAATTAGATTTGTAATTAAATTAAAAAATTTTATACATAATAATTTTCTAAACTTAACAAAAATATTAAAAAATGAAAATATAAAGATTAAAATTTCCAAAAACTGATGAATGAAATTAAAAAATCATTTATTTTTTCGGATTAATTATTCTACGTCAAAATATTACAATTTCAACAAATATTGTATATTCGAAAATAATTGTCGGAAAATTACTCTCATAAAGAGCTTATGTTGGATTATTAAAACTTATTAGACTTTCGTTTTGTCCGAGGAACATTCGCATTTACCTATTACTCTATCATTTATACGCTCAAAGTTCCAATTGTCAATGGTATTTTCCCTTCTTTAAAGACTTTCTTTTATTATTAACAACCAAATAGAGATACTAGACGTACGTTGGACTTTAATGGAATCACTTGATTCGTTAAGTTAGACTTAATGGGACCATAATGGTCGTAAAAAAATTGGACAATCGGATTTCATTCTACCATGAATAATAAACAATGATCAAATAAGTTTTAAACTATTAAAAAAGCTAATAATGTCCCCGATAATCGCAAGTATTGAACCGCTTGGAAGAGTTTTAGACGTCACTATCGTAAATTATAAAATGTGACGAATCTTGGTTTTTGATCTATAATTCTTAAACAATGTGCTAATCCATACATTGGAAGAGTACAAGTTCGCCAAGAATCAAAAAAGCTAAAATGAGCAAATCAAAATTCAAAACAACGATGATTGTTTTTTCGATATTGATAGAATTGCATAACTTTACTGTGTTTCCGTATATCAAACTGTTATATCTTCATGTTCTTACTGAACTCCGTGAAAGAATAATATAAACACAATTCGAATTGTGGAGGAAGTCATGGCTTCTTCGTCATGACAACACGTCGGATCATTTGGGGCTGTCTATTAAGAGGTTTCTATTCTAGTATAACGTCCCAGTGTTCATTCACCCAACTGCTTTTGCGGAACTTGCTAAGGTAAAATCTATATTAAATGGAACAACATTTGAGTTACTTGTTAATTGGTATGCGTCCTAAAGATACTGATAGAAAAATATTTTAAACACTATTTCGAACAATGAAAAATAGTATTGAGAAATATAGGGATAGATCAGTGTTATAAATTTAAGATAATAATAATAAATATGTAGGTATAATATCGGCAAAAATTTTTTTTATCACCAGTTTCGTTTCTTAATAGCCACATCTCGTGTATATATATATATATATATATATATATATATATATATATATATATATATATATATATTCTGTATTGATCTCAAGATGAGTTTCGTGAAATCATTTTTTAAAGTAATTTCAATTATGTAGTAATAGTTATTTAAAATAATAATTAATTTTTTATAAAATTTATATTTTTGTTATTGCCGTACCACAAAGTAGATCTTTTTTAAAAATGTTATTATATATAATCTTTGCTAGTGGATTTATTCTGCTAATCCATGTTTGATTACTTACAGAAAAACTTTTTCTTTTTGAATCCGTATAATTTGCTAAAAATTGTGTACTTATTTTTTATGGAGTGCTAATTACAAATATCATATTAATAATTGGTGAAATAAAAGTTTTATTACGAAAAACAAAAATTATAGATTTAATCAAAATACATATTTTTTATTTTATGCAGTTCTCTGAACAAACAGTATTTTTCTAAAAATTTTTTTTCTAAAGATTTAATTTTTCGAAAGAAATAAATCTTATAATTGATTTTGATGAGATTTACCATTTTAATTTGAAATATTTTTGCAAAATTTTTCGTATTTAATGAGATTAGTTAGAAAACAATGTTTTTAATGATTTTTTATTTCTTTCGTGATGAAAATTACTTTTACTGTGCTATTCATAATCAGAAATATAATATTCAACATACAAACATCGGTTTTATACAAATTATGTAATTTCTGAATTTTTCATTCCATCATTTAGTAGCTTGTTTAAGGCAACATAAACACTTTTTCCATTTACAATCTTGTTTTTTTTTTTTTTAATTGTACAATATTCAGGTACATATATGTATACATTTCAGTTAATTTATCATTTAAAAATGCACTTGTCACATCAAATTGTTTAATGTGCAGTTTTGCATTCGCTGGAATCGATAAAACTATTATTATCGACATATGATGTGCAACAAGGCCAATTTTTTTTCACCATATCAGTACATTGCTTGTAGCCTTAAACTATTAATCTAGCTTTCAAAATCTTGTTACTATTTTTTTGGTACATTTTGTCTTATATACTCTTTTTTTCAATTTTCAAATCGCGTGCTTAGTTCATAAGTTCCCATGTATTACTTTCTTTTAAGAAGCCGATCTCTGATGTAGTTCTCCTTCATTGCTTTTTAACATGCATCAGAACTTTTTGTTTTTTTTTTTTTTTATGTTATTTAACGTTGCTCTATTTATGCTTCCAAATATTGGTGCTAATCAGCGACGGAGGTCTACGATGTGTTTGTAAACAAAGCACGTGTAAATTATTACAGCGGTGCCTGTGTCAATCGGCCGAGACCGGGATTTGAACTCGGATCGCCAAGTTACTAGTCCTTCGCTCTAGCGATCGAGCCATCGTAGGCCTCTGCATCAGAACTTTTGACGAATAAGAATTCTTGTGAATTGCCGGCAGAATTTTGATTAATTCACATATGTTCGCGTAAATTAATTCGCTGACATACTTTTTTTGTGCATTACTCAATTTAAGAGGTAAATAATGGATTTTTTACAAAAAGATTTAGCATCAGTTATTTGTATTTGTTTTTGAGCAGAAATTTCTTTACATATTAAAAATGCTGATACCCTAAACACTGATGTCATACTTGTAATATATTTGACTTACCGTTACACTTTTTCATAAATAGTATTATCTGAATATGCAATGTTAGTTACATTTTATTGGATGCGTTATTTATTCGTCTATAATCTTTAGTATTTAATTTATTTGTTATTGATGTAAATTTCATTTCAAACAAGCGTTTTCAATTTTTTTTCGCCTATTACTACTATATGATTATTTTTATAAAATAAATCTTTTAGATTTGTTGTTTCTAAAGTTATACCTTTAGTTCCTTTTAACACAAATAGTATTTTATTTGAAATTTCTAGACTGCTCGATTTTCACATTCTTTTTAATATTTCATGTTCCGTTTTCTTGTTGGTATTACTACTCTATTCATTTTTATTTATTTGTTCAAGTACACTGTGTATTCTAATTTAAACTTTCGTTTTATTTTAATACTTGATTTTATGATGAAGCTGAAGCCATAACCTTTTATGGAATTATAGAAGTAAACAGAGTTTTACTTTCTAAACCTTTATGAATATATAGAAGTATTTAAAGTGTGATAATAAAACGTATAATCGGGACGATGGGTCAGAGCGTACGGACTTCTAATTAATGTCGAATGAATTAGAAGGAGTCTTTAGTCTATATTAATTTATCTTAGAAGTAAAGAGGGCAGAAGTTCTGCAAACGTGGGGCTTACACATTTCTAATATTGAATTTAGCTGGTTCGTTTAACGATTTTTTCACTGCCACAAAGAAATGAAAGATATTATTATTCCGACAAACTACAGGTTGATTTCATTGGATGTGGTATCTTTGTTTATAAATATACTTTTGGAATTGTTAAATGATATTATACAAGAAAAATGGTGTGAAATTCATTTACATACAAAATTAACAATGAATGAATTTATTAAAGCAATTAATTTAGTTGTTAATAATACAATTTTTTCGTTTGATAATAAATTTTATGAACAAAAATACGGATATCCAATGGGGTCACCTTTGTCACCGATTATAGCCAATTTAGTTATGAAAAAATTAGAAAGTATAGCTTTGTTCTAATTGCTTTTTGAATTAATGATATTTAAGAGATATGTTGATGATATCTTTACAATTGTTCCAGAAGTTTTTGTGGATGAAATGGTGGATGTTTTTAATTCTGTACATGACAGAGTTAAATTTACAAGGGAGATTCAAGTTAATAATCAGTTGAGTTTTCTGGACATTAATGTCATTAGATGTAGAAATAATAAAGTGAAACTTAATTGGTACAGAAAACCTACTTGGTCAGTTAGGTTTTTAGATTTTAATTCACACTACCAATTCGGAAACAAAATTGAAGCACTGGGGGGTGTCAATAGGAAAGCAATAAAATTGTCACGTAAAGATTTTAGACAAAATAATTTACAAATAGTAAGAGAAACTTTCATTAATAATAGATATCCAATTGAATTTATTATTAGATTAATTGCTGAGATTGTTTGACATTTATAATACCGAAAATAGACATAATGCACGAGTTGATGTTAATAGAGGCAATATTATTGTCGTACCATATGTTAGAGGATTATCTGAAAGAATTAAAAGAAATTTTCCGAAATATAACATTCAAATTTTCTTTCAAAATAGCAATAATTTAAGTAAGTTGTTTAATAATTGCAAAGATAGTGATGATTTATGTTTAAAATCTGGAGTTATTTACAAAATTACTTGCATTGATTGTAATACATACTATATTGGTCAAACAGGTAGATATTTAAAAAAGATAATTTATGAACATAAATATAGTTTACTAGGTCACATATTACTTCCGGATTAAAGGAACATTGTTTAAAGTTTCTACATTATTTAAAAGGGAGAGTCTTGAAAGTATTCACATTGCCAAGAATCAGAATAATGTGAATTTAATGTTAGTGTCTAGTAAATTGGACAACATTATCATTCCTTATTAAATTGATTGGTTTTGGACAATTTGTGTAGTGGGGGAATTTATATTTAATTGACTAGATTTGGTGGTGGGGATGGGTATATATAGATTAGAATATAAGGTTCAGTTTAGTCCCTGATTAGGAGCTATAGTGAGCTCGAAATGTTGAACTACGTCTTCAATTAGGTAAGGGTGGTAGGAGCAGTCAGATTGCACTTTACTAACAGAAAATTTTTTCAGCTACTATTTTATTTTCAGGTTAGTCTACGGGGGTAACTCTATACAAGGATAATCTGACTGTCATTATAATTTTTATTTTTATTATTTTTGTATATTGATGTATTAATATTAATATCAATATATATTGATATTATTACGTATTATTTTCGATTGATTTAATTGGTCTGTAAGACCGATGAAAATATTTATTAATTGAAATTCATAAATTTATTTATTACACAAGAACCGAAAAAATAACAATGGCAAACTATCAACTCGCAAAGCTTCTAAAGCGACATGACTTCTATCGCAATCTCTATAGTTATAGATACCTGTAGAAAAAGATGATTATTGGTATTTCGTCTGGCAAAATGGATATTAGACGCACTCTATTATTTTAAGATTCTTTGCAAAGGTAAGTGATTAATGTTAGTATATTTATGAGTAATCATAAAAGGAAAACTGTTAAATATGGAGCTGAAATACTGCAAATAAAAAAAATAAAAACTGCATGAAGATGATGCAAAATCTTGATTTTGTATAAAAAATATGTTTTAAGGATCTAAGAGTCGAGCGAACGAAACAACCACCATAGTTCAGAATAATCTGGAAAAAATCGAAGCCTGTAAAGTATCAGAATTTGAGAATCAAGAAAAACATGATAAAAATGTTGATGAGGAAAATACAAATTCTTTGAATAAAGATAGAAATTTTGAATATTTCAAAAAAACCGGATGATTCTTGCGTTGAAAATTATTTAAAATCAGGATTACCATATGTACCAAGAAAAGTATATTTTACAAAAACTAATGTCAAAAGACAGTGAGTATCTTTCTTTGAAAAACCTCTTTATTATTATATTTGTACAATGTTTCATGATTGTAACAACGATAATTAAGCTATAATAAAATAGTTATTTATTTCTGAAGGCATTAATTACTGGTCACGCTTGACTCAAAAATCAGAGGAGTATGAAAATACAAAAGCTCATCGTCAAAATGTTGACAAATTATTTATGAAAACTAGTCAATTTAGCATATTCAATAGACTGTATAATGATCATATAAAGAAAAATAATAGTCTTATTAATAATCGTAGAAATATAATGGTAAGAGTAGTAGAAGTAGTCAAAGTAATAGGTAAAAGAGATTTATCTTTTCGAGGTTCGTTTAACGAGAATGGATATATTTTGCATGACGACAAAATAGATCTTGGTAATTTTTTAGAACTAATATTATTAATAGCAAAATTTGATCCTTTTTTTTAGAAATGTACTATAATATTATTTTTTTTATAACACCATAATATTTTTTTTTTCAAACCTAACGAATTACATTTTATGTTAGGGCAACTTATTTCAGAGCGAGTATCATTTGGACCTTTAGATATTATACCTGCTCGCTCTATCTAAGCATGACTAACACATGGGGAAGGGGAGAGTTGACATTCTTTATATCTGTGAGTTTGCCGTTCAATTTTTTGTGCATTTCTTTGAGCAAGAAAAAACGCCCTCGTATGGGAAAATAGTATGTGACACACGGGAGCAAAGGCGTTTTCGGACTCGGGTAATTATTATATTATACCCGAGTTATTATATTAAGTATTATATTTTAGATGGTCAAATATCCTACAGATTGTGATAAAGGCAAACATAATAATATGTGTTCTTAGCATATTAAGCAATTTACTACTTACAAATCTTATATGTGTTTTAAAAAACTTTATATAAAATATTTTCCTAAATTCAGAAATTTATTAAGATAAAAATACATATCATATCATATCATACTAATTTATAAAGACAAAGCGTGTTTTTGTTTGTACGCGATAACCGAAAAAACTACTGAACCGATTGTTCTTAAATTTGACATGTTGACTCTGTATTATCTTGGGAAGGACATAGGCTTTGTTTTTTTCTTGAAAATCATTTTACTTTTAACAATAAATTAAGTTAACAGTTTGAGTTGTTAGTTTCCCCAGCGGCCACTAGGTGGCGTCTTAAATCACGAACATCAATTCAATGTAGTCGGCTTAAAGTATTAATACCAGACCAGCTCAAGTGAATGTTCCCCACCCCCTACACCATTCCGTTTAATAATATTTTATCCCAACAGGTAAAGGGAATGATACCTCCGGGTAGGAATCCCTGCGGGGAGGGGTTTTAGTCGGTAGGCATGCGAGCAAAGGCTCCATGAATCCGACACTACCTCTCTTAGAGAGGTGTCTTTAGAAGATTTCCCCTCCCCGCGTCACAAAAAAAAAAAAAAAGTGAATGTTCATATCCAACTTTGGGATTCGTATCCTAAAGAAGGTGTGACGTTAGTCGATAGTACCTTTTTTGTTCTTCAGGTTAATCTGACACTATTACACATACCTTATGGATATCTTTTGATTTTTGTATATTTTTAAATTTTTCTCATGTGAAAAATGCTTTCTCTCTCTCTCTCTCTCTCTCTCTCTCTCTCTCTCTCTCTGTGTTTTCTTTTAGAAGATAGTTGTATGCCAAACCATACTAAAAATAATTTGTGAAAACAAATTATAAGAATAATTTGATATTTTTTTGAATATTCTATTTTTTTCTATGCAAGAAGAAAATAAGTATAATTATTTTGAAACATGAATTATACAGAATTTTCAAGTAAAAGCATCAAAATAACCAAATAATTTTTGGAATTCAACCCTTTTCAGTCTACAATTTTCAGATTTTTCCCTTGCTTACTGAATTGTCAAACATAAATCAAATTATTTTAATATTATAAGGGGATTTTCAGTATATATGTAGAGTTGTGATCTGATCGATTTTTATTTAAAAAAATTAATTTTAAAAAATAATTAAAATTGTTTAAATTAGCATATATCTATATACCATTTGATATAACCAAAAATCTATATTTCAATACAAATTGTGTTTTGTTTTTTTACTAATATACATTTGTGAATTATTAATTCTTTAAGCAAACAAATTGAAGTTAATTTCTATTGGGGCCCCTCTTTGATACGTCAACAAATACAATCTCCTTAAAACTATTATTTATTTGACCTATTTAAATCATGACAAAATTTCGAAATTTCAAATTCAAATTTTAATGTTAATATATAATTATAAAAATTGATATATTTATTTTGGCCATTAATTCTATCAGCGATTCTACTACTTCTATATGAATTTATGCTTTTCTTTATATACATTAAATTTTCTACTACATTAGTTTGATCAATGTTGTAGTTCCTGTTTTCGAATCTAAAACAAACTTAATTCTTTGGTTTTTTAAAATTATCCGATGGGATGTAGCAATACAGCGTGCAATTGAAAGTTTTATTTTAAAAAAGTGCTACGTGTCAAAAAATGACATTTCTTTTTTAAATGCTGTTTTCAATTGTATTAAACTGGTGACACCAATAACTTTCTCTACCATTCAAAAATGGATTTCAAGATTGCAATTTCAAGATTTTTCAATTCTGATGGATTTGGCAAAATGTATAACTAGGTGAAGTTAAGTTTTGAAACCAAACGTAGATTTTCTTACAATCATATTGATTAAATTGTTATAGTTAAATATATTATATCATATCATATCATATCATATCATATATCATATCATATCATATATCATATCATATCATATCATATCATATCATACCATACCATACCATACCATACCATACCATTCCATACCATACCATACCATACCATACCATACCATACCATACCATACCATACCATACCATACCATACCATACCATACCATACCATACCATACCATACCATACCATACCACACCATATCATATCATATCATATCATATCATATCATATCAATTTATAAAGACAAAGCGTATTTTTGTTTGTACACGATAACCGAAAAAACTACTGAATGGATTGTTCTGAAATTTGACATATACATTCTGTATTATCTGGAGAAGGGCATAGGCTATGTTTTTTTATTGAAAATCATTTTACTTTCATCAATAAATTAAGTTAATGGTTTTAACAATCAGTTTCACCAGCGGCCACTAGGTGGCCTCTTAAATCACGAACATCAACTCAAAGTAGTCCGCTTCGAGTATTAATACCAGGCCAGCTCAAACGAATGTTCATATCCAACTTTGGGATTCGTATCCTAAAGGTGTGGCGCTACATACACCTATCTGACACTACATTTACACCTTTGTGGATATCTTTTGATTTTTGTAAATTTTATTTTCTTTACGTGAGAAAATCTCACTCTCTCTATCTCTCTCTCTCTCTCTCTCTCTCTCTCTCTCTCTCTCTCTCTCTCTTTCTCTCTTACTTTCTCTGTCTTTTTTTCTCCTTCTCTTATAAAATGGTTCTGTATGCCAAATCATACTGAATAAAATTTGTGACGACAATTGTATTTTGGTTTTTATACATTATATTAACTTCAGAATTGTGACAAGAGACTGTTTTTTTTTAGTTTGAACAAAAGAAATGATTGCAAAATAGGGTTCTTTTACCAACAACCTCGAAACTATATACATATATATTATATCGTCACTTCTGCATAAAAAGGAAATATCCATCGTCTGCTTAAAAAATATGCTATTCGCCATACCATTTTGCTTGAATTTCAGTTGGTATCACTACGAAAATATTCACGGTATTTATTTAATTTAAGAAACGAAAATACACGAAATATGTAATATATATTGTATGTATATTATATTGTACATATTATATATACACATTTTAAATATGGTGTCTACTGAGAAATATTGTATTGGCATGTACGGGCGGTTGATTACGATATCCCTTTGCCTCAAGACGATTTATATACGCAGTTGTGTGTTTGGACGATAGAATGCGATGTCCAGGTGTCTCTGGGCGATTTCTACGGGGAATATTATATTTAGTTGACAGAAAACGACGTCCAAATATGATGAAATTAATTTCTATGGGAAAATTCATGTCGAGACGGTACTATTTCCGAACGACTTCTACGGGGAGTATCGTGTTTAGTCGTTTGAAAGCCTTCCTAGCTTTCTCGGGACGACTTCTACTGGGACTATTGTGTTTAGTTGGTAGGAAACGATGTTAGGTATGTCGGGATAACTTCTACGGAGAGTTTCGTGTTCGGATGATAGAATGCGACTTCCAGGTGTTTTGGAACAACTTCTACGGAGAATTTCATATTCGGACAGTAGAAGATGATGTCCAGGTATGATGGGACGAGTTCTACGGGGAGTGTCGTATATAGTTGGTGGGAAACAATGTCCTGGTATGTCAGTACGACTGGTATGAAGAGATTCGTAGTCTATCATTCGAACACGCACACTCCCAGTAAGAGTCGGCCTGGAATACGTGGACATTGTATTCTACCTCCCCAACACAAATCTCTCTATAGCAGTCGTTCCGAGACATTTCCTATCGTCCGAACATGATGCTCTCTGTAAACGTCGTCGCGAGACACTTGCACATCTTTTTCTACCGCTCGAACTCGAAAGTACAATTTTTTCTGTTGAAGCCGTATTTAATATGCACACACACACACACACACACACACACATATATATATATATATATATATATATATATATATATATATATATTGTATAAAATGGTCGGCAAAATATTTATATAAATAAGCGGACGCTACATTGAAGCAGCTTTTTATACAGAAGCGACGATAGGTAAATTACGGTCAATTTTTTATAGAAATATAGATTTTTCTATATAAGAGTACTTTTTACTTAGATATTATTGAATTGTTTATGAAATCGGTTAAATTATTATCTCGGGCGAAGCCGAAACGGAGGATGCTAGTATAATTATATATGTAATTATATTGTAACTCTTTTCATAGTAAAACAAAAAATGTTTCATATAATTGAATAATAGTTACTAATAAAATTTTTCTAAAATCTACCGAAATAGATTAACAAAAAATAAATTATATAACGCAATAACGTCTTAAAATAATGGATCATTAAAACAAATGGCTAACTGCATTTCATATGCATTTCTTTAAATACTAGCTTGTATAGTTTACACAAATATATCTAAAACTCTAAAAAAAAATAATAAATAAATTATTTTAATGGAAATGCAGCTTAATAAAGTAATGAGATCAGTTACAAATAGCCGAGTTTATTTTCACATCATTTGGACCACGTATGGACTCATAAAAAAGAGTTAATTATCTTGAATCATCAATGTTTTTAGGTGAACATTCTTCTGCTATTTTTTCTCATAATTCATTCTTATTAAATAAAAAGCAGGCAGCCAAACTCGGCTTTTGTATTAGCACTGAGGTCTGGATAGGCATGTGGTTTATTTGCACATGCATATTCAACTTGAAGGTGATAAATACGCTTGAGATATTTTATATCCTATTCAATTTTCTATTGCGTGAGATTCCATATGCAGCAGTTTTCTTATCAAGAGAATGAAAAGGTAAAAAGACAACTGTTATTAAAAGGAAATAAGCTAAGCTAAAAAATAATCAATTATATTTTTTGTAAAATTTCTTGTGGCTATATATTCAAAAAACATTTGTAACTTCAACAAACTGTATTTAGTTAATGACATTGTACAACAAATTTTCTGTAAAGTTAACAAAATATTAATTAAACGATATAAATATTCCATATTTTCTAATATTTTCCAATTTAACAGAATAATTAATTAAATAATTAGTTAAATAAAATAAATATTTCATTTCACTAATATATTTTTAATTTAACAGAATAATTTTTTGCTTCATTTAAATGTTAAATATATCAACTAAATCTTGATAACTGAAAATCATTTCTTGGATTTACAAATTTCTTTTTACTGTATATATTGTATACATACAATACAATACATACATCGACTCCTATTCATACAATTCCAATTCAAACAAAAAATTTATAATGCCATTTCCAAAATCCGTGTAATATATTGTCAATTTAAATCTGAATTTTATACAATGCTTTTTAACTAATGAGTTTCATATAAACCTTCTATCATATAATTTTATGATATAAATTTATTTCTATTATATAATTCTATCTGAGTAGTAGGTTTCATAAAATGTTATTTCAATTGTAGTTAGTAGGAACCTGGAACGTTATGGTATAAAATTTTTTAGAAGCTTCATATATTTAATATAATCATTACTAAAAGCTTGAACATGCTTAGATGTAGCTAAAGTAGTGCTACTAAATTAAAGTGCACAATAAAAAATATGCAAAATAAATTAATTTAAATAAAAAAGTGGATTCATTCAATGTTCCCTCGTCATATCCGTTACACCCTGGTCTATATGAAGAACTTTCTATACTCTCCCAAATGATTTTATATGTTTTTCCTTAACTCATTAAAAAATATTAAAAATTTTATTTTCTTATAATACCTACCTCCAAATAAGTGAAACACACACTTATACACTTGTTAGTTGGCTTGTTTACATTATTTAGACATACCGCTGTAAAATACAACAATTTGCATCTTAAGTTTTTCCCACTTCGCAAGATCTACCTGAACGAATGCGAATATGTGTACGAGGATGGTCCCAGAAGTAACTGGCCCAAGAAATAAAACTCAAAAATTTTGGAAAAAAATATATTTATTTTTCAACATAATCTCCTTACAGCTCTATACACTTTTGCCAGCGATGTTCAATAAGTTCGATACCCTTTTTATAATAAGAATTGTAAAGCTCCTCATAATAGCCATTAACTGCCGACATCACCTCTTCATTGTTGGAAAATCTTTTACCAGACAGCCATTTTTTCAAGTCTGGGAACAGAAAATAATCCGAGAGAGTTAAATCTGACGAATAGGGTGCATGAGGTAGCAATTCAAACTTTAATTCATTAATTTTGGCAATTGCAATAACGGATGTGTGAGCTGGTGCTTTGTCTTGATGGAACAACACTTTCTTCTTAGCCAAATGCGGCCGTTTTCGATCAAAAATTGCAATAATAATAACGCCGTTGAAAGTTTTTCCTTTTTTAAGATAGTCAATGAAAATTATCCCACACGCATCCCAAAAAACCGACGCCATAACCTTGCCTACAGATGGAACAGTCTTTGCCTTCTTTGGTGCCCGTTCTCCTTTTTGAGTCCATTGTTTTGACTGTGCTTTTGTTTCAGGTGAAAAGTGGTGCACGCATGTTTCATCCATGATTATAAAACGGCACAATAATTTGGCGTTATTTTTGCGAAACATTGCCAAGCACTCGACTGAAACATCTTCACGACGCTGTTTTTGTTCCATTGTGAACAAATTTTCAAATTTTCAGTTAATATGCGATGTACCACACTTTTTGAAACGTTGACCATGTCTGCTACCTCGCGCACGTTCAATTGACGATCACCCAGTACCACTTTGTGGATTTTCTTCAACATTTCTGGAGTCGTCACCTCGTTTGGTCGACCACTGCGATGCTCGGTTTGGCAGGTCGTACAGCCTCGTTTAAACTCTGTTACCCAATATTTTACTGTTGCAAACGAAGCAGCAGTCTCACCCAGAGTAGAATCTGATTCAGCTTTTATATTGGTTGGGCTGAGGCCTTTCAAATAAAAGTATTGTATCACATAACGATAACCATTTTTTTCCATGTTTACAAATTCACTGAAAACGTTCACTATTGATGGCTATCAAACAAATATGAAACATCATGGCGTCTTCAAACTTGAGACATATGCTTTATAGATTGTATACTTTCTAATGCAGTGATATTTTTTGAGCAACTTCCGCCACCTCTAGGTTAGGCCAGGTACTTTTGAGACCACCCTCGTATATTGAAGAAGGTATAAAGTGTCAACATTTTGGTAAATCTCTATGTATTATTTTGATTTCAAATGGTGGATCGGACCCTATCAAAGGGGGGAGTAAATTCTGTACCAAATAAAGAATTTCTTTATCCCTTATGTATACTTATCCCACACGTCTTAACTTAGGTATATAATGAATAATTATCATAAATATATTTACAACTATACTTTATTTTCGGCTTTATATTACGTGTAATAGATAATAGTTTCATTTCATTTTGCACACACGCACAGACGCGCGCGCGTTAAGGAACACTGCACGTGTGTATACATACATACATATATATATATATATATATATATATATATATATATATATATATCTGGAAATCTCTTGACATAGGAAATTATGAATTTTTGTACCACAGAAGCTAATACTTTTATCAAGATGCCTGCAACGGTGACGCTCTGCACGGCCTTGAGATGCCCTTCAAGAAAATTTTACTTTGAATTTTCTTATTTACTTTTAGCATTACCCAGGAACAACGACGTGGACATAGTAAAATCTCTTCCCTTTGGAGTCCTTAAGCTTAAAAATAAACTAAAAAATAAATAAAAAATGAAGCCTACGATGGCTCGATCGCTAGAGCGAAGGACTAGTAACTTGGTGATCCGAGTTCAAATCCCGGTCTTGGCCGATTGACACAGGCACCGCTGTAATAATTTACATGTGCTTTGTTTACAAAGACATCGTAGAGCTCCGTCGCTAATTAGCACCTATATTTGGAAGCATAAATATAGCGACATTAAATAACATAAAAAAAATAAAATAAAATAAAAATAGCGCAACATGCAAATCTTGAATTAATAAAAAATTAATAAAAAAGTAAATAAAAATCATTCATTAGACATTGCCGCGCCGCCCACTGAGCATGCGCACAATTGCGCACTACGTCACAGACAGCTCCAGCTACATCGCTCTCAATCTTAGTTGTAAAATAGAATATCTTTACCAATAAAGCAGCTATTTCGATGATTTTTTTTAAAATTTAACTTTATTTTTTCTAACCTTCATAGTGCTCTTGGTTCTCATACGGTAATTCTATTGTATCGAATATATAATAACAAATTAATTCTTTTAAATTTTATATTGGTTTTTTTAACAATTTAGAATTACTTTTACTTCATTTTTTGTCTTTATGTTATAATATTAACGTAATTCAATATGAATTACAGTTGGCATCATTACAAAAATATTCATGGTTTTTAATTGAAAAAACGGAAATATACGAAATATGCATATATATTATAACCCCGAAATCGGGTTATACTTACTGTTCACTTGCGTGTGTGTGTGTGTGGACTCTTCCACGCTGCTGGCCGTGCACTCCGCTGAAAGGGGACGGGGAACGGAGAATGAACCACGCGAGTGATTTTATTAGATTATTACAAAATTACTATTTATTTATACAAACCGACTATTTACAATGATGAAGCGATACATATACTTAATACTGAGTGCGGGTTCCGCGACACTACATCGATTATTCAGTTAATCATGCACTCCTTTAACATCTACGGGGACGGGGGAAACGGAACGGGACGCTCTCAACGAAACACGTGGGAACAACGGTATTACACTACATATTATATACTAACGGACAATTTATACGCGAACGCATTTACGGCGATACAATACGCTAAACGGGATTATAAAACTAATCGCTATGCTACGCGCGATAAATACATATTATACGGTTAAACCGCGAAGCTATGCAGTCGGCAGATCGCGGCGCGCGGGTGCGGCGGCGGGTCAGGACCTAGCTATACGCACACATGAATGAAATAACAAAAGCAAAAGCTACTTGCCGCCGACGACGATGATGCTGTCGCTGGCGCTCGCCGGTGCTGTCGCTGACGTCCGCTGATGTTGTCGCTGGCGCTCACTGGCGCGGTCGCTGGCGCTCGCTGGTGCGGTCGCTGCTGTCCGAGCGACCGGGCGCGCGCTCTCTCTCTCGCTCCTAGCTGCTGGCTCGCGCGGTTGCGCGTGGCTGCGGCTCGTAGCCGCTGATGGCGTCGCTGGCTCACAACGGCACGCGTATGGCAACGCGCACACGCTTCCTCAATGCTTCCGCTCACAGTCCGGGGCTGATACGAGGATGTCGCTGCGTGTCCTCTCCTCGTCGATGCCGATGCGCTCGCACGGAGTTTGCGCGAGGGCAAACTTACTACGCGTTCCCGCGAAAGGCGCAAAACTGCAACCTTACTTCACGCTTCACGATACGATCGCGAACGGGCAAAACTACGGTATTCTACCGCGGGACAGAATAAAGGTGCGTCGGGGACGAAAAGGAAAAAGATGTACGACGAAGAACCAACTCGAGAACTCGGATTGACGAAGGTCAAGACAAGAATGCGAAGTTCGTTCCGAACTTCTTACTTCCTACAGCGCTTCCAGCGCCCTCGCGGCTCGCGCGTATCGTTTCGCGGACACGCCCGAACACTCGCGGTTTCACACGAGTGCTCTCACCTACAGCCGCCGTTCGGGCGGTTACATATATATATATATATATATATATATATATATATATATATATAATGTAGGTATATTATATTGTACATATTATATATTCACATTTCAAATACGGTTTCTACTGAGAAATATTGTATTGGCGTATACGGACGGTTGATTACGATATTCCGTTGCCTCAAGGCGATTTCTATAGGCAGTTGTGTGTTCGGATGATAGAATGCGATGTCCAGATGTCTGGGTGATTTCTACGGGAAATACTGTATTTAGTTGATATAAAACGACGTCCAGGTATGAGAAAATCAACTGCTATGAGAAGATTCGTGTTGAGATGGTAAAATACGATATCTAGGTTTTTCCAAACGACTTCTATGGGGAGTATTGGGTTTCGTCGTTAGGAAGCGATGCTAGCTTTCTCAGGACAACTTTTACTGGGACTATCGTGTTTATTTGGTAGGAAACGATGTTTAGGTACGTATGCCGGGACCATTTCTACAGGGAGTTTCGTGTTCGGATAATAGATTGCGATTTCCAGATGATTTGAAACGACTTCTACAGGGAGTGTCGTGTATAGTTAGTGGAAAACAATATCGAGAAATGTCAGTACGACTTCTATGAAGAGATTCGTGTTCTATCATTCGAACACGCGCACTCTCTGTAAAAGTTGTATCGCTATACGTGGACATTGTATTCTACGTCCCATTTTCCTTCTTTATGAATCTTTCCCATTGCATGTCAACGTTTGTCAATTTCTCTGTCACCGACTCCTAACTTATTAGCGAGTTTTTTTTGCGTTTGAACTGAGTTTTCGCTCAATATTGCTTGCGATTCACTGTCTTCAAACATTTTCGGTTGTCCAGAACGTTCTTTGTCATTAATATCAGTATCTCCACTTCTAAACCACTAAAACCACTTTTTACATGTTATAAGTGATGGAGCTTGTTCGTCATAACATTCTTGATGCAATTGTTTCTGGTACACTTTTGTTCAAATCAAAATAGTGCAAAAGGACATGTTGAAATACGATTTATCACGATTCATTTTTCACTAATGAAAAAATTATAATGTTACCTGAATTTTATTGGTAAATGGCAAAACTAAACAATAAGTACTAGATCCGACAAATCTGACTTTTCGTACTACTTATATCACTATCGAAACGAGAAGATCGGAAACTGAGGTCGTATCCTAATAATTTAATATTAATAAAAAAGTAATCCAGTATCTTTTTTCGGAAACAGATTTTCGAATTAGATATATTTCAAAATATTTTGAAAATCTTTATTGAAAATATGAATTTAGAAAACAAAACGAAAAATGTATTAAAATTTATCAGTCATTTTATATAATCAATAAAATATATAAAATACTTTGTAGTTTCAAGTACATTATTCCATTGTAATGATTTATTAAATAAATTCTTGAATTTTTAATATAAAGCAAGCCAATCTGTAGCAAAAAGTACAAAAAACAAGCCAATATGAAGAAAAAAGTAAAATAACATTTCTTTAATCAGTCATAGCAATCGATATACGTAAATAACATTCCGAGAGACTTCATCTTGTTCCTTATTGTTTGAAATTTTCAAATGTAAAAAGAAATTGTAAAATTTATTTAAAAAAATTCTTATAATGTTTTAATTTTATAAATAAATCTATCTGTAACTCTAAAATTTTCCGCAAATGACTGATATATAATTTTTTTGATATGTAATACATAATAATTTATTGTGTTATGAATATCATTTTGGAAATTTGAGAATATGCAATAAATAAAGATCTTTTTAAAGCAAATCCATAGGTTAAGAATAGTCTGTGAGTGATTTGAATTATATTTATTACTCTCTTTATTTGCCTAAAAGAAAATAACTGATATATGAATGGATATATATCTATAAATTAATTTATTTTTAAACCTGAGATTACATATGCACTACAAACTTAGCTTTATCAATAAAATTTTGACTATTAGTCACTGGAGGTATGTGTACCCGATTGTATCGGACAATAGATGTACGGCCAAGATATCGATTACGGAGAAAAGATTGAATTCTGTAAATAAAACACGTTATCTTAGTATATAAAGCTGGCTTAATAGTATTGTCACAATCAGGAGTGGTTTTAGATACAATTCCCACAAGTACATCGCTTATAACAAGTGGACTGCCAATATCACCCTGCAAAAGAAATTGCATTTGTAGATACAATACACACACACACACACACACACACACACACACACACACACACATATTGTGACGAAAGTCACGGTCGACGGCCTCTGCCCCGGGTGCCTCGGAAGAAGATGTGCGTATTCTCAACTAATCGCCATTTTCTCCTTCATTCGAGGTACCGCCGAACTAAGCTACAGCAGGAAGATTGGAGCAATGGTTATGAGCCCGAACCAATGCGCGCGCATACGCCGCATAGACAGAAAGAGCGAAATGCGTATGCCGCCGCCGCGGGAAGCAGCGAGTGAAATGAGCATGGCCTGACGGAGAGAGGGGGAAGGGAGAAGACACGTACAGAACAGACAGGATTGCTTGTTGAGCCGTCGAGGTATTGAGAGTTTTCCGGGTTTTTCTGTTGTTGTATCTAAGTATTCAGGGTTTTTACGGAAGCATAGAGATGAAATTCGAGCTGGAAACGCGCGTGAAGTGCTCGTGTAGAAAAAGCGCGACACAACCGCGAAGCCGACGACCTAGCTGGCCGTTCGCCCGGCCGACCCCAAGAGGAAGAGAGTGAGAGGGATGACAGCGGCTCACCCGAGCCGATCACCACCAACCCAGACGAGAGGAGGGACACCGGCGCCTTCAATCGACATCGGTGACAGCCTCGCACGATGAGTACTGACGGCAAGCGACCGCGTAGTGTAAGCCCGGGGCATGGACCGTGCTGCGACGGTGGCGTGTATGCGCGCGAACGAGTAACGAGTACGAGGACGCGGGTATCGTCCGAGGAGAAGAGACAACAGCGAGTTAGCGGAGCTTTAGTTAGTGTGTGTGTGTGTGTGCGTGAGAGAGAGAGCTAGAGTGCGTGTGCCGCGAGACGGAGTGCGGGTGAGAGAAATGAATAGCGAGACCCGGGAGTGCGAGTGAGTGAGAGAAATAGAGTGTATGTGCGTCGCGTAACCGAGGTGCGTGTACACCGTGAGCCCGACAGTGTGTGTGCGCAGATATGAGTGTGTCTGAGAGTGAGAGTGAGAGAGAGAGAGAGAGAGAGAGAGAGAGAGAGAGAGAGAGAGAGAGAGAGAGAGAGAGGACGTGTCATCAGCAGCCGGAGAAGCCAGCAGGTAGGTGCTGCGTGTGGAAAAAATATTCTGTGTCGGTGGCCAGGGCAAAGGCCACAACGTCACAGTGGCGCCCAATATGGGGCAACGCTGAACGAGGAGCTGTCATTTTGCCAGTGCACCGGCAGAGGAGTGAGGTGCGACGCGAACGCGGCCGTCGACGTTAGGCGACCGGCCGAGTTAGGCCCGCGATAGAGAGAGCGTCAGTAGCAGTGACTAGGAGTGGGTGAGACAGCTCGCAGCTGACCGCTCGAGAAGCAGGTCAGCACAGTAGTGACGGCCCAGTGGCTCGGACGGGAAACTTTTTCGTAGGGAAAATTTTCGTCGACTGGCCCCGGAGACTAAGCGCCCGAGCCGAGACTTTTTTATTTTTATAAAATTTTTTTTTTTTTAATTGATGAGTGACAAAATATAATATAAATAAGTAAATGGATGAACACAATATGAAGTATTTTAAAATATAATGTAAACATATTCGATGTTGTAATGTAAAATATTTAGGTTATATATAATATATTTTCATTGATCATTGATATTATTGATATTATTATTGATAAATTTTGAGAGTATAAATTATTATTCATAAATCTCAGCATATGACATTCAGCGTATAGTATTTAATTAATTGGTATTCATAATTATCGAAGTCTAGAAGGTGAGTTAATAGGGTGATAAAATAAATAAATATTTTTTTTGGTATAAATTATATTTCTTTTTTGTTAGAAAAATTATTTGTCAATATAATTAAAACGAATGCTCTTGTATTGTGATATTCTGTGATACATGAGCCTCTAGACTATAAAATCAATCGAGTGTTCAGATAATTGAGTTTTCATTTATGTATGCTGACTATTATTTTTATATAAAAGTAAATTGTATATAATATAATTCAATTCTAAATAATATATACTTCTCTACAGAATAGTTTAAATTAAATTGTTTAAATTACTATCGGGAATACTTTATCTAAATATAATTCTTTTTTATTCACATATAAAATATAATTATATAGGGTAATAATAAATATATTTATATAGTTATCGTTTATATTTATAATCATATATTTTTTGCTAAGTACGATTCATTTGTTCGCCCCAAGGGCAAATATAGGAGTTGCCCGATATATTTCCCGTTCTCTTTTTTGTCACTTTCGCAAGATTAATTATTCGCGACACATTAATAAAGCTTAGAGAAGTGAGGAGAAAATTTTAAATTATTATAATAGAAGAAACAAATCGATCCAGCATTATAAATTGGACGCGGACCAAGATGGTACGGTCAGGCGGTAAAGTAACACAATCGGAGCAAACCAGAGATTTATCGACAAATGCTCACAGGTGATAGGGATATGCGGTATAGGCTAAGGAACTTGAGAGCTGAGAGTCAGGAAAGCCTAGCGAATAGGCTACGAGAGCTATGCCTTAGCCCGAGAGGAGATGTACCGTTCTTAGCAGAGCGACTGCTACGATACGCATACAAAGCGCTCGGAACTCGAGAAGACGTACCGTGGTACCCAGCATGGGACGAGAACAGAGGAGAGGATACGGCTGAAGTAATGCTGCCAGTCTTGAAGACGTTTGACATTGAGGAGGCAGAGGAGATGAAGCTATTGGAGGCAGCCATGTTTGGTCGGACGGAGGTAATCACAAAGATTATCACGTCATCCTCAATAGTATTCAGCGAAATGCCGTTTGCTACGATCACCCAGCCCATCATGTCAACAGTGACGCAGATACCCATGGAGATGCCGACGCCGGGAGGTACGGACCAGATGATACGTTTGGTGCATCCGTCAACCTCACAATATAACATAATGGAATGTAACCTCGCCCTGACCGGAATTGTATTAGGGGGCAACAAGCACTGATACCAGCGAGAGGTGAGGGAAGACTTACCGAATTAATACGAGCCACGGAAACGTCCGATAACGACAATCAACAAGCAGATGTACCCAGGACTAGCGGGTCAACGAGACAAAAAGTAAAAAATGAAAAGGATCGAACGAGTCAGCTGGAACCAATGGAGAAGCTGCCAACACGGAGCATAGACGAGAAATCGGGAAATCGAAAGGCAATGCGGTATACTCGAAAGGACGGATGCATTTACGGCATCGGAGGAGTCATCGGACAGCCAGAACGAAGCGTTTCGGCCTGCAGACAACAGTACTGAAGAAAGCCAGACTGATGGAAGTCGCTCGGAATGTAAGTCAGCACGAGGCCCGGTAAGAGAAAAGCCGCAAGAGAGAAAGCACCGATCACCTCAGACGGTACGTAGCGACATACGGACACTGCGATGTTGGAGAATAAAATTTGCAGGTGAATACTATGATATTTAGAACAATTAATCGACTGCCAAAGAAATTTGGGAATATCGGAAGAAGCCCTACTCAAGGCCATGCCACGGAGGTCGAAGCTGGTTTAGGAGCATTCGAGATGAAGTACATACGTGAAGAGACTTCAAGTATCGTTTGTGGCACCAGCACTCGAAGCCACTGGATCGGAACAAACTATGGGGTGAACTGAAGGTACAAACACAAGGTGATGGCGAAACCATCACCCAGTACCTGGTAAGGCTGAACATCATTATTCGCCGATTCAAGAGGAAACCTTCGATGAAAATATCTAAGAGAAAAAGCGACGTATACTCTGGGTCACGTAGAGAAGTACGATCGTAGATTAGAGAGGGAAATCGATTACGGTAAGAAATATACTCGGCCTCCACCGAAGGACAAATGCCAGATACCGCAGGCGGTAACCATGCACCTAAAGGTAGGTCAAGGAAACCAACGCCTCTGGACACGAAGAGCCAAACGTCTGATAACAGTTCGTCCGAGAGTGATACTGACCAAGGTCACAGTAGAAAAGAGCGCCGAAGACGACGTAAGAAACGAGATCAACAAGTCGCCGCAGTCGAAGAGAATAGGACGTCTACCAATAGCTCAAAGCAAAAGACTTGGGCAAAGATTGTCAAGAGCCAACCGTCGAACAATAACGTTCGAGAGGTAAATAAGAGTTTAAGCGGCATGCAAGGAGGGATTAGACGAATGAGAGGATTTACACCACGAGCTGCGTATAAGCAGCAAATTAGGCCAGGGATGCAATCTGAGAATGCGTCCGGGAGAAGACCAATGTCCGCGTCAAAAGAGTCAACGTTTGCGGGCGTATGCTATACTTGTCACGTACCGGGACACCGAGCAGTAGAATGCCAGCGATGACAGTGCTATACGTGTCACGAAGTCGGGCTTAGTTCAGTACAGTGCCGACGGAAGTCATGACGAAAACAACAAACGATAGAAGTAGAAATTTGTAAAGTCTGCCAAGCACGTGGTGTAACGTTCCCGATATGTTTGAACTGTGTGACAAGACGCGCGCAGTGGGAAAAACTCTCGGCGAACAAATAGATAAGAGAGTACCAAGCCGAGTGCGCAAAGGAATTCACTCTACCTTAAGTGCCGGAGCTCGCGAATTTTATCCGGCCCGCGAGAGTAGAGACGTGGCTCAGCAACGGCTTTCTGTCGAGTGAACTGATAAGCTGATCGAACCACCTTTTGCAGTCCAGAAGGGGGAGAGACTGTACACCGTACAGTTGAAAAGAAGAGTCAAGAGTCGAATTACTGGAAAGAAGCTGGGTCATCGTGGAGAGATGGTGAAAAAGAGAGAGCCGTGTCGACTAGACGAGAGTAGCGAGTATGAGGAGGACGCTAGGCCAACGGAAATCGAGAAGCCGACTAGCCCCGCGCAGCCCGCGAGGGACAAGATAGCCGAAAGTCGGGCGGAGAACCGACGATATATTAAGATATGCATTAGAGGAGAGATATACCGTGCATTATGCAATCCAGGAGCTACTTGTAGACTCTTCGGACCTGTACTGACAGCCAGATATAGAGATCGGCTAGAGAAGTCGTGCACAACCGTCAAAGGAGCGATGGAAGACTGAGTAACCATAGCAGGAGAGATAAAGATGCGAATGGACACGAGGATTATATGAGGGTAAGAGCACTTAACGCTCTTATACTTGGCATGGATTTCTGGTATACATGGGATATCGAAGCCAAGATAGGATGAGGATTATGGCGTGCTCGAGATGGAGAGTGGAAAGAATTTGATCGCAATGCTGACGATGAGAGAGCACAAATTATAGCCGACTGTGCAAGCATTTCAGCATTGAACCCCGCAGAGCAACAAGAGATAGAGAGACGAAAGGAGAAGATACTCCACATCCAACGCGAGAGCGGCATGACTAACCTCACCGAGCACCAGATTATCGTAGAGGGAGAAACGCCGGTAATGCACCATCTGAGGCGCATGTCACCGAAAATGTGGTAGGTAGTGCAGGAAGAGGTCGAGTGAATGTACCAAGAGGGTATTATAGAAAAGTCCGCGAGTGACTGGCGTAGCGCGCCAGTGATAGTCAAGAAGTCAGACGGAAGTTATAGATTCTGCATAGACACAGAGACCTAAACAACCGGACGAAGAAGGATGCCTATGCGATACCGAGCATCGACGCAATTCTGGACATGCTACTGAAAGCCCGGCATATCTCGACCATCAATTTGAAACAGGCGTATTTTCAAGTACCGATGGCTGAAAGCAGTAAAAGCTACACTGACTTTGCCGTACCAGTCTAGGGGCCGTGACAGATTAAGAAAATCCCGATCGGGCTAACAAACGTGCCCATGACATTTTAGCGACTTGTAGATGCGTTGTTCGGGCCCGAAGACGAGTCTTGGGCGTTCGCGTACCTAGACACATTGTCGTGATCGAGAGCTTCAAGGACTATCTTAAGTCTATGGAAGCAGTACTCCGGAAGCCGGTCGATGTGGGACTGTAAATCAACCGCAAGAAGTGCGAGTTCTAGACCGAGAGAGGCTACGAATGAACCCGGAGAAGGTCACGCCCGTCCTGGAATACCTAGCATCCAAGAATAAGCGGCAGCTCCGACGTTTCCTAGGTATGGTAGGGTGGTATGCCCGATTCATCGAACATGACTCGCAGAAAAAAGTGCCGCTATGTAAGCTCCTGAAAAATACCCAAGCATGGATATGGGGCGAGGATCAGGAGGAAGCATTTCAGACGCTGAAGATAATTTTCACACGACCGCCTATGCTAGCGCGTCCTGATTTTGTACGCGAGTTCACTATCCAGAGTAATGCGAGTGACTATGCGTGCCGTGCTTACGCAAGAGTATGAGGATGGACAGCACCCCATCGTATACGTCAGCGCAGTATTAACGTCAGCGGAGAGAAACTATACGACGTCCGAGAAGTAGTGCCTAGCACTCATCTGAGCTATCAAGAAACTGCTTGCGTACTTTGAAGGTTACCACTTCAAGGCCATAACGGATTACAACGCTTTACGATAGCTCTAAAACTTAAGAGAGCCAACGGGACGCCTAGCGAGATGGGCACTAGAGATGTAACAATGGAGCTTCCAAATATTTCATCGCAAAGGAGACATGCACCACATCCCTGATGGCTTATTATGAGAAGTAGGTGAAGAGGACGAGATTACTGCCTTCGAGAAAATTGACGACCCCTGGTACCTGTAACGAAAGAGCGCAGCCCAGGAAAGAAGAAAGGAGAGAGAAGAAGACGAAATAGCCTGAAAGTAAAGACAGAACGAAGCGAATAGTTCGCCTTGCCCAAGAGAGGAAGCAAGGAGAGGAAGCAAGTAAGGACCAAATGAAGTAGGGACTGTATTTGGGAAGCTCATGATTGGGTAAGAGAAAATAGTTGATAGTAAATTGCTCACTTTAGGGTAAAAACGAAAAAAAATATAACGATCATAGAATTCATAATGCGAGTCGTCTGCGAACGGGAGAGGTTCCGACCGCGCGATTGGAGACGGAACGACGAACGAATCGCAAGTATTATGGTAATTAGACAGTAGATTAAAGTATTGTGCTTGTAAGTTAGTAGTATTGTTATTATTTATTATTATTAATTTATCATTGTACTTTAGTTCCAAGAGACCCGGGGCCTGGGCTGGCTCACTGTATATGATGTAAGCCGTCGGTCTCTCCTACGGAAGACCTCCAGCTTAGGAGGGGGGTATTTGTGACGAAGGTTACAATAAGCGACGGTCTCTGCCCCGGGTGCCTCAGAAGAAGGTGTGCGTATTCGCGACTAATCGTCATTTTCTCCTTCTTTCAAGGTGCCGCCGAACTAAGCCACAGCACAAAAATTGGAACAAACGTAACGAGCCCAAACCGATGCACGCGTACGCGTCGTATAAGCAGAAAGAGCGAAATGCGTATGCCGCCGCCGCGGGAAGCAGCGAGTGAAATGAGCAGGACCCGGCGGAGAGAGGGGAAAGGGAGGAAACGCGTACAGAACAGACAGGATTGATTGTTGAGCCGTCAAGGAAGAGAGAGTTTTCAGGGATTTTCTGCCGTTGTATCTAAGTATTCGTAGTTTTTACGGGAGGAGAAGAGGCAACTGCGAGTTAGCAGAGACCACGAGCTGACGTGTGTGTGAGAGATTGAGAGAGAGAGGGAGAGAGAGAGAGAGGAGTCAGAGTGCGTGTGTCACGATACGGAGTGCGGGAAAGAGAGAAATTAATAGAGAGACCTAGGAGTGAGAGTGAGTGAGAGAGATAGAGTGTGTGTACACCGCGTAGCCGAGGTGCGTGTACACCGCGAGCCCGAGAGTGTTTGTGCACGGATACGGCTGTGTGTGAGAGTGAGAGAGAGAGAGAGAGAGAGAGAGAGAGAGAGAGAGAGAGAGAGAGTACGGTGCGACAGTATTGTTCTTCGTTATAATAAATGAAGTGATTACGGTGATCGAGGCGTTTATTTATTGAGTGCCGCCCCCTTTTTCTTTTTCTTTAGCGTTGCTATCTTTACGCTATAGCGTTTCCTGCTATCATCAATGGACCCCCTCGTGGAGAGAGGACGGGTCATCAGAAGCCGGAGAAGCCAGCAAGTAGGTACTGTGTGTGATTAAAATATTCTGTATCGGTGGCCAGGGCAAAGGCCGCAACGTGACAATATATATATATATATATATATTCGTTTATAATATATTAAAAATTCTGTTATATTTATTTTATTACATTTATCATTTATGTATATTTGTATTTGGTATTATATTTTTATTTATTTATCCATTATATACAGTAAAGCTCTTGTATTGCTCTCTTCTAAAGATAAAGTCAAAACCTGCTATATATACTGAGAAAAACGGTAAACTATCGTTTCGGAATTCTGATTGTTAGGTAGCATAATTAGAACTCCGTACAGCGTTAGTAGTGACTTTACTATTAGTCCAGTCAGTTACATGATATTATCTATAGAAACCACACGAAGATTTTAAAACATATACAAGAAAAATTCACTTAAAAAATCATTATATCATTAACTATTCCCTAAACATCTAAACGACTTCTAAGAGCTGACTATTGAAGACCCTGGGTAATTGAGGTAGAATTTCCTGTTCACTGTACGACACTTCGTAGTACTTTAGCAACATTATATATATCATAAGAACTAGAAGATAAAATGTTTATTGTCGGAGCAAAGTTATTGAAAGAAGTAATCCTTAGATACCTTATGATGCTGAAAATGATTATTACAGAATCTAGAACAGGATTTCCGGCAAATCTTTATTTACTAAGATTCGTGTTCAGTAAGGGTACTATTATACCACGCCACCACTTCATCAAAAGAAAATATATAACAATAAAAATGTGCACTTCTTTTAAAATTTATTAAAGTTTTTTTATATTATATAATTTATAAAAGTTCAAGATATTTGGTTGAAATTTGGTTCTCAGGTGACATCGACATGATTAAATGCACATATTTTTTAATTTTACAACAGCTACTCAAGTTGCATTGAAAGGGGCTTGCAAGCACATGTATCTGAAAAAGAATCATTCACCAAGCATAGAAGAAAAATCAAATTTCGTGAATATATTCTAATAATAGAGTACATTCTACATTAATGAAGAAATTATAAAATATCAAAGAGTTCACTCTTAGATATTCTTTCCAGAATTAAAATTTAAACTAATGTTTAATTTGTTCGTATGCTTACGCTATACTACGTAAACTTCTTCTTTCCAATTATCATTGGTTTTTCAAGTATCCAAAAAAAAGAATCATATTATTAGACAGATCTGAGCAGAGCTATTATAAATGACGATTGCTGAGATTATTATTTTTTTTATATTTTTTAATATTGCTTATATCTATTTAAGCACCCCTTAATGGTAACAATCGGTGTTTATAAATAAAATACACGAAAAATGTTACAGAGGTATAGAAAGAACATAAGGCTGCATAAGGCCGAAATAATTTGTATAAAATAGAAATTTATCCATCATAAATAGCGGACGTACCTCACACACACCAACAATTTGTTGAGAGTTGTTACTTGGTGTTGTTCCACATAGATTGTTACTGGCGATCGATCCAGAATATGAAGCTGCACATTCTTTATGAGAATGAATAATAACATTTCTATATCTAAGCAAACTACTTAAATTTCCACTTGTAACAATTGGATTTCTTAAGATTGGATCTATACCTCTTTGGATTTGATAGAATCCAAATCCTGTTACAATGGCGGCTGAATTTTCAAATGTGTGGTCAGGATGTGGTAACTGAACTTTGCTCACAAATTGATTCATTTCAAGCCCCACATCGAAATATAACTAAAAAATTCCATACAATTTCCTAGTTTATAGAATTATGACTTGCACACAATTTTTTGAGAGGCCTACGATGGCTCGATCGCTAGAGCGAAGGACTAGTAACTTGGTGATCCGAGTTCAAATCCCGGTCTCGGACGATTGACACAAGCAACACTGTACAAATTTACATGTGCTTTGTTTACAAACACATCGTAGACCTCCGTCGCTGATTAGCACCGATATTTGGAAGCATAAATAGAGCGACGTTAAATAACATAAAAAAAAAAAAAACAATTTTTGAACTTACTAATTAGTAAATTTAAAGAATTTTTACAATATATAAAATTTTTAAATATTTTAATTAAAAAACTGTTTCGAAGTATTAGAAATGTTTAATATTAGTATTCATAAAAGATAAAATAGATAGATATTTTAAAGCGATTATGAAAATATCGACTTTTTCTTTAATTGTTTTGAACTTGCACAAGTTTACTATTTCAAAAATCTTCCTATTTTAAAATTAATATTTAATGATGTGAGTAAATTTACCTCTGCTACAGCAAGATTGAAAATTTGAAATGCTGCATCAGGATTTACAAAAAATATTCGGTAAATATCTTTTCTAAATGCAGATAAGCTACTTAAATTATGTGATCCCATTACAACGGAAAATCTGTAGAACTTTAATTGATAATCAACTGTCAAAAATATATTAGCAGCAGATACTATGAATCTGTCAGAAATTATGGCACCACCGCCCAAATGAAAATAATCGTCGCTGTGATTTGCTTTGCCTTGTACTGATACCTGGTATTTGAAATCTTGTGGTTGTGTCAAAGTGCCACCTACAATAGCTTCCTTTATTAAGCCTGATGCTGAAATAAAAAAGCATAAAAATATTGATGTTATTACTAAAAAGTGACGTCATTACTAATTTTTCGTAACAGTATATTTTAATTTTACATATTCGTGAGTAAAATAAGTCAATTTTGTTAGCTGATTTGAAATGTAGTATATCTTTCAATGTGTAAAATTGGAAAATTTGTCAGCTTACTGATGAGCTCAAGATAAAGTGTCTTAAGATAAAACGTACATTTTTCCTTTTATTTTAATTTATTTTATTATGTTTTAAGTTCTAATTAAAAATATTTAAATCTTTTCAAATTAGTTAATATATTTTATTAAATAAATTTAAGCAGATGGAATCTTAGTTATGATACTGTAGCGAGTAAACGTGTTATGGAGTGAGCGATCGCATGTTTACAATGACACAAATATAAGTGTGAAATTCTTAAAATAAAAATAGTTCAAATTTTTAATTTGTGTAAATAACAATAAATTTCTAACTACATTTTGCAGTTTTAAATAATAAGATCCCACTATGATGACTTTTGGTATCAGGGGTCAGACTAGTAATGAAACTTCAAATGTATATTGAACGAAAATGCCAGATAGATAATGATACAAACCCAATGATACACAACAAAGTTTAAAATTGAGAAATGAGCAGGCAGGAATTATTTATGCAATTGACAGAATTATGATTGATGAGTATTTAAATAGCATAGAAACTTTAGTAGACCACAATAATATAAGATTCATCTCGAACATCTCAAGTGGAAGAGTGTGTGTTTTTTATTGAACGAATCCTCTGAAGATAAATTAGTAGAAAAAATATTAAAAATCAAAGATATTAACTTTAAAATTAGACTGCTAATAGAAAAAAATTAAAGGATTATAATCTCAAATATAAACCCAGTTATTCTTCACGAAATTCTATTTGCATCACTAAAATTCCATATCAAACATAAATTACATCAGAGCATCAACGAGTAAACTAGGAAGAGTATATGTTCTATCGTTCTACCAGGTTCTACCCAATGTTAGGTGGATATAAGAAAGGATAAGGAAATATTAATACCAGAAAGTTTAGAAATCTATGACATTACATTGATGATTGGTGTAATTGCAAATGCAAATTTGATATCGTTTTATTGACATATCCGCTTTCTGGCGTGATCAACTTGAAAGTTCACATAAAACCTGGAGTTCAGACCACTTTTTTATTTTTATTTCTGTTAACATCGAACAATATATACTTGCAAAAATATTTAAAATAAAATCTGTTCATACAGACTGGGGAAACTTTGTTCGTAAATTCGAAAATAAGTGCTTTGATTTTTTTTTTACTCAAATATGAAATGCTATCACCTATGGGAAATACAACTTTTTCATGGAAATCATGACAATACAATAAAAAAGTGCAGTTTTAAAAAGAAGAATGTAGGTAATGTAAGTCAAATAAAAAATCCTTAAATAAATATAGAATCCAAAGCCAGAGGTTTTCTGCAATTATAAGTAGTGGAAGTAAAAAATATTGATGATCGAAAACTTGTAAAAAATACATCGTAGTTGCTAAAATAATGTCTAAAAAATAGAAACCTTTATTAGTTTTATCGAAAGCTTAAATGTCAATACAAATCGCAGGTATGTTTCGAACAAATTTAAAGTTTAAAAGAAATGCTGGAGAAATATATGTCCACTACATTTTTAAAAAAATTAAAAAGAACAAGAACTAGAAAAAATTATCTGTCCTTGGGTACAAACAAACCGAAATTGTCTATCAACCTGTAATAACAAGCCATTTTTTAAGAATCCATTCAACAGTCCTACAATCAAAAAATAAAAAATGAGCCCTGGGTCTCGATAGGATAGATTATGAAATAATTCAAAAGTTCCACACTAAATATTAACTCCTACTAGTAGATATTTATAATTACATACATAAGGAAAATGAATGAAAAGTCACCACAAGCCGGTGTTCTAAGCTCCCTTTTATATATTTTATATGTGCAAATATAATCAAAATGTAAAAAAAAAAATATTATAATTTCACAATTTGCAGACAATAATAATTTATAGCAATTGTCTTATTCCAAAACAAATGCTATAAAATATTAAATATAATGAAATTTTTGTGCGGTATCTGTTGGGGTTCGAGTCCCGCTATACTTCCTGTCACCTAAAAAAGCTACATCGGATCCATTCTTCACTATCGTTATTAATTGTATCTCGTGTAAAAAACAATTATTGATAAAATTGAAAAAATACAATATGCAGAAATAAGAATAGCTCTAGGATATCATATTTGCACTCAAACGAACGTACTATTTGGTGAATCAAAACTCTGTTCGTTTGAAGAAAGTTCAAAATTACTGTCTAATCGTTTTCTTTTAAAACAGACAGAAAATCAATAATAAAAATCAACTCTTTCACTTTCAGATCTATAAAAAATCATATAAACTTTAATAAATAACGCCGTAATAAAATGAAAAAAAATTTATTAATGTATTACTAACTTTGTCAATTCAAAAAAATTACTAGAAGGTGATACTTCGAATAAATTTAATGTATATTAGTACGACTACAAAATCTTACTAATTTCAGTTCCTTATGACGCAAGTTTTAATAAAAAATCAATGGAAATGGACGATTCCAAGAAAGAAGTGGATGACTTTATTAAAAAATATAATGCGTGTGCATTCTATACTGATGGCAGCCAAATTTCGGAAAATAAAGTAGTGAGCAGTACATGTGTTTCGTTCAAACTAAATATATCTTGAATTTGAACATTTCATCCGAATGTTTCATATACCATATCTACGTTTTCCTAACTCGGAACTCGAAATATCCTTATATTTATAGACTCGCTTACTACCATGCAACTACTGCATTTTACTGAAAGTTGATTCCTATATCTACACAATAAAAAATAAATATAATGAATTTATTTCAGATAATCCATTCATACATCGATCAAATTCTACTGCATGCCTTCTCATAAGGGAATACAACGTCGATAGTCTAGGTAAGAAGAGTACTTAGAACTATTAGACATAAGCAATATCTTAAAGACAGACTTCTATTAAATATATAAGGCACAAGTTTTTGACCAAACAAGAAAATTCATACAAGAAAAAGGTAAAGAAAAAAAATTTTTTTCAATAATTATTTTATTATAACTAGAAAACCATGTTTGTTTATCGAAAAAAATCTACCTAGAGAGTTTATAGTCTAACTAAAATGTTTAGTTAGTATAACTGAACATAGAGTTTATAGTATAACTAAAATGTTTAGTTTTAAACTAAAATTTTAGTTTACTTCCTTAGAATGAACCGTAGCAGTTCGAACGTCGAGCATCAAAGGAGAAAAGAAAGTAAGATGCTGGGGGTAGTCAGATTGTGCTTTGCTAACATAAAATATAGTTTATTATTTTTAATATTTTTATTTTTATTTTTATTTTATTTTATTATTATTTTAATTTATTAATTTTAATTTTGAATCTAATTAAATTTAGTAATAAATTTTATTTCAGATTCTTCGGGGGTGATAATAAACAAGGACAGTCTAACTATCATGATTTTAGTTAATATATCAATTAAAATGCCTGTAAGACCGATAAAAATATTTATTAATTTAATGTCTATATAATAACGATTAACTCAGTAGGTTAAATTTTTTTTTACAATTACCAAATCAATTATTTTCTATTACGATATAATTTTTTAGACATCAAGAAAGTCTTCGTATATAGAAAAAATATAAGATTCTTAAGATTTTAAGAAGCACTGTGACAGCAATAGTTTTCATAACTTCTAGTAAGAAATATTTATCTAGCTACATGAATTAGATCAGAAGGTACATAAACATTTTAAATACTTGAAGTATAAGATTTAATTTATTCTAGTTTACAGATATCTTGGAGGAAATTTACGAGTCTTGCAGAATTAAATATAATATAGAATTAGAATAAAAATAAAAATAAAACTGTTAAAATTATATATTTTTATTGTAATGAAATATTAAATTATCTAATTTGTTTATTCGATGCAAAGGAACAAAAATTATTCGAGACCTTAATTCACATCGGTCCGCCGTATGCCTTGAAGCGCGCGCTGGTCATCCATTTTGTTTGATGCGAAAAATAAAAAATAAAATACGCGTTGCTAGAGTTACCTTCATCATGTCTTTTTTGTTAGTTTTAAACGATTAGCCTTCAAAAGCGTACGCTTTTCGATTGAATTTCTTTATTTCAAGTATAAGTATTATAATTTAATATTTTATGAAATCAATTTATCAATACACACTAAGCATTCCCTACATAACGTGTCGGTCGATAGCTTAGTGTTCCCGTCACATTGGTGTCGGTCGACAAGACTAGCTCCCGACACTTCTGTGTTGGTCGAGCTGTTGAGCGCTCCTCGCACGTTTGTGTAGGTCAAGCCGCATACTACTCTGACGTGTAGCTGCACACCGGTCCAATTCACATGGACCATATATAAAACATTTTTATATACGTATTCACAACAGACACTTCATATAAATACACAATTAATTTACATCTAGGGTTTTTATGCCGTAAGGCTTTTCCCTAGAGCTAATAAAGGGAATTTCCCACACTGCCCAAAATTTTGGTGTTTTATTTAATAACCTCATCCATGTCAAATTTGGGATTCCGAAAAAAGAAGGGCGGATTCTCGACGATACAAAATTAGTGCCTCCTATGAGGTTTGGACATCAACGACCTGCCTCGACTTCTATTGTACGTTGACAACCTTCTCCGATGCAACTCTTTCCCGGCCAGCCAAGAATGGAGCCTGCATCGCATATAATTAAAGATAAGTCTATATTCAATAATTTTTATAAGATAACAATAATAATAATTCAATAATTTTTTTTTGCAATTCATCATTTACAAAACTAAAATTAAATTTTTCCATTACAAAAAAAACGAGATATCGCTTAGGCCGATTCATAGAAGGACTAGGCAGTGTGTTAGTTTGCATCCGCGTCATTCTTAGCAAACAAAATTTGCAATCGTTCTCTCACGCAACTTAACCTAGAAGAAGTAAAATCACGCACACAATCATGGCTCCAGTCGATTTTGAAAGGACAGATGACTAACTTACGCGCGGCCGTGGATCGCGGCGAATTGAGCGCTATGAATATCAAATTGCGCGTTCAAAGACTTACGGAACAATTTCATAAATATGAAGACTTGCACGCGAATTTTCAGGAAGCGGAAAAAATGATGATTATCTAGTAGAAATTCAAGACTCTTTTTACGCCTTGATATCATCGATATCATTACATGTGCTTTGTTTACAAACACATCGTAGACCTCCGTCGCTGATTAGCACCGATAATTGGAAGCATAAATAAAGCGACGTTAAATTACATCAAAAAAAAAAAAAAAATCATCGATATCAGAAACAACCGCATGGAAATTCGGAAAATTCATATTTATTACCGAATTTTACGAATTCAACGAAAATCGAAAAACAAAAGGCCGTTAAGCTACTAGTTGCTAAATTACCGAAATTTGACGGTAATTACGATAATTGGATATCATTTAAAAATACTTTTAAATCGATGGTTGTTTAACGCTCGGATATTGACGATTTGGCTAAATTCACTTATCTTCGAAACGCCTTATCGGGAAGTTCAGAAAGAAAATTAGATCTCTTCCCGGCAAGTCCCGGTAATTGAAAACTAATTGAACTCTATGAGAAGAAACGACTTCTTACGACTAAACACTATTTCGCTTTCTTCGATAACGCTTTTTGTAAAACAATGCCATTGCAAAGGACATCTTCCGAGGCTCTTTCCAAACTCGTCGACGAAGCACAACAGCATAAGGCTATGCCCGAGGATTTAGGTGTCATACCGGATGAGGGTATGATGGTTTGTCTTCTTGAAAGAGTTCTTCCCCATGAGGTGAGATTAGAATGGGAACGAACTCTGAAATCAGATTCAATGCCTTCTTTCCGACAGTTTTATACATTTGGCGATATATTGTCGCGCACCTGGAAGATCAGGCGAACCGACTCGGGCTCGCATGCGTTCATCACAAGCACTACAGACTCGGGCGGATATTGCAGTTCGGGCCATCGCATTTATCGATGAATGTCCAACAGAGATGGGATGTAGTTAAGACTAAGAAGCTCTGCATCAATTGCTTACGGGAACATTTTCGGATTCTCGAATCGGTGCGCTTAAGCGCTTCATATCTTCGCTTAGGCGATTTCATACGAATCCCGATCTTCAGAGGGAGTACGGCAAGGTCATGCAAGAATACATCGATTTGGGACATATGTCTTTAATCGAAAACGAATCAACAAAGGGTTATTATCTACCTCACCACGTTGTGACTAAGGTTTCCAGTGACACCACTAAGGTTCGCGTCGTTTTCGATGCTTCGGCTAAATCGAGTAATGGAGTTTCGCTGAACGATACTCTGTGGGTTGGCCGTAATTTGCAAGATTCGCTTTTCCAACATGTATTGCGTTTTTGTAGTTATGTATATGTTTTGATCGCTGATATCGCTAAGATGTGCCGTCAAATTCTATTACATCCCGATGATCGTCGTTAGCAACGCATTTTTTGGACGGTTAAAGGAGTGATTCGTGTTATCGAACTCAACACTGTTACATTCGGCGTGGCCTCAGCGTCCTATCTTTCGATTCAAACTATTCAGAAACTCGCAGACGACGAAAGGTTAAACTTTCCGCTTGCTTCGAATGTGCTTAAAAAACTTTTGTATGTTGACGACTTACTCACTGGTGCGGATACTTTTAATGAGATACATGAGATCCGAAATCAAGTCATTGATTTGCTCAATCGCGGAGGATTCGTTATTAGATAATGGGCATCAAATCATGAGCATGCTCTTGATAACATCAAGGAAAAAAACTTTCGATATAGACTGCGCGATCAAGGGGTTTACTGTGTCGAAGACTCTCGGACTTACTTGGGACTCGCAACGAGTCGAATTTATTTTTACGGTCAATCCTATTGAAGAAACAAAGAGAATCGCAAAACGTAGCATCTTATCTAAAATTGCGTGAATTTTCGACCCTTTCGGTCTTTTAGGTCCGGTTATTGTAGCAGCTAAAATTATTCTTCAGGAATGTTGGAAGAGAAAACTGGTTTGGGATGAGTCGGTACCCCAAGAGCTTCATTCAAGATGGATGGCGTTTGCGGCCCAATTGAGCATGATACGCGATCTTAGCGTACCACGCCGGATTTTAATCGATAATTCTATTCATGTAGAAATTCACGGTTTTTGTGATGCCAGTCGGATAGGTTATGGCGCTTGCCTTTATATTCGCTCAACTGACAACAATGCACGCACGCTCGTGCGACTTCTTTGTTCAAAATCACGAGTTGCGCCACTCAAAGAAGCTACTATTCCCCGACTTGAACTGTGCGGTGCGCAACTACTTGCAAGACTTTATAAACAATCAATCGAAATCATTTTTGCGCCGGTTAATCGTATTATCTTTTGGACGGATTCAACCATCGTTTTACATTGGTTAAAAAAATCATCTCAGGTGCTTAAACCTTTCGAGGCCAATCGGGTGGCCGAGATTCAAGCTCTTGTCCCGCAGATCGAATGGCGACACGTTAGATCCGAAGAAAACTGTGCAGATCCCCTCTCTCGAGGTCAGCTACCAATCGAATTTCTCTCAGATCATCGTTGGTTTGAAGGACCGTCTTGGCTTAAAGAACACGAACGTTCTTGACCAGTTAGCGCGTTAACTACAATCACCGAACTTCCGAGGCTTCAAAAGGGAATTTGTTTGATTGCGACATCGACAAAATGCGAACTATTCAACCGATTTTCATCGTATTCCACGCTTCTCAACACCATCTCTTATTGCTTTCGCTTGCGGCCTAATTCACGGAAAAATAGCAAGAGCATCATAGTTCCCGAATTGGCGGAGACTGAACGGAAGGTATTATCGCGCATTCAGCGTGAGCAATTTTACGACACTATTTTGCGTCTTGAAAATTCTAAACAAGTTAACTGCAGCAAACTCGCCGCGCTCAATCCATTTCTCGACGAATATGGCGTATTACGTGTCGGAGGTCGTTTAATTAATTCCAAAGAATCTTTCAATATAAAACATCCGATTCTTCTTCCATCTCGTCATCACATCACTGATCTAATCATTCGTGAGACTCATTAGCGGGAATTCAATCTACACTCTACACTTTGAGACATCGCTTTTGGTTACTTGATGGAAAAAATCAGGTACGAAAGGTTGTTCGCCGCTGCGTCACGAGTATCCGTCATCGTCCGTCTCCCTTAAATGCTCAAATGGCTGACTTACCAGCTTGTCGCACCGAAGAAGCGCCGGTATTCGATCACACGAGAGTAGATTTTTGCGGCCCCTTTTTCATCAAGGAAAAGACATATAGAAACCGCGCTCAAATTAAGACATACGCTTGTATTTTCATTTGCATGGTGACCAAGGCTATTCTTATCGAAATCGCTAGTGATCTCTCTACTGAGGGTTTTTTGGCAGCTTTCCGCCGCTTCATTGGACGCCGCTCAAGACCTTCTCACGTATACTCTGATAACGGCACAAACTTCATTGGAGCTAACAATCAGTTACGCGAGATGTATGCCCTTTTTCAATCTGAGCAATTTCAAGAGACCCTTGGGTATTACGCGACTAGTCAACGAATCACTTGGCATTTTAGTCCACCGTTATCGCCTCATTTCGGGGATATATGGGAGGCGGCTGTCAAATCATTTAAACACCATTTTCGTCTAGTTGCGGGCAGTCAGTTAATCACTTACGAACAACTCAATACACTTGCAATCGAAATCGAGGCCATTTTAAACTCTAGGCCACTTGCCGCGCTTTTGGCAGATCCAAATGATCCGATGGCGATCACTCCTGCTAGTGTACTAGTCGGAAGGTCTTTTACTATGCTTCTTGATGCAAATTATGTTTCTGTTCCAGGTAATCGCCTATCCGCTTGGAGGTTTATATCCAGAGCACGTCAGGATTTCTGGAGACGTTGGCGCATGGAATATCTCGGAGAACTACAAAAGCGGCAGAAATGGGCCCATCCCAATGGACAGATTAAACTTAAGGATGTTGTTGTACTTATCAATAAAAATCAGCCGTGCACTCGATGGCAGCTGGGAATAGTCGTTGAGTTGCATTCACGGAGCGATGGCACGACACGCGTTGCTACTGTAAAGACGGCGCACGGATCGTTCAAGAGAAATATTACGCAAATGTGTCCTTTACCTGTATATAATTAATTGTAATCGCATTCACACCTTATAAATACATTCATATTTCACACACATTACATATCATACATACATTTCGCTCGTATTTTCTCGCAACATGGGAGAATGTTTATTCTATGCAAAGGAACAAAAATTATTCGAGAGCTTAATTCACATCGGTCCGCCGCATGCCTTGAAGCGCGCGCTGGTCATGCATTTTGTTTGATGCGAAAAATAAAAAATAAAATACGCGTTGCTATAGTTGTCTTCATCATGTTTTTTTGTTCACATTGGTGTCGGTCGACAAGACTAGCTCCCGACACTTCTGTGTTGGTCGAGCTGTTGAGCGCTTCCCGCACGTTTGTGTAGGTCGAGCCGCATACTACTCTGACGTGTAGCTACACACCGAACCAATTCACATGGACCATATATAAAACATTTTTATATACGTATTCACAACAGACACTTCATATAAATACACAATTAATTTGCATCTAGGGTTTTTATGCCGTAAGGCTTTTCCCTAGAGCTAATAAAGGGAATTTCCCACACTGCCAAAAATTATGGTGTTTTATTTAATAACCTCATCCACGTCAAATTCGGAATTCCGAACAAAGAAGGGCGGATTCTCGACGATACATAATTAAAATATGTACTGATAAAACAGTGAAACAAGCTAATTTAGTTTATAAAATTTAATGTACAACAGTGACGATATTCACGAACGAAACAGTGGAAAACAGTTTATTTAAGTTCTATAGTTTACTATAGAGCAGTCAAAATATACACTGCTTTAATAATCGAATATTCATTATCGAAGCAGTAGAATAACGACCAATTTAATCAATGAATATTTACTGATTTCAAGTGGTCGAGGTTAGACTACTTAAATCAGTGACTACACACTGATGATTAGTGCATAGATATTGGTTTGTTTTCAGAGAGCAGGGCGAAGAGTTACTTAAAGAAGTAAAATATGTACAATAAAACATTCATATGGTACAATTAATGTCAATTTCACCTGTAGAGTAAAACATTGTCTGCCGACTTAAATTGCATGTTTTTTGGGATATCATTGCCAAGGCTTCTTTTAAAATAAATTTCTTTATAAAAATGTGATAATACTAACTTTATCTTTACAAATTTACACTTTATAAGTTTTAAAGAAAACATAAATAATAAGAATTCATAAAAATTTAATTTGTAAATTATAAAAAAATTACATTTAATATATGTATAAGTTCCATAAAATGACTATCGAAATATTATTTTTTGGTATCAACCACGAAAAGTATTTTATAAATATTTTGTTTTTAATAAGTAATAAAAGCAGATATATATGAATATTAAATAAAAAAATTTTAATTTAAGAAGAGTTACTACATACCATAATGATCTAATGAATATATGTAAAACGCAGCAATAATCAAAACTGTGTTAAAGAATTTCATATTTTTAAAAGATGTTTTGAATATAATCGAAGTTTAAAGTGAATATATATATATATATATATATATATATATATATATATATATCTATATATATCTATATATATATATACACTTGGCTAGGAAAGAATTCATATTATATAACATTTGAAAAACAGAAACAGAAAATATTCATGAATATCTTAATTTACTTAGAAATTTATAATATTATATCTATAGAATTTGCTTGTCGTCTAATAAATTATCATATTTAATTTTCTCTTCTAATTTAAAAAAGATAAATAAATACTGAAATAAATACATATTTTATGGTGCTTCGAATTTTAAACAATTTCTAAGATTATCTGTTACCAACTTTTGCTTATTAATCGCAAATAAAGAAATTACTTGAAAATAAAATTGTTACGATTGAACTCAACCTAATAAATTTTTTATTGGTTGCACAGACTCTAAACCGATAAAAATATTTATTTTGATTAATATTAGTCGATGGAAATAGCATTATTAAGCTTAAAGATTTAATTCTAACATAAACAGAAGTACTAGAAGCTTAATGCAATTCATTTGCCTAATATAATATGTTCTTTGAGGAGATTACAACCATTATATATCTATCATGTGGGTTGATATAAAATATTTGTACAGCTAAATAAATATATATAAATATTCGTAAAATTCAAAAAATTTAGACCACATGTAATTGAACTAATTAGAATGAATCTTGTAGGAATCGATATCTATACTATATTTAATATATACAAAAAATTTTTATAAAGCAGATATTTTTTTTAAGGAGTTTGTGAATGCTATTTATGCATTTCCAATGCTTATTCGAATATATTCGCATATATTCGAATATATGCGACCCCAAACCCATGTCACTAAGCACTAAATACATACCTCCATATTGTTCTACCGAGACCAGACCGGAACTGTCATTCGCATTACTTCAGCGAGGGCGGCAGTCTTTGTGTGGTCCATTCCCTGTCATTCCTCTCATTCTAGAATCTCATGTATACTCGAAACTGCATTCACTCTTCACAGTCTTTCAATCATCCAGACATCCATCCGCTCTTTTGCTCCGAAACACATGCGTAACGTATTTTGCCATCTACCATCAGCTGTCCGCGTTCGTTGTCACAAGTCTCGTCACGTTTTCTGGCGTGATCACGCCTATAAAGCAGATATTATTATTATTATTATTATAAATAGAATTTATAAAAAATTTATAAAAGTACTGACAGATTTAATGACAAAATCAAGAAAGAAAAAATAGACTGAAATATCTTTTCTAATTTATCTTTTGTATTTAAAATTTTTCTAATTTATTATTTTTCGGAGTAATCTAAAGAAGATCACGAGATACGAGATAAGTTTTGCTCTGCAACCTCTTTACGGAATAGTGCTTCACAGACGCTAGATATGGAGTCAGTAACAAAAATGAAGTATTCAAGTTGCAGAAACAAGATTCCAATATCATCAATTTCATAACTAATATCCATATCAAATTCATTACTGGATTAATATTCAATATTACATTAAATGTTTATATCTGTACTAAACCTAAACATAATTGTTATTTGATGAAAGTATAATAGAGAAAATATTGATCTTGATAAATAGATGACATGCAAATTTAATAACAGTATCAGTAATATAGGTATAGACTTTTTAAATAGAATTTCAATCAGTGGTCCGATCTGTCTGTGTTGATGCGCGTTTAAAAAGGACATTTTCTATTTACATTCTGATGAAATTTCATGACATTTGGATGAATAGAATCGAAATTATTTCCCCTCAAGTGACAGGGTGTTTCCTTGGTTGGCTGGAAAATGAGCAGTGAGCAAAGAACTAATATCAAGTCTCCTTTTAAACTCTTTTAAACTTTTACCGAAACATATGAAATGATGCAATAAGTTTATGGTAGTAATTTTTTATCTCGTGCAACAATTAATGAGTGATTGCCGGACTTCAAAGATGGCAGAGAAGACCTCAATGACGACAAAGTTTTCATCAAAAATGAGCCGAAGTAAGTTTGTCAGCAGCATCGACTCGTCGCATTTTGACTGAGCATTCGAACTTCCAAAAGGTATGTTCAGATTTTTTTTCCATAGAAATTGACTGAGGTCCAAAAAGCGCTTCGAAATTCACATTATAAAGACATCACTAAAGAAGCCAAAAGGGACCAAAACTATATTTATTCTATCGTAACCAGTGACAAGATATGGTGTTCAATATGATTCCGAAACCAAATGCCAAATTGTCGAATGAAAAGCCTCCGATCAGCCAAAACCGAAAAACTCGCGCTTGAAAAAATCGAAAATGAAAACAATGCTTTATCAAAGCAAAGGCATTATTCATAAAAAATTCATTCGATCTGGAAAAATGGTCAAGCTAAGTTTTATCTTAGTGTTCTAAAGCGTTTGCTTACCCGTATTCGTCGTATTCGGTTAGAATATCGTGAAAAGGGAAACTGGCCTTTGTTACATGATAATGCGCCGCCCCATTGATCAAAATTGGAGACTGATTTTTGAATCCAAAACGGTATTCTGACGGCTAATCACTTACCTTCTTCACCTGATATGGCAAGTTGTTACTTCTACTTATTCGATAAATTGTATTTGGTAATGAATGAAAGCGTTACAGGGACATTCAGGACATCCGAAAGACAATGATAGCCATTTTGAAGATGATTTCTAAACTTTGTATGGACTCGGAAGAGGACTATTTTGAAGCACATAAATGAATTTTGCAAAAAAAATTTATTGTTGTCTTTTTTTTTAAAGTCTGGAAACTTTTGAAATATATCTTGTAGTTTTTAAAGTATCTATATTTTTAATTTACCCATGATTTATTTTAACATATAAACACCCCTATGCTAGTCGTCTAAGTTTCAACAATTGTTGGAACACTAATAATGTTATTATACAAAATATATAGCATATATTACTATTTTTACCAACAGAAATATATTTTCACTAATATTACGCATTGTGAAAAAAGTACTTTACGATTTTAAATTATTGACCCACAAATAAATCAAGCAATCCATAAATATATTTATACCTATTTTATATAAGTAATAAAATATTCTGAAAATTTTTCCATGGCATTTTACCTATAGATTTCGTTTTTATAACTAACTAAAACTGGTAGCACAGGTATTGGGAAGCGTAAATAGAGTGAAATCAAATAACATAAGAATACTAACTAAATCCAACGAAAATAGACATGGATAAAAATGTACAGCCCATATCAAAAGTGTCACTAGCCCGAGACTAAATTACTACTCTGACATACAGATGGCACAACTGTTTCGAACCACGATAGTAATAGTTTTTTGCACACTGCTAGTCCTTGTTTTACCACTTTATGGGCTTTACACTTATCTATATATGTTTAAACTAAAACTAGGGCTTCTAAACCAGTAGTAGATTCAGCGGAGATTCAGCAGAGATCCCTCCGCCCCCTCCAATACTATAAGATGTGAAAATGATTGTAATAAACATCGCACATGACAGGGCTAATTATTTTTTTTATGCTATAACATATAAATTCATAATGTCTGAAGCTTATGCAGATTAAATTTTTTTATACGCTTTTCCTAAACAAAAAAAACTACCTAGTGTTTGAAGAATTTACTATATAGAATTTGTATTTTATATATAGAAAAAAGTATCAAATATGTAAATTACTTATTCATTTTTGAGTAAATATATAATATAGGTTGTGATTATCGCTTGATATAATTATATCACTTAGGTATTTATTGGTAATATACTAAATGATATACTCTACTAAAAATGATTCGTATAACTTTCTAATGTGAGAATTATAGGATTGTATATATGTCAGTGGGATTTGTGGCTTCCTGACAGTAAATTTACAAATCTGGAATAACTTTTTTGATGGATTTTTAGGCGATATTTTGAATTTGAAAAATAGAAAATATATTTCTCTGTGATTTGTATAGCCTTTTGATGTTTATTAGTTTCTTAAAGACTCTAACAGTGTTTACAAACGAACATAAGCTACAACTCATTATTCTATTTCCTTTTCTCCTGATTATTCTATTATGTTTTTGTACCAAATATCTTTTACTGACGTGCATACATATGAACAACTAGCCTTGAAGTACGATTTTTATTGGTTGTTCAATTATATCAAAGCCACGAGGAAATAATTCTCAAAGTAACATTTCAACTAATTTATCCAAAATATTTTTAAATAAATCCTATTAGACAAATTAAATAACTTGATAAAAACGAGGCGAGGAAAAGTATGGTCAATAAAAATCTTTCTATATTAGGTAATAAACAAAGTAAAGAGAATCTCAATATGCAAAATAGTTGTACTGATACACGCTTGAATAGCAATATAATTTTTTAAGAAGTAAGTTGAATCTGAAGAGAATCTCGAGTTAATTGTACTGAATCAAGTTGAAAATCTGTTTTTATTAATAGAGTACAAGCACCAAAGTTGTATAGTATTATATTATTTTCAATGAAACGACATACAATTCCCATATTTCGCAAATGACTTCTTTAAGAATATATATTTTTAAGGTTTTGTCCAATTTATAGACTCTTCTTAGGTTAATAGGTTTGAATCCAGAAATAATATTAAATGTACTTTTAGCTTTCAGATAATTAATTTAAAATCTGAAATACTGCGGACATATAACAACAGATAGATGTTCCATTATAAATTCTGAATCTCAAGGTATTGTAACTAAAATAAAAAAAGCCGTTAATACTATTGATTATTCATATGAGAACCAAATTCTAAATCAAGCTATAGCAAAATCTTCATCGGTGTAGTTACTCTGAATGCAGTAGTTGTAATGAAATCAAAAATAGAATTTTGTACTACATTGTGCAAACAATTTCACATTCTTAAAAATATTATGGAATTGTCCCACTTTCGACTTTGTAATACTTGATGGGTTGAAGACATGCTAAAATCCTATAAATTAGAATTTTACATCGTCAAATAATTGAAACTTTTTATTGTGTATCATTATAGCAAGGTGTTCAAACAGCTACAACAATTAAATCTTTACGATTATCTCTCTGTGACGTGAAAATATATGATTAGTCTTATGTTTTTTCGGATTTTTTAATTGTATAATTGAATAAAATTAGTTTCTTCATAAAGCTTAGATTAATCTAATAAATATGCAAAAGATGCTCCAGGAAACTTAGAAAATTCTGTATAGATGCGCTCGAAAAACCTTTACAGAAATGTTTTAAATTGTTTATGAAACATCACTGGCATCGTAAAATATATAGCTGTAAAAGTTGAAGAATGTTGAAATATTACTAATAGATGAAACTATGGTCAATATTATCTATGTCCTCGCCCTGAAACATACGTTAGACAATCGGTTTATATTCAAATATTAGAAAAGTTAATAGAATATTTAAAGTTTCGTTAATTTAGAAAAATGATAGATTTATACAATTTATCTCTATTATTTTCATATCCAATTACAACAAAAGACTGCAATAATTTGTTCACACAAACTATCTTTAATATTGTAGAAAAATATTCCATTTTTTAAAATGAACATTTAAGAGGGAGGTCCCAGAAGTAACTGGCCCAACAAATAAAACTCAAAAATTTTGGAAAAAAATATATTTATTTTTCAACATAATCTCCTTACAGCTCTATACACTTTTTCCAGCGATGTTCAATAAGTTCAATACCCTTTTTATAATAAAAATTGTAAAGCTCCTCATAATAGCCATTAACTGCCGACATCACCTCTTCATTGTTGGAAAATCTTTTACCAGCGAGCCATTTTTTCAAGTCTGGGAACAGAAAATAATCCGAGGGAGTTAAATCTGACGAATAGGATGCATGAGGTAGCAATTCAAACTTTAATTCATTAATTTTGGCAATTGCAATGACGGATGTGTGAGCTGGTGCTTTGTCTTGATGGAACAACACTTTCTTCTTAGCCAAATGCGGCCGTTTTCGCTCAAACATTGCAATAATAATAACGCCGTTGATAGTTTTTCCTTTTTTAAGATAGTCAATGAAAATTATCCCACACGCATCCCAAAAAATCGACGCCATAACCTTGCCTACAGATGGAACAGTCTTTGCCATCTTTGGATCCGGTTCTCCTTTTTGAGTCCATTGTTTCATCCATGATTATAAAACAGCACAAAAATTTGGCGTTATTTTTGCGAAACATTGCCAAGCACTCGACTGAAACATCTTCACGACGCTGTTTTTGTTCCATTATGAACAAATGCGGCACCCATCTTGCGCACTGCTTTGTCATCTCCAACTTTTCAGTTAATATGCGATGTATCACACTTTTTGAAATGCCGACCATGTCTGCTACCTCGCGCACGTTCAATCGACGATCATCCAGTACCACTTTGTGGATTTTCTTCAACATTTCTGAAGTCGTTACCTCGTTTGGTCGACGACTGCGATGCTCGGTTTGGCAGATCATACGGCCTCGTTTAAACACTGTTACCCAATATTTTACTGTTGCAAACGAAAGAGCAGCCTCACCCAGAGTAGAATCTAGTTCAGCTTTTATATTGATTGGGCTGAGGCCTTTCAAATAAAAGTATTGTATTACATAACGATGACCAATTTTTTCCATGTTTACAAATTCACTGAAAACGTTCACTGTTCATGGTTGTTAAACAAATACTAAAAAACTAAATTTAAACTTCATAAATCAGGTTTACGAAAACTCACTTCAAACACAGATTCCAATTTTTATTATAAAAGAATGACTTAGTGCAAGCTTTGAGAAAATATTTAATAAATAGTCGCATGTATATTTCTGTCTTGTCCTTTTATTGATTGTGTTACTTCAATAACAACCACAAATGCTAAGAATTCCTGTAATATATTTGTTTTCTTTAGTTTTTCTTACTTTTCAGATTTGATAATGTTATGCATGTGTATCCAAAAGTAGGAAAATATATGTCTCTTTTCACTAATAAAATCTCTATCGCCCGGCCGCCTATTTTCAGAGCTATGCAATACTCATCAATACCAAAAAATTCCACATCCTCTCTTTCTCTTTGGAAGGATTCGTAAAAAAGTCGTGGGCACAAGCAGCACCTTCAAGATCTACGGCCAAACTTTGCGAGATCTAAGTTGCGATGACACATGATTCTACCTTGGATTTCAATTCTCCGCTAAAGGTAGAAAACGCAGCCTTCTAGCCGGTAAGTTAATCGAGAAATTACCATTGTTTACCAAAACTCTACTCAAGCCCTAACAAGGCCGTTCGTTCTATCGTCTCTCTACATCAAGATGGCTTTGAGAAACGTTAATGTGGGTGAATTAATTATGAGTGAACTGGGTGGTCAGGAGTATTATAAGACATTTTCCACACCCAAACGACATACGAAGGACTGCTTCCATGCCTGTGTCAATGATGAAAGGTTGGGCATACCAGCTGTCCGCTGATTAGCGCTCTTCTCCATTGAGGAATTTATAGATACGAAAAATGATTTACCTGTAGTGAAGTTTCCTTCGATCATATCAGTGACATCCACAGGCGGTAGCTCACGCTGTTGTTATCTCCACTCGATTCTTCAAAGACGGGTGGATTTCTTTCGGTACCTCAAATGTATTTTCAATATAGAAATAATCAAGAGGGATATTTTAGAGTTAGCTGCTCACAAACTTGGAGCACCCAATTCCTACAATTCCGTATCTTAAAAAAAAAAACTAAGCTCCGCTGATTTATTTACTATATCTGACTATACTGATATGTAATTTTTCAATGGATTTTCATCATCAAAGTACATAATATAGGATTACTATAAAAAGTATGCAATTTAATCACCGTATACAATTTAATTTTATCAAAAATTTTCTCCGTACAGTAAACTGCCACTGTACGTGTATAATTTTAAATTATCCAATAAAATATCTTGTAAATTAATCAATAAAAACTGCACTTAAGATAAGTTGTTCACGACAAAGGAGGATCTTATATGTCCTAGCTTTGACAGAGTTTGGAGCATGGTTTTCAATATAATTTTTAGTGATTAACAAATACCAAGCAGATGAGATTTAATTATAGTATATTACGCAACTAGGGGTCAAAATGTGATTTTTGCTCATGGATGATAAGTATCGGCATTTTCGGCATTTATCTGAAAAAATAAGAAAAATTACACAAAAATTTCCAAAGAACAGTTGAACATCTCATGAAACTATCTTTTTTATTCTCTCAAGTTTTGGAAACAGCGTGTTTACGTTCCGAACTCCAAATACTTAATGTACAGCAACTTTTGAAAGCATTTTTCTCAGATCAGCTGCTAGTAGGAAAAAAAATCATAGAACAAAAAAGAAGTACTATAATGATTTAGATAATATTTGTTTGAAATATTTTTAAAACATTTTCTTATTATATAATTTCGAAAAATTATATAACTTTTATGGTTTTGAGCGCGGAAATTCCATTTGCACCATAAGCCATATGATATTGAAAAATATAAATATATAAGTCGATTTTCAGGGAAAACGGAGACAGAATGTCTTAAGTTATTCTCAAAAAATATTGCTTATATTTAAAAAACTTTATAGAACAAAGAAGATGTAAATTGGTGGAATCTACACCTTTGTTAAAAAATTTTTTTTTTCATGTTTTTTTTTTATTTTCCAAGATTAATTCCAAAAACCATCGATTCTATAAGTTTTTTTGTAATAGAAGTTAGTATTATAATCATAAGCAACACTTCAAAAAATGTAATTTAAAAGACAGCAGAATCGGATATGAGCGCTTTTCGGTAGTTTACCCTTTATTTTACTTAAAAATTGTTTATTCATTGAGCATGTATATTCAGCGACAAATCATAAAAATTAAAAAATTCTTAATGGTACACGAACAAATTTTACATACTATATTAATTCACAATTGCCCTGGTAGAAATCTAACAATTTTTCACAGGTTGGAAAGTAGTTTCTAGGTATTAAAAATAGAATCAACTATCATGGCTTCAAACTAGGTAAAATGATCATTCTAATTTGGATGTAAGTTTCGATTACTACAATCGAAAAAATTAATATTTATACAATATTGTAATATTATATTCTTTATAAAATAAAATAAATATTATAAGATACGTGAATAGTTTAAAAGAATTACAAAAGAATAATAAACTCTATTTGGAAACGACCTTTGAATATCAGAAAATTTAACCTGGTTTCGCATTAACTCTTATGAGAGACACACCGAAAATGAGATTTATTTTATTAATAATTCTCTTAAAAAATAAAAGACCCTTTCCATAAATAAGCTGCGTATTGATTATTTCCCAAAGATTTTAATGATATATTGAAACTTACGTGTCAATGGTAATTTTGAGGAGATATTTAATTACAAAAGCGGCCATATCGTTTGTTGCCGGAAGTACATACAGGCGAGCTAACAGACGACGTTCGACAGTGTGATGTGCGCATAATTCAAAATAACATGAGATACTGCTGTATACAAATATGAGTAAGACTTTACTTATAACTTTTGAAATCATCATTTATTCTTTTAAATCTAATTCACCCTCTCCCCTCACAATAATCCCCCCAGATACAAAACTATGCCACCTTTTTTTTCAATTTTCAAAACATTTTTTATACTCGTATTCAGGAATGACCAGTAGTTCCTTCTTCGATTCGGCTTTTATTTCTTCAATCAAATTAAAACCATATCCCCGAAGTGGTCTTTTGAGTTTGCCGAACAGACAGAAGTCACACGGTGCTAAATCAGACGAGTAACGTGGTTACGGAACGATATTAGTTGAATTTGTGGCAAAATGCATACGTAAAATCAATGTAGTGTGAGTTGGTGCATTATCGTGAATAAGAGTTGCCTTTCCATAAATCTGGCCTTTTGAGATAAATAGCTTCACGCAAACGACGCATAACACTCAAATCCGGTTTGAAGGAATTCATAATGCACCACACCAGGATAATCGAAGAAAACAGTGAGCATAACCTTGATTTTTGAGCTAATTTGGCGTGATATTTCGGTATCTGCTTTCCTTTGGCACGATATTCGCTTGATTGATCGGTTGTTTGTTTCTGAGTCGTAAGCGTAGACCCAAGTCTCATCTCCAGTTATTATACATTCCATCTTGTCCTGACAGTCCGAAAAAATCGCACAGACTTCCATGCAACGCTGTTTTTCCAAAAATTTGAGTGATTTTGACACCAATCGAGATTTTACTCTTTTCAGGAACAAAATGTCTTTCAAAATGTCAACTGACCCATTTGAAATTCCAACGATATTATGATTCTGTGGGGATTGTACACTATACGAGCCCACAACGATATGCGCATGCGCGCTCATGTATATACCGCGCACGTATTATAGCGAGCGGCGGCGCCTCCAACTGCGGCCGTTGCCCACGCCGCGGTATTCCTGTACGGTAATCGGTAGAGTCAGGAACCTATAGTCCTGCTCTTACCTATCTATTGTAGTATTGCTATTATAATAAACTTCTTGTTAATTATTAATCAAGTGTGTTTTATTCAGCAACCTCGGCAACGACCGACGAGTGGACGGTCGGGCAATATTAAATATTGCCACTATCTACACACTGGTGACCCCGACTTAAAAGAACACGCTCCCAGTCAATATTCTGAGGAGCAGATTCATCCAGCGGCATCCACGCGGATGACCACGGAAAATCGCCGGGGACAGTTCAAATCAGCACCACCAGGTACGCTACATAAGTTCGACCACAATTTTACAGCAACTGGTGCGAGAATGCACGGCAAAACCACGTGGTCGCTAACAAAGGCGCGCGACACAAAGGACGCGCGTCGCCCAACGGTCGCGCAGCGGCGGAGGCGCGGCGAACAGTCCGTCTGCACTGCAACTCAACAACTGCAGTGGCGGCCGGAGCCCCGCGCAGGCGCGACCCCAGCAGCAGCAGCAGCACCAACGTCGAGCAGTGCAAGCCGGGTAGCAGCTTCATCATCAGCAGCATCGTCATGGCAGAAATCCATGTATGTTAAAAGTTTTTAGTGTGCACATAGTCTTTTTTGTTTCTCCCCCTTAGCTTGTTCGGGGAACGCGTAAAGTACTTAGCGACACGCATATAATTTTTCTTTTTTTTTAAGCTGTATTATTAATTTTTACGAATCGCGTTGTAACGTTCCTATCCCCCTCGGGATAGCCTACGCGGTATCTTCCCAGGGTAGTTTTGAGAGGGGAGGAAGTTTTTCAGGATCGGACGGCGGTTTCAGGAAAATAATATTACACGAACACAGTATATAATTTTTTATATCAAAAAATATAAATTTATTTATATTAAAATTATCCAGTTCCTCTATCTACAGGATTCTGCAACAAATCAATATAAACACAAAAAAAAATTAATAATGGTAAACTATAGCTAGATCTATATATTTATTTGTATAAATTTTGCGCTATTTTCCGCAATGCCTCTAATATTCGGCGCTAGTTACCGCACGAATACCCGGTGTTATTTTCCACGCGGGGATTTAATGAACCGAGACAGGTTGATTTGAAATGGAATAAAAAATAAGGAAAACTTAACTCCGCTGGTCTTTTAAGGAACGCCTCGCAACCCGGATCAAGAGTTAAGGGGAGAATTTCTAGTCAGGATAAGTAAACTGCTGATCTTTTGAGGAGCGCCTCGCAACCAGGATCACGTTTACTTAAGGATTAGGTAAAGTTATTAGCCGTCTGTCTTTTGAGGAGCGCCTCACAACAGAGATCAAGTTAATAATTTCGGAGAAATAGGTAAATGTAAGGATAAGTAAACTGCTGGTCTTTTGAGGAGCGCCTCGCAACCAGGATCACGTTTACTTAGGAAAGGTAAATTATTAACCGTCTGTCTTTTGAGGAGCGCCTCGCAACAGAGATCAAGTTAATAATTTCGGAGAGGAAAAAAGTCAGGATTAAATCGAGCTCTGGAAAGAATTTAGCTCTGGGAGGAGTTCGTGTGAAACAACTTCGGGGCAGTTGGTTCACCGGGCGAACTGCCGATTTTGCCTGTTGCGGGCCCTTTTATAGTAAAATAATCGGATAATTCCGTCGCCGCTCGTTTAATTTCGGAGGAGGCGCAGAATTATAATAATTATATTAATAATAATAATAATTATAATAATAACAATAATAATCAATAATAATTATAATACTCAATAATAATTATAACAATTATTATTTTATATTTTGTTATTATTTGCAGCCGGTGTGCTGCGTACAGTAATAATACACATATACACAAGTTTAAATATTTATATACATATATTTATACATTATGCGTACATTAAATCATTTGTTTTAGTTAATTTAATTAAATACAGCGGGTGCATTCGTTTTCGGACGCCCGTTGTATATGCTGGTATTCGCGCATTCGCTACATTCGTTGCGGCTCAGGCTGCTCAGTGAGAGCGTGTAGTAGTGTGCGTGCGGCATGTATTAGAGTGGATAGCGGCCGCCGGTCTAATACATTGAACGTGCGCTCTCTTGCCGCGCGTAGTGTATCCCCTCTACGGCATACGCTGTACTTAACTTAGTGGTAGAGAGAGAGACTAGATATCGCGTTCTCTCTCTACTTGTTCGAGTTTCGGCAGTTGCGACGACTACCTTCTCCAGTAGTCGTCGCGACCTTTGCCCGGTTTTCGGTGTTTATTCGGTGTATACGCGAGTCTTAATTTAATAATTATAGAAATAATATATTTAATATATTATTTCTAATGATATTCGATATTCTTTCTTGTGAAGTTTATACATCTAATTCCGTGTATGTATTGTAAAATACATCCACCAAATTAGATGTAATACTATCTTAAATTTTAACGCGTATAATAAATGTTTTGTTCGAAGTAAATTTGCGCGGCGATGTTTTTGGCCGTCGCATCTCCCTCCTTTTTCGGGAGCGCGGCGCGTGTGTATAGTGTATTATTGCACAGATTCATAATTTTATCTTGGAAAATAGAAAAGAGCAGAATCTCTTTACAAAAAAAATCATTACAATTTCGCAAATGCTTATTGAAGTCAAAAAAAAATATATATTGTATATGATTGCAAAAGGACACGGCGTGCGAGCTTAACTCGAACAAGTAATATAAGAATTTCCTCGAGAGTGTTGCAATGTAATATATATATATATATATATATATATATATATATATATATATATATATATATAGTGAAGTGCGGGGTATCGAAATATTTTTATTTCGTATATATTATTGCAGTTTGTACTGTTCATAATTTTATCAGTTAATAATATTATGTGTATATAAAAAAAAATGTGTCTTACAAAAAAAAAAATAATAATGTGTGTGTTTTAAAAATAAAAGTGTAAACATACAAATTTTTTTCTCGGAGCATGTGACACATCTCACATGCCCCGTTTTGCATCCATCCGCATGTGGAACCGCCGGTTCCCGATTCGCTGACGATGCCGCACGGCTCCCAGGCGGAAAAATAACGTGGCCTCCTCGTCGTAGACGAACGGACGCCAGGGGCGCGCGTCGTCCGTCGGGGCCGAACCGTGCGGTTTATATTCAGGAGCCGGTATCGACGGCATCCCCAGCGGAGCGGCCTGCTCAACTGGCAGCAGTGGTGGCGCAGATCGTGGTGGCCCGGGTGTTCGGGCATTACTCGGCAGCGCGGGCTGCTCGCCGTCGGCTGGAGGCACGTCCGCCTCGCTGACCCGTGGTGACTTCGGGACGGCTGCAGGTTTCGGCCCGACCTGTGTTACGATGGACGAGCATCGGCCTTCCACCTGCAGACGAGGCGGTCGTGCTGGCGGTACGACCAAACGCGGACGTACCGGTATTCTTAAAATATTATTTAACTCCTGCTCGGCGACGAGCAGGTCGCGCTGCGCCCGGGTGAGTAGATTTTTATACATAGTGTTCGCTAGTAACTATTAACGAGTACTAAACAATAATTTTAAATTTAATTTTAAATTTAAAATTATTATTCAGTTTAGAATTTTTATTTAACCTTTCTCGGGTTAAATTTTATTTTTCTCGAGAGGGCATCAACCCTTGTTCGTTCTTAATATATAAACACTTGTTCCATAAATATAAATGATTAAAATTTTTTCATTGAAGTAAAAAAATAACTTTTTTCCTAATTTTAAAAATGCGGTATAATTAAATTTCAACAAGTTATAATTTAACATAATTAAATTTTCACAGTTAATATTTCTAATTTAATTGAATTTTAATAGAATATAATTTCTTACAGTCTTATTCGCTGTCGTTGCTGGGATCTTCAGAGTCGGTGGCGGTGTAAATACCCTCGTCTTCTAAGCTGGCGGCAACTCTCCTGGCGGCTCTTCGATGTAGTCGCTTATTTTCTCGACGACGTTCCTGGGCTGCTGGACTTTTTTGGTTCCATAGAATGCGAAATCCGATCTTGTTGATTTCTGCCATACCAAAAATGATGTCCACGGGCTGGTCTGGGACTATGGCGAAATTACTCATCCTAGTTTTCTCTTTGCAGGTGTATTCCACCTCCAGCGTGTATGTAGACACAACGGTGACGGGATCAATGGTGTATAACGGGTCCCGGTTAAGATGGAGAACCGCTTCCCCGTATACACGCCGAGCACCACGTCGCTCAAGTATCCTGCCGATTTCTGCTGAAGCCGTGGTCATCAGTGTCCCAGTGTTAATTAGTGCATGGAATGGCAGTCCATAACACTTGATAGGAACACTGAGTTCCAGGAATTGACGGCAGAGTTCTTGTTCGACGGGGTGCTGCATTTTGACTGTACACTTGGGCCTCTGGTCGGCCCTTATATAATGAATTCACGGTGGTATCTTATCTAGATTATTATATCTTTTACGTAGATCCTTGATATGAATATATTTAATAATTTGACCTTTATTATCTTTCAGGTCGTATATAACTGGCGATACCTTCCTGAAAATAGTATACGGACCCAGATATTTTGGAGCTAATTTTGCGTTAAACGCGTCTAATTTATTAGATAATTCGTGTGAACGTTTATATACATAATCGCCGATTTCCGGGTTCCATTTTCGACGGTTTTGATCATAGTAATGTTTTTGTTTTTGGAAGCTCCGAGCTAATTTACTTTGTACAAGTTCTATTGTCTCTTGTATTTTTTTATCCGATTCTCGGCTGTAATATTACAAGTTTGACCAAATTTTTGGACAAGAGACCCGGGTGCTCTTAATTCTCTTCCAAAATTTATGTAAGCGGGTGTAAATCCCGTTGTTTCAGATGTAGCGGTATTATATGCGAATTGTAGCTCGTGCAAATAGCAATCCCATGTTCGATGATTTTTCTCTATGTATTGAGAAATCGTGTTTTTTATTACTTTATTTGCTAGCTCTACCGGATTACACTGCGGTGTATACGATTTTGACAGCATTTCCGTAAATTCTTTTGACACGAATTGTCGTCCATTATCGGAAATTATAATTTTCGGGCATCCAAAACGTAGAATGACTTGCTGTTTAACTGCCAGCGTTATAGCTTCGGCAGTCGCTTTTCGTAAGGGTTTTAATTCTACCCACTTTGTTAATTTATCCTGCATGACTAACAGCCAGGTGTTCAATCTTGATGATCTTGGGAGTGGTCCTATAAGATCAACGGCCACGATATCCCAAAGCTGTTCGACTAACGTCGCATGCAATTTTCCAGCCGGTGATTGTTGTTGAGATTTAAATTGATGACAATTCTCGCAGTTTCTTACATAGTTTGTTGTCATCCAGAGCATTCCAGGCCAGTAATAACTTTTGGATATCTTCACAAGAGTTTTCGAGATTCCTAGATGACCGGCAGTAGGATCGTTATGTACTTCGTTTAGTACTCTATGTTGCTTGGATTTCGGTACACAGATCTTCCATTGCAAATTTTCATTCGTATCATTAAAGTCTAATGTGTGTAAAATATGCTTATATAACCTGCCATTAATGATACAAAAATCGGGGTAGTTTTCAGGATCACTCTCCACATTTTTGTATATTTTTTCGTACCAATCTGCCATTTTAATTGTAGTTGCTTCGACGGCTAGCGGCTGTCGAGATAGAGTATCGGCTAATAAATTATCTTTACCAGGACGATATTTAATTTCGAAATCGTACTGGCTTAATTCAAGTGCCCAGCGGGCTAATCGACCGGAAGGATTCTCTATGTTATTAAGCCATTTTAGCGATTGATGGTCGGTGAGTAGAATAAAATGATATCCTTCAAGATAATCTCGAAATTTCCACACACCCCATTTAATTGCTAGACATTCTAGCTCAGTGGCGGAATAGTTTTTTTCGGCTGGGAAGAGTGTTCGACTTGCCAAGGCGATGACTCGTTCGTTGTTCTCATACGCTTGAGTAAGCGCAGCTCCCAATCCTTCTTTACTGGCATCCGTTTGCAGGATAAACGGGCGGCTCCAGTCTGGACAGGAAATGATGGGTGCGTTTGTGAGAAGCTGCTTGATTTTGTCAAATGCATCTTGCTCGGTTTCTCCCCAGGTCCACTTAGCTTTTTTTCTAGTAAGTCGATGTAGGGGTGCGGCAACATTCGAGATATCTTTAAGAAATCGTCTGTACCACGATATTAGACCCATAAATCGTTGAATTTCTTTCATGTTTTTCGGTGGTGCTAAATTTAGTACAGCAGCCACCTTTTCCGGATCGGTTTGTAGACCGTTTTTGTCTACACTATGTCCTAAATATTTTAGACTTGAGCGGGCGAAATGGCATTTATCCGGATTAGGTTTTAATTTCGCTATTCTTAACCGGATGAAAACTTCTTTTAATTTTTGTAGATGTTCCTCAAACGTAGACGAGACTACTACGATGTCGTCTAGATATGCAAATGCATACGGAGCCATTTCTGGAGTAATCACTCTGTCTCAGAGTCGTTGGAAGGTAGCCGGTGCTGAGTGTAGACCAAACGGCATTACATTGAATTCATATAGGCCTTTTCCGGCGACGGTGAAGGCAGTGACAGGACGGCTTTCCGGTGTTAGAGCTACTTGCCAATATCCATTTTTCAAATCTAATGTGGATAGATATCGGGCTCCTCGTAGCTTGTCTAGTGTAGCATTAATTTGCGGAAGAGGATAAGCGTCTTTCTTTGTAACTTTATTTACTTTTCTGAAATCCACACAGAATCGTGCTTTTCCGTCCTTCTTTTTTAAAATAACGACTGGTGAACTCCACGGACTGCTTGACGGTTGAATTACGTTTTCGTTTAGCATTTTATCAACCGCCTGATTGATAATTTCTTGCATGGCCGGATTTCTTGGCCGATATTTCTGTTTAATAGGTGTTCTTTCTTCCACGACGATTTCGTGTTGCAGGAGCGGAGTAGGACCTTTGATAAAGTTAAATTTATCCATCTCTGTTTTTAAAAATTTTTCTAATCGTTGACGTTCGGTGGGATTTAAATTCTGTAGTCCGTACGGTGTATCAATTGTACATACCTGATGTATTTGATTGTTTACTGATTTGTTTATTTCACAGTTGTTTAATATTATACGGATTTCAAGTTTTTTTAGAGTATCCATACCTAAGAGCATAGGATGGCTCAATCCATTCATTACTAAAAATTTTTGTTGGAAACTTTTTCCTTGCGCATATATTGGTCCATAAATATTTCTTCCAAGGCTTATTTCTGAGCCATTTGCCAAGACGACGGGTGGCACTTGCAATCACGGGTGTACACATTATCACGACCACAATATGAACAAAAGATCTTTTGCTGGTTTGTGCACTTAAAACGATCGTGGCCCGTTTGTTTGCACTTCCAGCAACACTTAGTTTGGTCGTATACTGAAGCAATTTTGTTGTTAAAATTATTTATTCGGATCTCCGGTTTTCTTGTTTTATATTCTGGTGTGAAGGTGTGATTTTTCGTAATTTTCTGTCTCTCACACTGTTTTTTGGTTTCCAGATACTCTTCTACTTGTTGGACGATATCTGACGTTGTTGTGACGTCATCACGACGAATATGTAATCTATATTCGGCGAGCATATTGTAGTACATCGTTTCGGTTTTCTGTTCCTCCGAAAAACCTCCTCGACGTCTCATTAGTGTAATTAATGAATTATCGAATGCACGGATGTCTTCATTAGATTCTTGTACACGATTATGGATCTGTCGATCAAGATTTCGACGTTCGCAAGGTGATAAGTAGAATTTTCTTAACCCTTCTTCTAATTCCGAGAACGTTTTAAAATTTGAGGCATAATTTCTATGCCATAATTGTGCATCACCTCGCAATAGTTCCGGGAATCCATTCAAAATTTGTTGTTCGGATAAATTATATGCTCTTTTCAACTCATGGATCCTTTCGAGGAGAGAGTGTAGGTTTTTGCCATCAAAGTGACAATTCCACTTTCTCATTTGGTCCATCACTTTGGCGTTTTCTTGTGCAGCCGACGGTTGCTGCACGTATACAGTAGCAGGCGGAGTGCTAAAAGGTGTGTTCGCAGCTGGGTGTGCCACGACTGGACTGGACGTTGATGCAGCTACTTGTTGGTTTAAGAGTTGCATACGTAATTGACGAAATTCTTCCTCAATTTCTTCAAGATCTTGAGTTCGATTTACATCTTCGTCGAAGTCTTTTTCGTTTTCCGGTTTGTCGAAAAAGAGCTCCGGGTGAGCCCGTACATATGAAATTAAATTTTGTCGCAAATACGCTTTTGTACCTTCTATAGGTAAATTGTTTTTAGCGAGTTCTCTTTCAATTTGCTCTTTCGTTAGTTTATAGATCCAGCTTACGCGTGGTTTTGCCATTTTAGCAAGATTTGAAATTTATATATATATAAAAAAAAATATACTGTGTAAAATTTTAAATTTTAACTCTTTCTGAGATGGAGAAAATAATTTCTTTTTATTTTATTTATAAGAAAACTATTATCTTAGTTTTCTATTTTTTAAAACGATAAAATTCTAAATAAATTTCGATTTGTATTATTTCGTGTTTTTTTTTCAAAAAATACAGTGTTTTTATAAACTATTAAAAAAATTTCCGCTTAAAGAAATTATTCTGTAATTTCAGAAATAATAAACTTTATTCCAATATAAATTTTTTTTCGGATTGATACTAGTCCCTGTTCGGGCGCCATGTACCGTTCCTATCCCCCTCGGGATAGCCTACGCGGTATCTTCCCAGGGTAGTTTTGAGAGGGGAGGAAGTTTTTCAGGATCGGACGGCGGTTTCAGGAAAATAATATTACACGAACACAGTATATAATTTTTTATATCAAAAAATATAAATTTATTTATATTAAAATTATCCAGTTCCTCTATCTACAGGATTCTGCAACAAATCAATATAAACACAAAAAAAAATTAATAATGGTAAACTATAGCTAGATCTATATATTTATTTGTATAAATTTTGCGCTATTTTCCGCAATGCCTCTAATATTCGGCGCTAGTTACCGCACGAATACCCGGTGTTATTTTCCACGCGGGGATTTAATGAACCGAGACAGGTTGATTTGAAATGGAATAAAAAATAAGGAAAACTTAACTCCGCTGGTCTTTTAAGGAACGCCTCGCAACCCGGATCAAGAGTTAAGGGGAGAATTTCTAGTCAGGATAAGTAAACTGCTGATCTTTTGAGGAGCGCCTCGCAACCAGGATCACGTTTACTTAAGGATTAGGTAAAGTTATTAGCCGTCTGTCTTTTGAGGAGCGCCTCACAACAGAGATCAAGTTAATAATTTCGGAGAAATAGGTAAATGTAAGGATAAGTAAACTGCTGGTCTTTTGAGGAGCGCCTCGCAACCAGGATCACGTTTACTTAGGAAAGGTAAATTATTAACCGTCTGTCTTTTGAGGAGCGCCTCGCAACAGAGATCAAGTTAATAATTTCGGAGAGGAAAAAAGTCAGGATTAAATCGAGCTCTGGAAAGAATTTAGCTCTGGGAGGAGTTCGTGTGAAACAACTTCGGGGCAGTTGGTTCACCGGGCGAACTGCCGATTTTGCCTGTTGCGGGCCCTTTTATAGTAAAATAATCGGATAATTCCGTCGCCGCTCGTTTAATTTCGGAGGAGGCGCAGAATTATAATAATTATATTAATAATAATAATAATTATAATAATAACAATAATAATCAATAATAATTATAATACTCAATAATAATTATAACAATTATTATTTTATATTTTGTTATTATTTGCAGCCGGTGTGCTGCGTACAGTAATAATACACATATACACAAGTTTAAATATTTATATACATATCTTTATACATTATGCGTACATTAAATCATTTGTTTTAGTTAATTTAATTAAATACAGCGGGTGCATTCGTTTTCGGACACCCGTTGTATATGCTGGTATTCGCGCATTCGCTACATTCGTTGTGGCTCAGGCTGCTCAGTGAGAGCGTGTAGTAGTGTGCGTGCGGCATGTATTAGAGTGGATAGCGGCCGCCGGTCTAATACATTGAACGCGCGCTCTCTTGCCGCGCGCAGTGTATCCCCTCTACGGCATACGCTGTACTTAACTTAGTGGTAGAGAGAGAGACTAGATATCGCGTTCTCTCTCTACTTGTTCGAGTTTCGGCAGTTGCGACGACTACCTTCTCCAGTAGTCGTCGCGACCTTTGCCCGGTTTTCGGTGTTTATTCGGTGTATACGCGAGTCTTAATTTAATAATTATAGATATTCTTTCTTGTGAAGTTTATACATCTAATTCCGTGTATGTATTGTAAAATACATCCACCAAATTAGATGTAATACTATCTTAAATTTTAACGCGTATAATAAATCTTTTGTTCGAAGTAAATTTGCGCGGCCATGTTTTTGGCTGTCGCAGCGTTAAAGATTTTTATGCAATATTTTCTTAATTATTATTAACAAACTGCTCGAGCTGTGCACGCTGCAGTAATCTTGTGAAACATCGCACGATTTTAACGTAGAACACCTTTGTTTCCGGAAACACGTTTTACCGCGAAACCGCTTTGTGCGGACACGTGCGTGTACAAGCACCGGATTTCCTCCTTCCCGCTTCTTTATGCGCACAGAAGGGCAAAGGGAGTATCCCAGTTCTGCCACCCATATAGCGACTGCGAGAAGCGGAAAAGAGAAATATCCCGCGCAGATCGAAAATCACTAAAAGAAAGATAAATACAGTTACGCAGAGTGCAGTGCGAACAGCGCGCGCAGTAGTTCGGTATTTAATAACAATAAAACAAGTGCTCATGAAGCAAACGCCGTGCTCTTCAAATAGAGTACACGCCTTCTGGCCAAAGCTCCAGTAAATGGGAAGGCGGGTGGAACCACGTTACTGCAACTAGTTGGCATCGTCTGGAGCTTGAACTCAGCTTCGGTTAGACGGACTTGTGCATCAGCACCCTCCGCATTCGCACCGATCGCTCCAACGAGGCTCGCGAAAGCGAGAGCCGCCACCATCCGCACTGCTTACGAGCAGATAGCACGGCAAACGCTTGAAGCACTCAGGAAATAAAAACGAGCGCCTTTCCCGAGCAATAAAGCGAGGCGTATCGTTACTTCCTAGCCACCCCACCCTCTTTTGCGTTTTACATAAGTGCACACACGCGGTAGATAGGGACGCGGCTCTACCCCGACATCGCCATAGGCGAGTATCTGCGTATACCTTGCGGCATGTAAGTCGGGCTCTATGAGCAACCCCGAGACCGTTACAGTCAGCCCCCCGGCCGGGAAAGGCGGGCAGCGAACTCAGTATACAGGGTCGGGTACGAACAAAACGCGAAGCGGTACTTCGTACGCCATAGTCTTCGCGGACAACAACATGGCGCTTTCTCACTTGCCGCCGAAGAATAGCGCGAGCGGTAACCGCGATACGGCAGAGCTGTTGGAGCTTTGTCGTAGGATGAACCAACGGTTCGATGCACTGGCCGGCGAGAATGCGGCACTTCGCGACCGCATAGATGAGATCAGTGCTCACATGCAGGAACTTAATACACGCGACGGCAACCGCACAGATAGGGATGCAGACCGCGCGCGATCACCTGCACGCGAAAACGCGAACGCGATTAGAAACGCAGACAACAATCCGGCAGCGGTCGGTAATATAGTACAACCGAGCAATAGGCCGCGAGACTTTCGTTTCCCGCGATTCCGCACACACGACTGCGACGGCTGGTTTCAGTCGTTCGAGCGCATGTTGCAGATATTTAGGATTACCGACGACGCGGAAAAACTCGATTCGTTGATCACTCATATCGGTCCCGAAATTACCGACACGCTTTTTGAGTGTCTCCAGAATCTCCCGCAAGAGGAGCAGTATAATGCTCTTAAACGCGATGTATGTGCGCGCTACTCGTTATCGATCGAGGAGCGTATGGAGAGCGTATTCCGTGAGACTACGATACACGACCGCAAACCGAGCGAAATACTCGCGGAGATGTCGAAACTAGCAGGCGACCAGATACACATGAACACGGTAATGCGTTTCTGGCGCTCACGCCTCCCTGCACAAATACAAATACAAATCGTAAACGTCGACGACGACCGCGCACCAGAACACGCGAATAAGATTTACGAGATAGCGCGTAGATGCGAAGACTCGAATCTTACGTCGCACGACGAGCCCAGATCGAGCCGCGACGCGAACAGCGAATTAGAGCGCGCGTACGACAAGATCGAAAAATTATCGCGAGAGCTTCGCGCACGCGAATCAGAGGCGCGTAGCTGGCGCAGAGATCGTTCAGCAAGCCTTCAGAGCCCACGGCACACGCCCCCGCAAGGAGCAGCAGCTCCAGCAGTAGGAAGGCGTCCCATGCCAGGCGTTCGCGTGATAACGCAGCCTCGCCTACGGCAGATGCAAAACGCATAGTCAGCCCTAAGAACGCCCGCCGCAAGGAAAAGACAGCCGGTCCGCGATTGCGCGACGGTATATGCGACGCGCACTATACATACGGTGCCAAGGCGCGCACTTGCGACAAATCATGTAAACGGTATAGCGAATTCTCGGCGAAAGTTAACGGGTCGGGAAACGAGCTGTAAGCGCCCAGGCCGAGACGCACTCGGCGCTTACCTTCTCATCGCGTCTCCACATCAAAGATGAAAATAGCAAGATCACTTTCCTAATCGACTCCGGAGCCGAAATATCCGTTCTGCTGCGACGACACGCAGAAGACGCTCGGATGGAAGAGATCATGCTCTACGCCGCGAACGGTACGCATATCAATACATACGGGGCAAAGAGGTTGAACCTCGACCTCGGATTCAACACCGAAATGTCGTGGAATTTCGTGGTTGCCGACCTAGAAAATGCCATCATCGGCAACGATCTACAGCGCAGTTCCACCTAGTTTCCGACCTCAGAGTACGCACTCTGACGCACCAGCCATCCGGGGCCAGCGTCAGGTGCATATCCAGAGTAGTTGCGAATTTCACAGTACATACTGTGCAACCGGGCAGCGCTTACGCGGACATCACCGCGAAATTCCCCAAAGTAATGGGACTCGAACAAAGTACGCCCAGGAAGGGCCGCGGAGTCTTCCACTACATACAAACGACTGGACCTCCCGTAAGCCAACGCGCGCGCAGGTTACCGCCGGAAAAAGTACACGCGGCCAAGGAGCAGTTCGAGGAGATGCTCAAAGACGGCATAGTACGACCGTCGAAGAGCCCGTGAGCAAGCCCCATCCATCTAGTGCCCAAGAAGGACGGAGAATGGAGGATATGCGGAGACTATCGGCGTCTCAACAGCGTGACAATAGCGGACAAATACCCGATACCGCATATCCAAGATTTTCCGAACTTCTTGGCCGGGAAGAACATCTTCTCCAAACTTGATCTACACGCGGCGTATCATCAAATACCTCTCGCGGAGGAGGATAAGGAGAAGACGGCCGTCATTACCCCATTCGGTCTTTTCGAATATAACGTGATGACTTTTGGATTGCGTAACGCCGGACAAACATTTCAGCGTTACATTAATAGCGCGTTAGGCGGCCTTCGTTGCGCGTTTGTGTTCCTCGACGACATTCTCATCGCGTCGAGCAACGAGAAGGAACACAAGCGCGACCTGGAGAAGGTCCTCAGCAAACTCGAGAAATACGCGCTGCGCCTCAACGTTAAGAAGTGGAAGTTCGGGCAGGCCGAAGTAGAATTTCTAGGGCACACTATTAATACCACCGGATTTAAACCGACCGCGAAGAAGCTCGACGCCGTCAGGAGCTTCTCGAAACCAGCGACGATACAAGACATGCGGCATTTTCTAGGGCTGATTAATTTTTATAATGCGTGCATTCCCCACGCGGCTGAGATCCAGAAACCGCTCACGAAATACCTCCAGGGCGCGAAAAAGAAAGATAATCGCGCTATCCGTTGGTGTCCCGAGGTCGAACAAGCGTTTGAAGACTGCAAACAGTCTGTTCTCGATATCGCGGAGATGGGTTTCCCGGACGAGGACGCGGAAATACGTCTAGTTACCGACGCGTCAAACACCGCGATGGGAGCCGCGCTCGAACAAAAAGACGGAGAACAATGGCGTCCTATCGTATTTTTCTCTAGAAAATTCAACAACGCCCAAGCCAAATACGCGACGATCGACCGCGAACTTACAGCGATATACTACGCGGTACGTAAGTTTTTTTATTACTTAGAGGGACGCAAATTCACAATCGTCACCGATCATAAGCCGCTGATGTACATTATGTCGCAGAACCAGGACAAGGCGCCCGCGCTACGCTGTCGGCAGCTCAACTATATCGCGCAATTCAACGCGAAAATCGTATACCGAGCAGGCGACGAAAACGTGGTTGCCGACGCGCTGTCGCGAATCGAATCGTTCCGCATACCTAGTATGTTCAACTGGAACGACTCATGGAACAGATACGAGGAGGACGTCGACGCGGTCAGAGAGGACGTAAACGCCTTCCGCCTCCCGACACTGTTCGACGCGAAAGAACTTGCGAAAGAGCAAGACTCAGATTCGGATCTGTATCGAGTCTTACGCGTTCCGCAACACCCGTTCAAGCTGAGGCAACTCACCTTTAATGATGACCCGACCTTACCGTTTTACTGCGATATACAGGGAGACACCAGTCGGCCGTATATTCCCAAATCGCTGCGCGACGAGGTTTTTAACCTATTTCACGGGACGTCGCATCCGAGCGGAAAGGTCACCGATCGGCTGATACGCCGGCAGTACGTGTGGCCGGACATGAGCCGAGACATCACTAGGAAATGCAGGGAATGCGTGGAATGTCAGCTGTAAAAGTAGCGCGACACAACAAGCCGCTCCCCGATCATGTCATAGCGCCGGACGCGCGATTTAAACACATACACATTGACATAGTCGGACCGCTCACCGCGAGGAGTGACTATCAGTACATCCTCACCATGGTCGACAGATATTCGCGATGGCGCGAAGCCGTACCGATCGCGGACACCACCGCGCGCGCAGTCGCGGAAGCCGTAATGCAACACTGGATTGCGCGATACGGGGCACCCGAAATTATCACAACTGATCCGGGGCGACAATTTGAGTCTAGAGTTTTTGAAGAACTCTTAAAGTTCTCAGGGTGCAAAAGAATACGCACCACTTCCTATCACCCGGCCGCGAACGGCATTGTAGAAAGGTGGCATCGCGACCTTAAAGCCGCGCTTATGTGCCAGGGTGATAACCCAGACTAGCCCAGAGCACTACCGATGGTACTACTGGGCTTACGCACACGCGTCCGCACCGTCGACAGCGCGTTCCTCCGCGACCTTAAAGAGTACATACATAATGTACGACCAGCTCGAGTCGAGCACTGAAAAACGCACAAACCCTTCGTGTACAAAGAGATGGGGCAATGCACGCACATGTTTCTTCAAACTAACCCCAACAGGTCGACCCTATGTAGACCGTACTTCGGGCCGCATCGGGTGTTAGAACGCAATTTAGACGGGAAAACGTTACGCATCGATGTCAATGGTCGCGAAAAGACGGTATCCATTGAACGCGTCAAACCCGCGCACTACCTCAACGAGGACATTGAAAACGAAGTCGACACCGAGGACAATTTCTCCGACAACGTGGATCAGCCTGATCGATGCACGATTAGATGCACGCAAGCAGGCATCTAATCATTAATAGTGACACGGGCGAATTCACCGACGATGATAACGATCGCGAACCAGTGCGTCGACTGAAGGGTATCCTAAAGACGTCGAAGCATCAGCCTGACTCAGGCAGCCCTGCTAGAGGCATCCGCGGAGAAAGCTCCCACAGCGCCGACAAATATATTATACCACAGCTACGCGATGATAGCCGACGCGTAAAACATCGGCCCAACATTTAAAAGTAAAAGTACTCGCAATGACTCGTACACACCGTCCAACTCGGCGAGCTGGCGACAAGCTTCCCCAACGAATAACCATCAGAAACATGTTCGTTTTGCAGGTGAAGGAGCCAGACAGTCTGCCGCTCGGGCAGGTAATTACCTAGCTAGGCGAGATAGAAAGGCTCACCGCGAGCCTACCGCGAGGCCAGTTTCGGCTCAGCTGCGAGCTGGCCGTACTGGAGCTCGAAAAATACCGTGCCGATTTCACCGCCAAGTACGAGGACGAGGCACGCCGTATGCACAAAGGCATGCTTCGTACCATGTCGAAGAAACGCTTCGATCGGGATTATGTACATCCGCGACTAGTCGTCAACGGCCAACCCGTATTGCGCCTATTCTTGTACAATATCCGCGTATCCGCGACCAAAAGCAAGATCGTGAACTATCTCCAGAACGAGGGGTTAGATAAGGCCTTCACCAACGGCCGCACGACCACGGCCACGCACAGTACGAAGAACCTGGAGACGTCGTGCCGCCTTCAAGCCAGGTCCTGCCTCAGCACGCTGAAATGGCATTATCCTCGCGGCACCCCTAGTTCTGTGAGGATCAAGCCCACGATATTCGCAGCGGAAACCGAAAAGAGAGCGCATCTCCCGCGAGCACCACCACTGCCCATGCGAGTGCAGAGATTGTTGGGGTGCACGTAGGTGCTAGAGCGCATAACGGCGCCGCTCTCATCGAGCGACTTCCTATCTTTGTACAGCGCGCTGAATCAAGCGGAGCAATTCAATGGGTTAGGCATGCACTTCGATGCAGCCAACGAACGGTACTCTGGTCCTGCCGCGGTCAATACGATGATCCACGATGCACAGCGGTTCAAGTTTAAATCCGCATCGTTCGGGTCGGACCGAATCGCGATCGACGCGAACATCGTAGAACGCGTTCTACGAGCGCAGGCATGGCGTTTTGACGGCAAAAAGCCGATCATCGAGAGGATCGACACGAGTGATACCGAAATTACGGTGGAGGTCGTCAAGTTGATCGTGGACGCCTATCAGGCGAATAGCCTGGCTCTAGACCCCGTCCGCGACACCTTCGATGACGTCTTCCACGCGGAAAATGCGGATCATCTCGCGATGATCAACAACGTGCACTACCAGGCAATCAGCCTAACACACGCGAAATTCGCGAACTTGCGTTGCCTCGAGATCGTTAATTGCACGAAAGTGTACGTCAAGCCCATTGTTGACTTCGTTAAGAACAACAAGCAGTTGGTCAAATTCAACTTTGACAACTGCACGTACCTCGATAAAGACTGTCATATCAGCGAAATTTTCGCAGCCGTATTCTCCGGCGAGAATTTGATGCAGGCTTTTAGCTTCGCCTACTCGGAGAAACAAGATATACCTATGGGTAACGGGTACAGGTGGCCCACTGTCAAGGAGTCGCGAACGTTGCGGTCACTCCGCGTATGCAATAATCCGTACGCCGAAAACTCGATCCTCGCTATCACCAGCAACGCGACAGCGCTGGATGAAATAGTCATGAATGGGATAACACCGCCAACGAACCTCCACTTTGGCCAGTGCACCTACCTGCACACGGTTAGCCTGGAATATTACCCCGGCGCGAGCGAACTACTGATGAACCTCAGCAGCAGAGGCGTGCGATTCATCACCGTCGTTAACAATCTAGGCAAGCGGAAGACCAGGCCACTTAACGAGAGATTTATACTGAATGTGGCAAGACACAACACGCGCTTCCACGTCCAGTTCGAGCGGTGCCGGATCACGATCCCGGGCCACCTGGCGCAACAACTAAAACGCGAACGCGTGGTCATCGACCAAAAAGAAAATACGTTTATTGTACGTTGCGGATATTAGAATATAACATGTAAATACGTAGGTTAAGTTAGCTGTAGTATACAATAGTCGTAAGCATGTATATATCGCTCATGTATAACCCTATGTATAGTCACCCCCATCCTAACCTCAAAATGTACAGAGAAGAATTTACAACTTCAACGTAGTCAAGTCTCAAAATTGGGGGGGAGTGGTGTGGGAATCGTACACTATACGGGCCCACAACGATATGCGCATGCGCACTCATGTATATACCGCGCACGCATTATAGCGAGCGGCAGTGCCTCCAACTGCGTGGAGGGGGCCTCGACGCCGCGGCGTGGGCAACGGCCGCACGCCGCGGCATTCCTGTACGGTAATCGGTAGTCAGGAACCTATAGTCCTGCTCTCACCTATCTATTGTAGTATTGCTATTATAATAAACTTATTGTTAATTATTAATCAAGTGTGTTTTATTGAGGAACCTCGGCAACGACCGACGAGTGGACGGTCGGGCAATATTAAATATTGCCACTATTTCCACAATTCCAAACAGCCAATGCCAACATACCAAATTCCAACAGTAGTCACTCGATAATTTTACAGAATCAATTTTTTTATTTTGTCGACGTGTAGCCCATCAGTAGATGTTCTGGTCGTCTTTGATCTGGTTCGTCTTCAACGCGTTCTCGACCTTCTTTGAACAATTTGTGCTAATCAAAAACACTTGCTCTTGACACTTCTCAACAAAGGCCTTCCAACATTCTAAACGTTTCTGCGTTTTTAAAATTTAATGCTACTTCTTTGTTGAATAATTTTAGACATTAAAAAAACCGAAGAGATAACTTTATATAATTATTATAAAGTAATTATATAAAAATTATTATATAAGTAATAATTTCATGTCATTATTATTATTATATAATATTATGGTTATTATATATTATAAATAGGTATTTTGTAAAAGGATTTTTGTATATGAACATGGCTTTGAACATTTTATTATTTTAACTACAACAAAAAACACATAAATATACTTCAAATGTTAAGAAAGTGAATTGAATTTTAAATAAATAATATAGAATATAAAAGTTTTTTATTATTCATACACAAACTGTGAATATTATTCAATATCAACAAAATAGATTTATATAGGATTTGATAATGATGTCGAATTTGTAAATAAACAAATATCTCTGATTGATATCTTCATTTTATATTTATACGATGCTAAATTATTAAAAAACTAGTAGGAACCCTGACCACCTATTTGTAAATTACCCTACTTATAGCGTCATCTTGGCTGTTATGACGTCACGTCTACCAACCCCAATAACAGTTTCCAGACCTGTTATTATACGACCATGCTCAAATCTCACGTATCGTATACTAATTTATAGCTCGTGCGATATCAACCGACAAATTCATTATAATCTATCTTAAAATAATATATCATTATTAGGGGAGATGTTTAAACAATTTGAGTTGTCTCGTTGCTCTTCTATGATGGGCTGAAACGATTCCACATAGAAGCGCTTCGAATGAGTAAGCGAGAAATAAAAAATAATTAAATATAATTATTTCTCTACTCATTCTGGCAAAGCAAATAGTTTAAATTCTTGTTTTTCGTTTACAAAAGAACTTGACATCATGAAAAGAATAAACAATTTTAATAGTATTTTCATGTAATAATAAATGAATTACTTAATTCCTGTGGATTTTTAAGCGCAAATTAGCAATCAAGACTTTTCGAAAAGATCAGAAAACTGCAAAATTTTTTAAATATATATTTTTTATATTGTTTAAATTCAAATTATTACATATATATATATATATATATATATATATATATATATATATATATATATATATATATAAGAATCATAACGTAAAATAAATATTCAAAAAAATTTATAATTTTGACTACAATGTTCTTATATTATTAAATGAATTGTAAAAAATTTATTTAAAACATGTTTATTCAAATAGCCTAATGAAATAGTTTATTTATATGATATAATTATAAATTGTACTTATATCGACTGTTGTGAACTAAATTTATAAATATTTTTCTCAATCTTAATCTTTATACAATAATATACTATACTAATATGACAGACTGTCCTTGTTAGTCACTACCATAGAATCTAAAATGGAAATTATTACTAAAAAATAAAAATAACAATGAAATTAAATTGAAAATTAAAAAAGAAAAATAAAATAATCTATATTCTTTGTTAGTCAATGACAAACTGATTGACCCCATCTCCTTAAATTTAAATTTACCTTTAATGACCAACGTTTTTCTCCAGTTCATCTTCCAGGACCAGCAAGGACTAAATTAGCTCGACCAGGTTAGACTAACTAAACAATTAATTATTAGACCAAATATTTTGTATTGTAATGATAAATTAATAATAAAATTCAATTAATATATTTAACAAAAGATTTTATAAGGAATATTTAAATCATTGATTATTGGAATAAGAGAACACTTTAACATTTCAACCCCGAAAAATTGATTATTGTGAGTATAACAAACTCTATAAGCATTTCGTTATATCTGATTTATATATTTAAAAACATAATTATGAATAAATTTTATTAAATTTAATTATATTAGAAAAAGTTATTACATTTTACATTCTGAAAAATTTCCGTTTTTTAAATTATTAGCTTATTCCTGCTCAATTGGACATGACACAGATCAGTAAAAGAAATTTTCTTTTACACTTTATAATATAAAATTATTAGACATTTTTGTCAATCATATTATTTATACATCTATAATATTTCTGAAGTCACGATCATTATATATAATTTCTTTATTAAAAATATTTTTTTAATTATTTATATTAAATATATATATACGATTCAATATGAGAAAACGTAAAGATATTGTAGCAAATCCATGAAACACACAAATCTATTAAATGTAGTGTAAAAGAATAAAATATAGAAAAACAATTTTAAAAATAAGTACATACACTTTCTTATTATAATATTGCAGGTATTATAATATCATAAAAATAAATATAGATTAAAAATAAAACAGTTCAAAATATATTAAGCACAGATTTCTCGCTAATTCTTTCTTTTTAATATTATTATGGAATGAAAACAATGAAAATTATCTTTTGTATAAATAAAATCTGATAGTTATTCACAAAGTATTTTCATACCATTTGATGATGTACATTAATTGAGTTAACTATTGTCATTTAAGGATGTATTTCGTTTTATTTTTCTTCAATAATATCATAGTGAAATTTCTAATTATAGATTATATTTCAACAAGTTCATTCATTTGACAATATTACTTACTTTAATTATTGAATTAATTAATTATTGATTTATTTACTCCATTACTTACGCACGCTCGTCCAGACATAAACGTAGCTACTCGCATTGAATTCAGACATACTTATACGTACTCGTAGAATAGCGTGCTGTATTCGGCAATCACTCCCATGGTTAAACGGATAACCGGCTCTTTATTTAGAATATTTGTCAAACAATGCCTTTTTCTTTCGGCCATCCGAAAATATAAAATAAATTAATCGTCTATTACTTTTTCTATTTTTTCCGGTTACATGTTTACTGCTGCTCTTTTCTAACGAGTACCTTGCATATGCAGGTACAGAGCGTATGCATTTCATTGCAAGAAGTATGACTTCAGATATTTCAAGTTTTCTTGAATTTTAAATAGTACTTTAAGATCCTTTTTTACCGTTAAACGAGTAACTTTCAAAATAGTTTTCAACGCTTTATAAGAATGCGTCATACTATTTCTTGCAAATGCATTTCACATACAATTTTACAATTTCAAATTTATTTTTGTTTTTTACAATGTCAAAGTAAAAAACTAAATATGTATAACAAATGATTTTATTTTGCCCTAGAAAAATATATATTTTTTATCTTTTTTGGCAACGAGAAGGTTCTACAAATTCATCACCTTGCAAATTGAATAAATCTAACTCCAGAATTAAAAAGATTCTAATTAACGAAGAGCTTCAAAAAACACAGAAAATAATTACAAAAATAGTAAGTACCTCAAGTACTTATATAAATATCATAAGTCTTTTTAACTTAATAATTTTATAAGACATGACACCGAATTTTTCAATTCATTGTAAAATTCTAATGCAAAAGCATCAGCATCAGTGCAATGATTAATTTTATTTTTCATGCTATCTATTTATTATTAAATAAATTGTTATAACTATTAATTTCAAGCATTAAATAATTCAGCAGTAATTCATGCGATTTGATTTTTTTTACAATGTTGGCTACACATATTTACTAGTAAAAGTTTAATAATAATAATAATAATAATAATAATAATAATAATAATAATAATAATAAAATAGCGGTTAAAAGAAAAGAAATACAACAATATTGCATCTTCATGAAGTATGAAGTTACGTCTTGAACGCTTAAGACACACAATGTACAAATTGTCTTACCTCTAACATCCGTTATATTCCTCATAGACTTTCTCAAATTATCATTTGATACGTTCTGCACGCGTGCTGATACACTCATAAGTGCTATCATTTAGTTAAGATAAAAATTTCGTTGCGCAAAAATGCACCAGACGATCGGGGAAGAATTTTGTACTTTACTAGGATCATCCGTTCGTTACCGTAAAAGAAAACGATAGGGACTTTTACCGAAAACTGATAGAATAAGATTTACACTTAAGAGGAAAGAAATTGAAAACGAAATGCCTTGATTAGAAGATGTACAAACTGAAAACAGATATAGGAAAGTACAGTTATTTAGTGTATGTATATAAATTACTAATGCTTCGAAAACGCATAAAGAAAGATGAAATTGTTCATTACACATGAACATTACAGATTATCGAACGTAGTTTTTTTTTTATTAAATTTACTACAAATGAGTAATGATCAGTTAAAAGCTTACTATTTCTTTAAATGATAATTCTGTTTCAATGATAAATCTGTCTTAAAATGATAGTTCAGATGAAAAGAGAAACAAAGAAATTACAGAATACAAGGACAAAAATAACTAAAACAGACCAAATGAAGGACAGAATGAGGGAAGGAAAATGTTGTGAAAGAAACATTTTAAATTTTCGAACGCTTAGCTTGACGGGATTTGAGAGCACGGCGGGGTTTTTTAGCAGCATCTTCTTCTAGACAAGATAAACTGCTTGACTTTCTTTTCGAGGAAATCAAAGGCATCGAGATCGGCACAGCCGAGGGTGGAGGTGCCATCGGTTCTACGGATGGTACGCTATTACTGTTATTACTATTATTGTTACAATTGCTAGATTGCGCTTGCTGCTGCAACAGCTGTTGTTGTGTGGCTAGTGTTTGAATTCCCATCATTGTGTTTGATTCTCGTTCTGTAGGACTATGTACTGCCATTTCAGCTATTGGAATGAAATCAACCTCTTCATTCACATTTTCCTCTACATTCGATAAAACGCCTTGATTCGCGAGGGCCTGAAGATCTTCCGTAGGTACTGGTATCGACTGACCACAACCAAAACATACTGGTATTGCTGGAGATTTCGATCGCCAGTATTGCAGTTCTGTTTTGCACTTATTTAATTCCTGTTAAAAAAAAGTGGTTATTAAAACTGATTTTATTAATATCAAGTTTTAATAATCTTTTTATGACAAATATTGCATTTCAATATAACTTATATAAAATAATTTTTATAAATGCAATTTAAATGTATCATTATTCTATAAATTAAATATTATTAAAAAAGTTAAAATAAAACTAATTTAATTGTTAGTGATGTGAACTTTTGGAAAATTTATTATAATATGGATAGTGGTATTAGAGTAATATAAAAATTATAAAAATTTGCACTTCTACAGTAAGTTTGAATAAGTGTTAGTATATTAGAAGGTATAATCAATACAAATAGGCATTAATGAAACAAGATCTTTACATAAAATTATACTGTTTTAAATAAATTAAAGACGTTGTCAAATTAATTTAGACAATATAATAGTTTCTGTTTCTAAAATATATTATAAATGGATTTTAAAATCTTTTCATTGAGAAATTTCATTTATATCAAATATTTAAAGATCTTGTTGATAAATCATGCTTTATAAGTGTACCTTTGTAAATACCTGTAGAAGAGTGCTAAACTTCCTAGACGTCTCGTCATTCTTCTTATCATTATCATCGAGTCTTGTGGCATATTCGACAATTTGTTTTTGTTGTTCTGCTATCTTAGCTTTACAATTCCTTAAATCCCGACGCATTAAGGTAAGTTGGCTGTTGTAACGCTTCATACCCTGCTTTATCTTACGTATGCGTTTGCGGAGCACCATGTTGGATTGAGGTGGTGAGACTGGGGCCGTTACACTTGCATCCAAGGTCAAACTGCCACCAGGCTCGTCGTTGCTGGAACGCGAAGGTGAGCCCTCACCACCGCTGCCACGCGCCTTTCCTTCCGAAACGCTCAGTGGTGCTGTATCCAAGCACAGACAAAATTTATTCATAGTCGAAGACGCTGTAATACCACGTTTCTTTATTATTCGCACTGATTCTTTTTCTCTAATAAACAATTTTTCAAGATCGATACAACTTTTGAAAATGGTAAAAGTGGTATTTACACAGTTATTAAAAAATTTAAAAGTAAATTAACTTTTTTTTTAAATATATTATAAATTCATTGGATTTTATAGTGATTGTACAATTTTTATATACTCTTACACTTAAATTACTTCATATATGCAGTTGATAAATGAATTTTTATATATTATTCATACAGAAAATTCGGATCAAAAAGTAAAAATGTTACAATAGAAAAAGATTATATAGATAGCTACAAAATATGTAGAATTTTTCATAATCAAATTATTTTTCTTAGCACCTTGCCAATTTTAAATTATGTATAAAGATCAATACGTACAAGAAAATGTTCCAGCTAAATCAAGGAATTCAGCTCCAAAATATGGTATTTCAGGAAGTGTTGGTTCAATACAATCCTTAAAGTATTCCATAGCCATTGTACTTAGATCAAACAGTTCATCTGTTACTTTGTAAGGTCGAGCAAGCTTTGGTGTTACTTTTATATAATGTAAAATTCGGTAAACTTCATTCAGTATCTAAGAATTTATAATGATTTTGTATTGATTAAATGCACATTATAAATTATGTTTAAAATAATCTTAATTTAAAGACTATTTTAAATCATATTGAAATCTATTATCTTACTTCACCAGGAAAGAAACAACAATGTTTCCGTTCGATATGTTTTCCAAAACTCATTTGTAATAGAGTAAGTCGCATGTGTAGAGTTTCAATAATATCTGATTCACAAGCCAATGGATGATTACGCCTAGCTGATTCTCTTCTGGGCATTTGTGCTTTTATAGCTTGAAAACGACTAAGCATTTGGGTTTGAAGGCGTTGAAAGGTTGAATTTAATATAGCTCCACAAACTTTGTCCATTTGATGACATACCTAAAATAAATTTTAAATATTTATTTACTTATCAAATTATTGTAACTAGCTGTAAAATCTTTTTACAAAACATTATATATTATAATATATATATATATATATATATATATATATATATATATATATATATATATATATATATATATGAGTGTGTATGTATGTGTATGTATGTGTGTGTGTGTGTGTGTGTGTGTGTGTGTGTGTGTGTGTGTGTGTGTGTGTGTGTGTGTGTGTGTGTGTGCAAAAAATTAGTAACATTGTTTGTAAAATGGTTTCACATAATTCAATATCATGGAATTGAACTTGAGCCCATAAGCAGCCTTTGTTTAGCAAGCAAAATTCGATATTTACTTATGCTTAGAGAAATTGAATGTAATAAATAATACTATTAACACAAGCAATATAGTTATATATCCTAAGAAATATAATAAATATAATTATCCTAAGAAATTCCAAATTATTTTTGTATATGTACAGTCAATACAAAAATGGAAAGAAATTTCTCTTCGTAAAAATATAAACAAATCAAAATGTTCCAATAGACACTCTAATTATTAAAACTAAAAAAATGATTATATACTTAGCACTTACAGGACGCAAATGAGCTATCGTATTGTAATCCAAGTAACCTAGTATTTTTTGTAAAATTTCAACTGGTAAATCTAATAAACTTATATAGGAGCTATTTTCTCCAGTGTGAACAGCTGCAATATTTGATGATAAGCCAGCATGTTGCTGTTGATTTTTTCGAGTTGAGCTTGATGGTCCTGCATCATAATTTTTACCCAACTCCAGAAATACAGATCCATCGGTATTAGTACTACTATTACTTGACTGACGTGTAGAAACCATCTTTATGATAAATATTTAATATTATAGATCACCTGAAACAATAATGATTCAATAGTTTATTATTTTTGTATTGATAATCTAATAAAACTAGAATTGCAAATAATTTTTATATTATTACATAGTATATTTAATTAAGTCATTATTAACTTTATAAAGAAGAATATAGTTTTTTTCATTAGAACTTCTTATACTTAAAAATATATATTTTCAAATTTATTTATTAAGAAAATTTCAAGCTAACCTGAAAAATGTTTTATTTTTATACTTATAATAATAGCTATTTTTTTCCAATACAATATTAAATGTATAATTGTACAAATTCGAAATATTAATATTTTCTGATTAAATAGTTTTATTAATGATTTTCAAATAGGTTGTTATCTTTATGTATAGATTTTTTATATTATATATATATATATATATATATATATATATATATATATATATATATAACTTTATATAATAAATTAACAATTTTTCATTTATATGTATATGTATTATATAATTAAAAAAGAAAAATAATAAAAAACAATTGTACAAAAATTAATAAAATCATTTGTATTTTTAATTTTATATTTATAATTAATATGTTAGTAATTTGCTTTTACTTGTTTATTATAACTTTATACAGAATTATACCAATGAGAATATGGAATCATATTTAAATAATAATAATACTTATAGTTTACTATATTAAGCTCTTTAACTACAAGCTTTTAATATTTAATAATAATTAAAAAATTCTTTGAATTAAAAATTTCATATTTAAATCATGATTAAAAATGCATAGTGGTATTTATGATTTTCTTTCAAATATTTATTTTGTATCAAAACTTTATTTCTTTAAGATTTACATTAAATTTTTTCCTATTCCATTAAACTATAATTAATTACTTTTAAAAAATATTTATTTTTAACATTCAAAAATATTTAAATCCAAAATATAATTTATAATAAAATAAAATTAAAATTAAATTAAAATTTAATATATTTATTTCTTTAACAAACTAATTTTTGAAATACTAATATTGCAATACTTGTTTAATTAAAAATAGTTTTCTTAAATATATTTCTATAACTTATGTAACTAACTCTCTGTTCACTATTTTAATAAGTTGAAAAAGAAGTGTCAATTTTTTAAGAGTGATATTTTTTATTTATTTATGAAATCAAACTAATATAGCTGAAACTATTTTATATACTATATGAAGTTTGTATTGCAAGTTATAATTATAAAGTAACTTCATCAAATTGCTTAACAATACTTAAACATAGAAAAGAGATAAAATAATATACTAAACATATTTTGTATGCAGTAGTTCAAATAAATTTTTATTGTTTCTTTTAATATAATGAACTCTTATAATTAAACAGTTTTTTTTCATACAAAAAAGAAAGTGTACTATTGTTTAAATTAAATATAAGTAAAAATTTAAAGTTATTAATTTGGCAAATTAGAGAATATGCATCAACAATCAGTTTTCATTATATAATAAAGCTTTTATACTGCATAAAAAACTAGAATTATAACCAACATATTAAGATATAAAACTAAATTGGAAACGTTTAATAATGATGAGAATATTACATGAGTTACTAATGTAAATCTTCATTCTGCTAACTATTTTTCAGATCTATGTTTCATCAGAAAATTCATATTGTACGAGCAATAACAAAATTATTAAAATATAATATAGATTATAATAAATATTCTTTGAAATATACCATATACTTGAATAAAAATACACATGCAATGAATAAATATAAGAAATAATTCAACAGCATGAACAAGGAGATAAAAAACAGTATATCATAATAATAAAGAACTTACCAATTTAGAGCTACAAAAAATTAAACTAAAAATTTTCTTTTTTAAAGTCAAGATTTTAATATTTCATTCATCTCATCTTCTCTTTATTAAAATATAGGAGCGTATAAAAGTAAGTTTTATAACTATACATATATTGTTTATAATTTCTAATTAGAAATATATATATATATATATATATATATATATATATATATATATATATATAATGTATGTTCCAAATCTAGATGATATATTTTACAGAACAGTCAAACTGTAAAACAGTCTGAAAATCCAAGACGATAGATGTGTACATCCGAAAATGGGTATTAATGCACTATAAAGAAAAGAATAGATAGAAGCAAAAAAAAGAGAGCTGGAAGACTAATCATGTATCGTGTGGAAAAAGATACCGCGAGTAAAGAGATACAGAGAAGCAAGGAAGCGTACACAAGTACATAGACACTAGTACAAGAGTTCTTAAAATTATGAATATAATATTATATCTGATTAACAGACAAATATTCAAAAAATTTTGATGTTTTTTCAACTCCTAATAATTATGACAGCAATAAAATAAGATATAGTTTTACAGCCGAGAGCAGATGCAAAAGAAAACTGCTATTGTTGTTAGCCCTCCGACAGTCCGAGTCTCCGAGACTGCTACTGTTCTGTTACTGTTGCTGCCACGAAGAGAGAGTAAGCACGCGCACGCTCGTGCACGCTGAAACGAGAAGGACAGAAATATATATTTCTGTTTCTCTTCCTTTCTTCTATTTTAATGATAAATTTCAATTCAGTGATATATGAAAAATGATACGCTCCCAATTATAAATACATAAATAGTAGATATTAATCAAATCACTTTTTTGATGAATAGGTAATTACTAATAGGAAGACCAGAAGTTCGTGAAGAAAAGGGAGGAAACAAGTCATTTTAACACAACAGGCAGAGACAGAGATAGAGAGAGAGAGAGATAAGGCAGGTATAGGAGAATATGTGCATAGCACGCACACATGTATACGGATGCACACACTTGTAATAAAAAATGACATATGTATACATAGAACTCCTCATCGCATAAAGAGTTATTCTATTCTACGTTCACGCAAATGCACTTGTATAATACATATATATAAATGCAAATGTAACTCTGACCAAGAGTGATGGAACGTATATGTTAGGTGTGTGGTATCCCACAGTTTTGTAGAAGAGAAAGGGAGACGAAGAGGTAAAAGATTGTTGAAAGCGTTTGAACGGCAAACATTAGAATTAAGAGTATACTTAGATAGTGAAAAATGTTAATTAAATGCGTCTACGGTCTATTATGCATAGTCATATTTTGTTCTTTAACTTATCTTAACGAGCTGAAAACATTGCTTAGAAAAGGAGACTAGTTAATGATATGTATAATTACCGAAATGCAGACAAGTCTCCTAATACCAACTAACAATTGTTGAGCGGTTTAATCCTGACAGCTCGTCTCTTGCTCCCGCTCTGTTCTCCTCAACTATTTGCTTCTTCCCTTTTGCAATCGTGACATGTTTAGTTTTGTGGTCTACACCTACAACCAGCTACAACCACTACCAACCCTGGTCTCTTTTCTTCCCGTACTTGTATAGAGGCTGATACAGGCCTGTACCGTACCGTACCGTGGCCCGTACTCTATAATTCCGTATATACGATACGAGTTGCGAGCGAGTAGCGACTAGCGAGTTGCCGAGTAACTCTCTCTCTCTCTCTCTCTCTCTCTTTTTTTCTCGTTCACTTTCCACTATATTGCCTTTGTGTAACTGTTGCCATCTTTCTTCTGCATTGGCCTTTATTACACTGAATGGTTGCATGTGTCTTTTTCTAAGTAAACTATCAACGCATGTGCGTTCCTATGCACTTATACTTATTCGCTTATATGCCTCACTAGCTATTGACACAAATTATGACATTATGTAAAAACTTAGCAAATATGAACATTTGAGCCCGAAATCTAAACTTTAATGTTAAAATATACTAAAAATGAAATGGCAGTTTGTTGTCTCAACTCAACACTAAACAATAAAAAATTTTCCAGTGTATTTCCAGGCAGCCTCATGTGCATACGCATACCTACAGTACTACACATACGCGCCTGCGCGCCCATTTATGCATGCACATATATATATATATATATATATATATATATATATATATATATGCGTGTATAGAATGTATATACATAGCACACATATGTATATATAACTTTCTACCTCTAGTAATAAGCTCTAAGCTCTGGAAACACAACATCAGATGTCGGTGTAAAACCAACTATGTACCCAGCTATTGGCCGAACTGATTAACAAAATATCGTAAAAAAATTAGTTTTTTCTATTTTGCAATTGGAACTTTTCAAAAATAAATTTTATAATTTTCATTTTTCTATAAAGTAATTGAAAACTTAAACAACAAAATTCGAAAAATATGGGGCACTGTTGTGAAACTATGAAATTTGATTAAAATAGTATGTCGCACGTATTTTATTTCTAAATCTACTTTCTTAAAACCACTATTTTTTTATTTATATTTATTTAAAAATCAAGAAAATGAGTTTTGGAAATACGTCGATCATGATTAATTATGCAGATGCGCTATGGAAAATGAACAGCCATATCCTGGTACAAATTTAATTAAATATTATGAAAAAATGAACTATTTCTGAATTGGAATTTTCCAAAAAAGTACATTTTTTAGAATTCACGTCCTTTTAAGAAGTAATAAAAATTCTAAATATAACAATCTATGAAAATGTTGCAATTTTTGCACGAAATATTGAATTTCATTAAAATAAAACGTCGCCTATTAATTATTATATGCTGTCTTTTTAAATTAATAAATATTTTTATCGGTCTCACAATCTTTATAATATAATATATTAGCTAAAATAATGACAATCAGACTGTCCTGTTTATATTCACCCCCGTAAAATCTAAAATAAAACTTAGTATTACAATAAGTTATATTAAAAATTAAAAATAAAAATATAATAAAATTAATAATAAAATAAAAATAAAATAATAAATAAAATAAAATAAAAATAATAAAAGCAATATTCTGTGTTAGTAAGGGATAACCTGACTGCCCCCACCACCTTAAATTTATAACTACCTTTGGTATCCGAAGTGTATTTTTAAATACACTATTTTCAAAATGTTTTGTTTTATTTACACCTCTTTCAAAATCTAGAAAATTAAGATTTCACACTACTCTAATATTAAAATGTTGTATTTCGAGAAAAACACGCACTTTGGTTCAAACATGCTTGAGTAGATATTTATTTTTTCAATTTTACGAAATCTATATAAATTACGATTCTTTAAATATCGTACATGACCCTGAAAGATGTTAGTTTTTTATTTTAAGTTTAAAGTTAGAATTAAGTATATTTATAAAAATTCGATCTTTTTGAATTCTATATTCAAATCCCGAGGATTGTTGCTTCTGGTTATTTCTTTAACATTAAATTAGGTTTACATATAAATAGGATTTTTATTAATACTATCCAGGGTTGAAGAAATGGTTATTATATTTTGGAGTTTTTTTTATTTACAATGCTTAACAAGTATTTGCTCACCTTATGTGTGAATACGTATACAAGCTATCTTAACGGAAAATCTTCGATTTTCCACTCACAGCATGGATGAAGTATATATCTTATTTACACATAAAGTTTGGACTCTCGTGATCGTTTTTATAAACAATAATATTAGTAATATGATTTATATTTCTTATACGCAATAAAAAAATACGAATGAATTTTTTTATTATTTTACTATTTTAAAATTAATATATATAAATTTTCAATCTCTACTGTACAACATCGTATTTCGCTGAATTTTTGGCACATGCGAAGCCGCTTTACCCGAAATTTATGAGTCTGAGATATAGCATTACATTTCGTTTTTCTACATGGGACTTGATGTGACCATATTAAGAACATATTTTTCCTCATTCTAACCTACACATCGCACCTTCACCGCTTGATTCCGGCTCTCATGAGGAAAAATATAGTCCTTATCTAGTACGAAAGGGATTTTTTACGAACCTCGTCACAGCCCTCAGCTTCGCCTCGGGCTGTAAATCTCTCGTTTCGTCAATAAAGCCTTTCCATACTCGGTAAGAAATATACTATTCTTGCACTCGGGGCGCAAAATAAGATTTTCTGCAACTGTCTAGAGGGAGTAAAATACTACTTTTCCTCCCTAGAGAGGAAAAGTGTTTATGGCTGCTTCTCGGCCAATCAGAAAGCAGAATTTTACTTTTCCTCCCAAGGGAGGAAAAGTAAATGAACGGAACCGTGTAGTTCGATAGGATTCTCAGTTTTCTGTGCCTGCGTAACATCTGGCATTTACGATGTTTAGACTTACGAGTATATGCGCCAAGCAACCGCAGGCTCGACCTTTTTTTTGCACTTTGAGTTAGGTATTCAAGATTTTTAAATAAAATAGGATTTATATTCTATCTGAAATTTATTATCAAAATTCTTATGTTTTTTAAGTATTAAAAAATATCTATATCTTTTTTTTAATTAGTTTTAATTTTAAATTGTATTTACTATACTATTAAATATTTTAAAATTTTAATTTGAGCGTAGCTTATTAACAAACTTATAATCTTCAATTGATTAGTCTTATTTATTTATAGAAAATGGGCTATGGGGGTTTCACCCCCTGCACCCCTACCACCCAATCCTACATCTCTTCTTAACATACTTTATTAATTTCCAAATAAGAGGAAATTATTTAATTTAATTTTATTCAATTCAAGTAAATTGCAGATATAACCTTAAGAGAAAACCGATAATATTTTTTTTCAAACTCAACGAATTACGTTTTATGTTAGGGCAACTTATTTCAGAGCGAGTCTATCTAAGCATGACTAACACATGGGGGGGGGGGGGGTTGCCGTTCAATTTTTTGTGCATTTCTTTGAGAAAGAAAATGCGCCCTCGTATGGGAATATAGTATGTACTATTGTTTTACGCTACGTTACTTCTACAGCTCGCCTATCAATATCATAAAAACGCATTTATTTATTTAAAATATATATTAAAATCGAGCCTATATATATTGTTATTGTACATGAGAAACATTATTTAAAGATTTTATTTTTATCGCATTATTCCCTGACTGTTCAAAAGAGATTACATTACAATTATACTTTAAACTATATTGAATTTATTTAAGTACTTAATAAAATTACAAGAAAACCGTAAAAACTACGACATATACATACATATCTTCAATTTAAAATAATTTGAAATTAAACACTATAAACTTATTTTTTCTTTTTTTAAACAGATATAATAAAAAATATAAATAAATGATATAAAACATTTAAAAAGATATCTAAAGTTACAAGCTAAAACGTTAAAAAGTAGATATAAAATTACCAATTAATACATTGAAAATGTATCTAGTTACAAATTCAACATTAAAATAGATATAAAATTCCAGATTAAAAAATTGACTTTTGAAAATATAAGTTACTGTAAGTCCGTAAAAAGTATTATGTTAATTATGATAAAAAACGATGTGTTTTGAGGCTATACAAGAATTGATCCACTTTTTAGATTCTTTGAAAAAATGAAAGCTCTCGTCAGCTACACTGTGTACGATCGAACGTAATAGGTGAATTTCGGAAGGGCTTACGTCAAGTGAAAACAGCGGGTGGAGTAGAACCTGGTAGAACTTCCCATCGAAGAATTTTCAAGTAGATTTTTTCTGGTTTTGCAAAATGAAGCCCAGCGTTGTCATATAACAAAATCACATTGCCGTGTTTATGCTGGTTTAGTGAATGTTTTTGGTTCAAGGCTTGTGTGATAGTTGTAATTGATCGAGACTTCTGTGATAGTTGTAATTGGTTTGAGCAGCTCATAATAAATTACACTCTGCTGATCCCACCAAGTCTTTAACCTACTTGACGTGATGATCATCAGTCGATGTTTTTGACCGAGTTGATACTGAATTCTTCTTAACACTCTCACGGCTGGCTTTGAACTCATTGTCCCACTTGTACACATTCTTTGAAGACAGAGTCTGATCCCCAACGGTTTTTCGCAACATGCTCAACGTTTCCGCAGTCGAAATTCTATTTCGGAAAGAAAATTTAATGCAGCTTCCATTCACATTTAGCATCTCTCAAAATAAAGCGTCTCTCGAACTCTAATTTTGACCTAAAATTTGGCATCGATGTCACTAATAATAGTACTAACGTCCAAAAAAAATGTTAACCGAATGGAAAAACCCGGGAAATTGAAACTGGTCATTCGTTTTTCAATTTTACAACAGTAAGACTCAATATAAATTCTAAGAGCTTCAGCAACAGATTTATTTTAATTAGAGTAGCGTAGTACACTTTATGTAGCATAAAAGTAGAGATTTTCTGCATTAATAAACAATTGACGATGCATGCCGAAACAATAACAAAATAAATTACAATAAAAACTTCAAATAGTTTGCAGTGATCATTTAAAAAAAAGCTCAAGTAATAAAAATTACTTTCTTTAAACTAAAGTGAATTATCATACACGACAATTAAGACTACATACTATACATTCCTACTTTTGCGTTTGCCATTTGAAATTTCATGCACGTTATTGCAATATAAATGTTGCCACAAATAGCGAATATTCCATGTGTTAGTATCAAAGTTTTAAGATTAGTTTTATAAGTATTAAAATATTATGTGAGTAAACCGTAGGCAATGTGTTCAATATTTAACTTTTATGTGTGCTAATGTAATATTAATGCATTGAAGAAATAGTATCCCTGGTAGAAATCTAACGATTTTCAATAGATTGGAAAGTACTTACTAAGTAATAAAAATAGAATTAACTATCATGGCTTAGAACTAGGAAAAACTTGAAAAAAATGCAAAATGTGAACATTTTCAATAAAAAAAAAACTCAAACCTTGTTTCTGGCTAGCAAATAAACATTGTCATTCGGATATAAGTTTCAATTACTACAATCGAAAAAACTAATATTTATACAATATTATGATATGATATTGTTTATAGACTAAAAAAAAATCATAAGATACGTAAATATTTTAAAAGAATGAAAAAAGTCTTTTGAGTATCAGAAATTAAACCTGGTTTCTTATTAAATCTTATGAGAGATTCGCCGGAAATGAGATTTATTTTATTAATAACTCTTTCAAAAAATGGTCCTTTTTATAAAAGAGCCGCGTATGGATTATTTCCGAAAGATTTTAATGATATCTTGAAAGTTAAGTATCAATGGTAATATTCAGGGGATATCATATCATATCATATCATATCATCTTCATATCATATCATATCATCTTCATATCATATCATATCATACTTCATATCATATAATATCATCATATCGTATCATACTTTGTTAGATTATTTTAGCCTTCTATAAATAATAAAGCAAAAAAATACTTGAAACTAAATATTGGAGAGTATCGTAAAAGGATGTAAACATATGTGTCCACTATGTCTTATTACGATCTGCGTCTTTGCTGCCCTGCGCGGCAAATGATTTATGAGTTTATTGCCTAGATGCCTGATGAGTTTTTATATAGGTTTTAAGTTTCTCACAAAGGCTTGCAGAGTTTTCAATTTCGAGTACTGTAGTGAGTCTTGCGTTGTCCTTTCATTTGAACAGACGTCTTTTCTTTCCTCGTTTGAAATAAAGTTCATGTTAAAAGATTATTTCGTGTATCTTTATTTTAACATTCCACCTACTATATTTAATAAAAATTCAATAGGTTATCGGCCCAGATTTCGCAAGTAAACTTTCCGTGATTTTGTGTATAGTGTAATCTAGTAATAAAATAAAACTGTCTCAAATACAGAACAAAAAAACAGTTTTTTTCTAGTAAGTGAAAAATGGAATCCATTAAAATAAAAAGGAATATTAAGCCTTTTAACTGTGATAAATATAGTGTGTGGAAGTTTAAAATTCGATCTCTTCTATCTGAACTTCATCTATTGCACGTTCTTGATGAGCAAGTCCCTGCAGTAATGATAGAAGAATGGAAAAAGTGTGAACGAATTGTAAAAGGTGTAATAGTGGAGTATCTGTCGGATTCTTTTTTGGGTTTCGTGAAAGCCAATGATACGGCGTAAACAGTTTTGCAGTCTTGATATGGTTTTCCAATATGGCAGAGAAAATCATCGTATAAAGGATCGCAGATTCTATACGAAAAATGAACAGCAATATTCAGGAGATAATAAAACTTGACAGTTTCACTTAAAAGAAGTATCCTGAATATTAGCAGCAAGGAAGGCTTAAAGATGTTCTGAAGGACGGCTTATGTTGTTCGGAGGTGCCGCAAAAATTTACTATCTGTCAGCAACATGCAGAAAGCACAGATGAGTATTCATTCACTTCAATCCAAATGGGATTGAAGTTACTAAAAATGATAAAATAATTTTTGTCGATAAGCCCATAAATAATTTGATTCCTATAGGATTCATTATTAATAAATTATATAATAAAAAGTCTCTAATGCGATAAACAGTAATTATAGTTGATGACATCAAAGACTTGGACATATGGGTAAATCGAAAATTATTGAAATAAGAAATAATAAGATGGTCGATGGTATTAAATTAATTAATAATATTCAACTAAATGATTATATGTGTGAAGCTTGTATTTTTGGCAAACAAGCAAGAGTACTTTTTGAAAAAAAAAAAAAATAAAAATCATATAAAAAGACCATTTTTTTATTATTCATTTAGATGTTTACGGACCAATCACTCCTTCGCCATTGGATGGTAAAAATTATTTTGTATTGTTTGTAGATGAATTTACGCACTATTGCATTACATATTTAATACTATTAAAGTCAGATGTATTTTCTATTTCAAAGATTTTATAAAAAAAAGTCAAACTCATTTTAATTTAAAAATAGTAAATTTATATTGTGATTATGGTGGAAAGTATTTATCGAATGAAATGAAGGACTATTGCAAATATAATTAAATCAGCTATCATTTAACAGTTCCTCATACTTTATTATTAAATGGAGAAAGAATGATTAGAACAATTACTGAAAAATTACTATCTCGATAAGTGAGATAAACTGAAGGAAGTAATTTCGGGAGAAGCAGTTTTAACTATTATGTATTTAATAAATTGAACCCTTACTAATGCTTTAAAATAGTGTAAAAAACCATATCAATTATGGCATGGTAAAAACCCCCAAGTAAAATATTTAAAAGTTTTCGATAGTACAATATATGTGAATAATAGAATAAGAAAAACAAAAAGTAAAATTTTGAAGATAAATCTTGGAAACGTATTTTAGTTGGTTACGTTTTAATTTTAATTTTACTATAAAATATGGGATGTAGAATCAGAAAAATTTATTGTAGCAAGGGATGTGATAGCTGATGAAATAAATTTTTGAATTCGAGACCAGAAATGAGGCTTCAAGGAATTGTAATGAAAATTCCAAGAAAACTGATGAACGTAATGTTCGTAACAAATCAGTAGAGCTTCAGAAATCTGATAATGAAAAATCAGAAAAATTTCTGGAAGACCAATCTGAGAAAAATGAATCCGATAAACAAGATTTGAAAAAAAAAACAGAAATTCAAATGAGAATTTGAACAAGTCTAATAAATCTATAATAGAAATAGATCATTGCAATCAGTCAGAATTTCAAAATGATAAATATAATACAAAGAAAATAAATACAAATCTAAGAAAGAGTAATAGAGTCAAAAAATTGACTAAGAATTTCTTATAAAAAAATTAATTACGTTTTGTGTGCACACTCAGTAAATTGTGAAATTCCCAATAATTTCAATGATATTCAAAATAATATCCATAATGAAAAAATGGGAACAAGCAATTAAAGATTAATTAAATTCATATTATTTTAATAAAACTTGGATACTAGTATCAAAGCCACAAAACAAAAATATTATAGATCGCAAATAGGTATTCGCTATTAAAAATCATGAATATGAAAATCCATTAAAATATAAAGCGCGTCTTGTTGCTCGTAGTTTTAATCAAAAACATTTAATTGATTATAATGAGACTTTTGCTTCAGTAGCAAGAATTACAAGCTTTAGATTAATTATATCGTTTGCAAAGCAATATAATTTGCTTATTCACCATATGAATGTAAAAACTGCATTTTTAAATGGTTCATTGCAGAAAGAAATTTACATGAAAATTCTGAAGGAATTAAATACAAAACAAATCAAGTTTGTAAATTAAATAAAGTTATATATATATATATATGGATTGAAACGAGCAGTAAGATGTTGGTTTAAAACTTTTGATAAAACATTAATAGCAAATGGTTTTCAAAATTCATTAATCGATCGTTGCATATATATTTAAATAAAGGAGAAATATCTAAGAATATATATGTTGTACTCTACGCACATGATTTAGTAATCGTTACAACCGATATTCACACAATGAATAATTTTAAAAATGATTTAATGAATTAAAAGAAATTAAACTATTTCATGGAATAAAAAAATTATAATAAGATGTAATTATGATGTATATAATGAAATAATTAAATAATGAAATTATGAAGTAATGAAATTATGAAGTAATGAAATTATGAAGTAATGAAATTATGAAGTAATGAACTTATGAAATAATGAAGTTATGAAATAATTAAATTATCATATAATTAAATTATGAATTAATCAAATTATGAAATAATGAAATTATGAAATTATGAAATAATAAAATTATGAAATTTTGAAATTATGAAATAATGAAATTATGAAATTATGAAATAATGACATAATGATGTACTTATTCTTAAATAGAGTTCATATATAAAAACGAATTGAATTTAATTTAACATCAGTGATCGTGATGCTGTAAACACACCAGTTGAAAATAATATAAATTATAATGATTTAAATTCAGATAACAAATATGACGCCCTTTTCAAAATCATATCGGATGCTTAATGTATGTAATGATTTGTACGCGTCCAGATTTGAGTACAGTAAAACATTTTCTAAGTAGATATTCAAATAAAAATAATATAGAACTATGGAAATGCCTAGAAAAAGTTTTAAGATATTTGAATGGTTCGATGAATTTAAAATTAACTTATACAAAAGGCAATAGTGAAAATATTTTAAGCGGTTATCCTAAATCTTATTAGGGTGGTCATGAAGGTACTGATAGAAAAAGTACTACAGGCTACTTATTTAAGTTATTTGAAAAATGCACGATTTGCTGGAATACTAAAAGACAAGCATCTGTAGCAGCTTCTTCAACAGAGGCAGAATATATGGCTTTATTTGAAGGTGTTAAAGAAGCATTATGGCTAAAGTCTTTAATAAATAGTATAGAAATTAAAATCATGAAACCGATTGTAATTATGAAGATAATAACGGTTGTATAAGTATAGCGAATAACCCAAATAATCATAAGCGATCGCAACTTATAGATATTAAATATCATTTCTCGAGAGAGCAAATAGAGAAAAATGTAATAATATTGAAACATATTTCCACAGGGGAGCAGATTGCTGATGCACTAACAAAGCCATTGCAAACTGTGAAATTCCTTGAACTCAGAAAAGGAATGAGCATGGAGGAATAATAAAATATAATTCATATTGTTTTCATAAATATATTTTATATTAGTAATAGAGACGGTTTGAATAGGTTTTGCTGGGTTTTCCTATTCCTTGCAACAAATGTTGGACCGTGTGCAATTTCCCAGAACAAACGAGGAAAGAATATAGACTGAAAGGAACTATCGTATATCTAATATTAAGTTTTATTTTATTATATATTATTGTATTTACTCAAGTAATTTTTGAGGGGGCGTGTCAAATTATTTTAGCCTTCTATAAATAATAAAGCAAAAAAATACTTGAAACTAAATATTGGAGAGTATCGTAAAAGGATGTAAACATATGTGTCCACTATGTCTTATTACGATCTGCGTCTTTGCTGCCCTGCGCGGCAAATGATTTATGAGTTTATTGCCTAGATGCCTAATGAGTTTTTATATAGGTTTTAAGTTTCTCACAAAGGCTTGCAGAGTTTTCAATTTCGAGTACTGTAGTGAGTCTTGCGTTGTCCTTTCGTTTGAACAGACGTCTTTTCTTTCCTCGTTTGAAATAAAGTTCATGTTAAAAGATTATTTCGTGTATCTTTATTTTAACATTCCACCTACTATATTTAATAAAAATTCAATATACTTCATATCATATCATATCATATCATACTAATTTATAAAGACAAAGCGTGTTTTTGTTTGTAAACGATAACCGAAAAAACTACTGAACCGATTGTTCTGAAATTTGGCGTATAAATTCTATATTATCTTGGAAAGGATATAGGCTATATTTTTTATTGAAAATCATTTTACTTTCATCAAGAAATTAGTTAATGGTTTTAACAATCAGTTCGACCAGCGGCTATTAGGTGGTGTCTTGAATCACGAACATCAACTCAATGTAGTCCCCTTAAAGTATTAATACCAGGCCAGCTCAAACGAATGTTCCATCATCAGACACACACACATCATGAACATCCACATCAATGAGCTCAAAAAGCTGCGCCTTATTTCAATTTAATTTAATTCTCATTTATCTCTTACATAATTTGTAATTTATAATTTATATAATTTATAAATGATAAGTTTGTAAGAAACTCTTAAAACTTTTGAAAACGAACCTCAAAAATTTTAATTTTAATTTTTAATTTAATTCTAATTTTAATTCAATTTTAACTTTACACTTGATTTTAATTTTACCTTAATTTCTCATCTAGTAACTTCTCTTAAACTAATCTCTCTTAAATTAAACTTATATAATTTATATTTGACTTACCTCATTTTTAACTAATTCTATAACTAATATATATATATATATATTTTTAGAATTTAATCATACCTATATTTATATTTATATTTAAATATTTAAATATTTCTACATAGCTATAATCTCCCACACCCCACCTTTCCCTCTACCTTTATCCCCCCCCCCCAATTACAAACTGGAGGCAATCACCTTCCTACACTCATTCGTAAGTCCGACTCCGGGGACATGGAAATCGGCCTTACCACCGACCTCGACGATCTTCCCCCCAAAAGCTGATAGAGATTATCATCGGCCTCCGGGATCAGATTGACCGCCTACAAAATATAATAACCACCACCACAATAGACCCAATCTTCTCTCAATCGGTGGCAACATCACGCCACACCACCGGAACTTCTACATCTTCCTCGTCCGACATGGATTTCTTTCAGAAGGCAGCAATTTTCTGCACTCCTGCTACCAAAATAATCGTCTCCGAATCAAGTCCGATCTCCGAAGAAGTCGAGTTCATAAAGCAAGGCCGTAAACGCATCCGCGTTGCTAAATCCGGACCAACGCTCTCCGATCTGGATTCTGACACTGACAAAGAATCCCCCATCGCTGTTCGACCCCAACTCCCATTATCATCCGCCAAAAAATGATTTGGACCAATGCGTAGCGGCGAGAAAATCTGGCCGATAGTGACAGTTCACCTAGACCCCTCCTCACCCGTCGCTAAGTCAATCTTCGACTTAAGCACCATCGGTGGCCTCAACATAAAAGTGGAGGCAAAGAGGAAGTCGAAAGTCACGCCGCAGTGCCCGCGTTGCCTCAAATATAATTACACGGCAATCTACTGTCATACTGCATGGGCCTGCACTTTTTGCAGCAAAAATCACGCCACCCCGTCATACCCTTTAAAAGACAATAAAGACGCGCGCCCCACCTGCGCCAACTGCAAAGTAGAGCACAACTTTTGGAGGAAGAAAACATCGGAATCGCCTGCATCACAGAGACCCACCTCAACCCATCCCACAAACTCTTCCTTCCAAACTGCATCACATATAGGAAGGACAGAGATCACTCTAACTGTGGGGGCGTAGCAATCATCGTCCACAAATCCCACCGCCACCATGGAATTACAACTACCTCCATCTGCGAGACAATAGGGGTTGAAATTTCCCTCCAAAAATGTCCCTTGAGGGTAATTGCATGCTATAACCCTCCAAAACTCCAAAACAACTTTAAATATCTTGCCTTGCTTCTCAGCAACAACGCCCCCACAATCACTGCCGGGGACCTAAATGCTGAGTACCCCTCTTGGGGCTGCGGCTCCAGAAACAGCAACGGCCGCGCCCTCCTCAGAAAAACAATTTGGCATGATTTTACAGTGGAAGCTCCTCCCTCCTCTACCCACTTTCCGGGCTCCCCACAACACGCACCACACATTCTCGATATTTTTCTCACCAAAAATATCACACCGCTAAGCAACTCCCGGGTTATCTGTGCACTGAGCTCAGACCACAGCCCGGTGATCCTCGCCTTCCATGCGTCACCCATCTCTTTCCCGTGACACACAGAACACATCGACTGGCTATATCTCAAATTCAACCTAGAGACCTCAGCCTTTCGATACAGACCCGTATTATCGATCTCTCAAATCAATGAAGAGATCACCTCCCTGTCTAATGACATCACCCACGCTGTTAGAATCGCTACATCCTCCCGTCCTCCACAGGGCATTAACAATAACCTCCCCGACGGTATATTGACGCTAATTAAGCAAAAGAATAGAATCCGGAAGAAATGACACTACCTCTAGAAAAAAGGGCACTACCTCTCTTAGAGAAGTGTCTTTAGAGGATTTCCCCTTCCCGCGTCACCAAAAAAAAAAACAAAAAAAACGAATGTTTATATCCAACTTTGGGATTCGTATCCTAAAGAAAGTGTAACGTTGGTCGGTATTACCTTTATTGGTCTTCAGGTGAATCTGACACGACACTCACACCTGATGGATATCTTTTGATTTTTGTAAATTTTATTTTCTCTTACGAGAGAAAATCTCTCTCTCTCTCTCTCTCTCTCTCTCTCTCTCTCTCTCTCTCTCTCTCTCTCTCTCTCTTTCTCTCTGTGTCTTTCTTTCTCCTTCTCCTCTAAATTGGTTCTATATGCCATATCATACTGAATATAGTTTGTGACGACAAATTATATTTTTGTTTTTATACATTATATTAACTTCAGAATTGTGACAGAGACTACGTTTTTTTAGTTTGAACAATAGAAATTATGGCAAAACAAGGTTTTTTACCAACCTCGAAGCAATATATATATATCATCACGTCTGCATAAAAAGGCAATGTTCATCGTCTGTTTAGAAAATATGCTATTCGCCAAACCCTTTTGCTTGAATTTAATTTCAGTTGGCATCACCACGAAAATATTCACGGTATTAATTGAAAAAACGAAAATATACGTAATATGTAATATATATTGTATGTATATTAATTGTACATATTATATATATACATTTTAAATACGGTTTCTACTGAGAAATATTGTATTGGCATGTACGGGCGGTTGATTACGATATCCCGTTGCCTTAAGACGATTTATATGGGCATTTGTGCCCATAAAATAAAATCTCGCGTTGCCTTAAGACGATTTATATGTGTGTTCGGATGATAGAATGCGATTTCCAGGTGTCTCTGGACGATTTCTACGGGGAATATTGTATTGTTCTCACAGATTTGTCTGAAGAACTAGACCTTCAACTTCAATGGATTAACAATAAGGGTATCCAGTATACTTATGGCCTAAAGAAATCAAATGATGAACAGTAGAATTTCATAGATAATATTTTCCTGTTTTTTTCTTATATTAACATTTTTCAAAAGGCAAATTACTATATATTTTCTCTCTTTTCATATTTCAACCTCTAAGATGTAAAATTCAGTTGCCATTCCACTACGTAATCTACAATCTTTTACAACATTTAAATTAAATTTATGCAATTATTTTCTAGATTTTGATGTTTCCCATCCATTACCTATTGTAGCTTATATATTTCTTTGATTTCTTGTTTTTATTAATGATCGCGATTTTTTAAATCTTTCGAGAGACTTCACATTTGACATTAATGACAAGGTGATAAAGAGCGACTTAATTACCAATGTTTTAGAAGATAATGATGACGATAAATTTTGGCGTAAATTGACAACATAACTACTTTTACAGCCCGTTCAACGTAAGGAAACGAATATTATGCAAATATATGGATCGATGTAATTTCAGTCAGTTGATCGGATTCATTTTCTGACTTCTATTCCAATTAAGAATAACATAATTGACATTACAATAGTATACAATCGTTTCACAGTTTGAAAATTGATTATTTTTTACTATGAATTCAAAAATATTGAAATGAATTCAACATTCAAGTACTAAGTGGCTACAATTGGTCACTCATTTGATTCAGAAGTACTTGACGTCGGGCGTGCTTTTTACTACTTTTGTAGTATTAAACTTTTATCTGCTATAGATTACCATGGGTTGATTCCTAGTGAATTCAATTGATCAGGTGAAAAAACTTCCGCATGCATTGAAGAATATGGAACAAAATATTGAAGCAATCAACGAAGTCGCTTAACTTTGCTAATCGCCCCAGGTGCAGCTCTGCCAAGTTGCTAAGGTGTCGGTTATAAAAATACGATTTAAAAGAGATTTAAAAGAGATTCAAATAATATTTTTCTAGAGATATTTAAGTGATTTAAGCATTTAGAGAATATTTACTTTTATATTTATTTATATAAAACGAAATTTGAAATAATGACTTTATCTGACATTATGTTGCTTGGACATCGATAATTTTAAAACTGTTATTACTTAAATTGCAAAACATCACAAAGTGGAAAACTAAATAAAAAATTTAATTTTTAACGTAGAAGAAAAATTATCAGAAGTTATTACAGATAATAGAAGTCTCGTAGTAAAAATTAAAAATATTATTGTATATTAAACGTATGGCATTATATAACAAACATTTTTTATCAATGAAAAAACTTATTTGTTATTCTAACAAGATTTAGATCCAATTATTTTGGTAATAAAATTGTTTTTTTTTTTTTTTTGTCAATTATCTGAAACTGAATAAGCAGTCCAATGACAGGACTGTAAGAGATTTAAAATTAAGAAATATGAAACATGAAAGTAATTTTCAAAAATAAAATGTTTGTATCTATATAAAGTTAATTTATATTAAAAATTAAACATACTAGCAGCATCAAATTTTCTAAATTCAAAAACCTTCGTCACGACCAAAGATTATGTTGCATATTGTTAAGTTGCAGCCACTGTTGAAACTGACTGTCCATATTGAATGTTTCGTCTCCATGCGTCTACGTTTGTCTGCGCGCAGTCGCGTGCGTGTACCGCAATAGACCGCACTGCAAGGGTACATCAGTCTTTTAATTAAGTACAACTACATAAACTTTGTTATGGTGTTGAAAAATTGCAACTTTCTGAAACCGTCTACTATGACTATATGTATTCTCACCACCAAAATAGAAGAAAAATCGCGCGAACTGTATGTAAGTGAATTTATTTACTTGTTTTTTTCCTCAGGAAACCAGGAAATTTCATATGAACATATAGAATAGCAACTACTTTAAATTAGTCTGCAATGTATTTTATTTTTAACGTTTTACTTATTTTCCTTTCAGCTAATGTCATATTCCTCAGAGTTTTGTATTTTTCAAAAAGATGTTTTTGACGAATGTGCACCAAGCGAATATATCACTTCGCGAGACGACAGACAATAGAAAATAGATCATTCGTTATAAAAAATGATTTTATACTAACTAATTACTGTTTTTTTGTATTTTTAGTTATCATTATTCCACTTTCCACTGACATGTTGGAACATGAAAACTAAAGTTAAAGCGGCTGGTTCACTAAATTCTAAGTCTAACATCATTCTAAGTCTAAACCCATCGAAAACCTCGCACGTGTAACAAAACTTCAAATTCCGAGTTACGTCTTCCGAAAATTTCAATATATTTAATAATGACATCGCACAAATTCATTAAAACTTTTATTGTCACACAATCTGACAGTATATTTCAGTGTAAACTATTGGGATGTAATGTTAAACAATTTTTATCTCTAAAATACCCAATTCCAGTTACCCATTGGCGAGTATGATACTAAGGTGCTTATTAATTTATTTAAGATTTTGTTTAAAAGTATACTAGTAAAACTTATCTAATCTTATTGCTTGGATAATAAGCTGAAAATAAAGTAGCTTTGAACACTGAATTGTTTATGAAGATAACTTTATTTTTTATTAAAGTATCTACTGCATTTATAGTATAGAAAATCAATTTATTGGGTTTGTTTAGCTTATATCTATTTATAAATAAATTAATACTAATAATATATATTATATAGTGGAACAACCTTTTCTTCTCATACATTAAGGAAATTAGAGTTAAGTATAAAATATTTTATTAAGATAAATAATTACATTTTATTTTGAATTAATAACTTAATCTTGTATAATCACATTTATAAAATAAGATTTATAACTTTTTCTTCATTTTAAAACTCACAATATGTTTGATTTCCAAATAATGAAAAAATCATTTTCCAATTGGATATATAATATTTAATATGTCAACAATTAACTTTTATCTATATGAATTTATAGACAATATGTAAATTTACATTGCATTTACAAAAACACTTATGAATTATGCATAAATTTAAGATATATAATAAATTAATAATAGTGATTGCGATTCAAATTGTCAAACCATATAAATAATATAACATTGTCGACATTTCTAAGTTTCTATTTTACATATTTACAAATTGTTGACAAAAAAATTTAAGCTTACTTATTTAACTTTTTAATAGAAAAGATAATTATGTTATAGCTCAATAAAAAATTATAAGATATTAATATACAAATATATAACAATACAGATTACCTATATATAACATAACTAAGCGTGAGTGTCTCAACTTTGAGAGTCTCTTAACGTTATGAATTTTATATTATATATGTATAATTTTACTAAAATGCGTTTTGTATTAAATTAATGCAGATATATTTAAGAAAGGAAATAATCTAAAGTATCTTAAATAATATAAATATTAGATAGAAACTTTAGACTATGCTGAGATAGTAGATGTGTATTCAATAAACTGCAGGTATATAAATAATGCGTTAAAAGGAATATATAAAGTTCAAAGCTTTATTCCTTTTTCTGCTTATTTACAAATTGTTTCATTTTTGAAGCATTAGTTTTGAGCATTGATTTTTGAGTATTGATTTTAAGTAAGTAGAATTCAAGAAAAATTTTAAAATATATATTAATGCAGCCATATGCAATTAGGAAATTATCACATATTTAATATAAAATTTATAATAGTATCAGTAAAAAAATTTTGAAGATTAGTATTAGTTACTCGATAAATTATATCTACTGAAACATCAAGAATTAAGATCAATAAATTTCATTAAAACTTTAGACTCCAAATTGGAATACTCTCCTTATTATCTTAGATTTTATGAAGAGCGCATCAGTTTTTATATCACTCAATAGCATTCGTTTCTTTATATTTTTATAAGAAGACTATAAAAAAATTAGGAAAATATGAAAACAAATTTTTTACGTAAACAAGTATGTTTAACATACAACTACATTGTTTTTACATACAAACACGTGGAAGTGAGGCTTCTTTTCATATTTCGATTTACTTATTCTATTTTATATTGTATTTACAGTTTTTCGCCACTAAGATTAAGAACATTATAATAAGAATGGTCTGGAAATCGGTCAAGCTCGATGTAATCAGTCTCATCGAGTAACAGTCCTTCTGCTAAGTTAACAAGTTCGGAAAATGACGGGCGACAAGCAGCATCTTTACTCCAACAATAATACATTATGTTATAGAGCTCTCTTTTACAATGCTCTGGTCGATCGAGTCTATAGCCTTCTTTAATCCGCCTCATTACCTGAATATATAATTGATTTAAAAATGATTCGTTGGAAGTAATTAAAAACAATTATATAACAGAAATATGATATTTAATAACTTTTCTATTATTTTAGTAATTGAATTCACGATAGTTTTATGAATATTACAGATTTCAGATCATTTTCTCTATTTAATATAAAAGTACATCTATCTATTATTACATATTTTCTTTTGAAGATTTGTATGCTTATACACTGCAAAAAAAATTTATAAAAATCTGATTAATTTTTTTTCGATTGACAATATAACTATTTCAATTTCCCTTAATAATTTTTAACGTAGTTTAATAAATATTCTGTCGGTTTACCAGAGTGACCCACTCAACTCAGCTAAATGTTATTTGTACATCAACTAAATACCCATAAGTAAATATATTTAGTTTGATTTACAAAATTATTTTCGGGTCAGCATTGCCTTACTTTTTTACTACCATCGTGTAACAGCATATAGTTTTATGTAATAATATTAAAACTAAATAATAGTTGTTCACCTTTCAGAATTTAGGACATAAAATTAAAGACCTTACCTCCGCGGCTGCGAGCCCAGGATAAGGCGTAGACCCAAGCGTAACTATTTCCCAAATCAGTACGCCAAAGCTCCAAATGTCAGATTTAACGGAGAAAATATTATCGTACAAACTCTCTGGCGCCATCCATCGAATGGGCAATCGGCCCTCTGATTTCCTCTCGTAAATTTGATTGGCCGCGACATCTCGCGCGAAGCCAAAGTCAGCGACTTTGCATACACGGCTGTCGTCAATTAACACATTACGCGCTGCCAAATCTCTGTGTATTATACCTTTAGACGCAAGGTACTCCATTCCCTTCGCCACCTGTAATGGTTCTCAATGACTCATGACTCATGACTCATTTTTCCAAATATATAGAATTTCACTTTGATTCAACAAATAAAAACTATCTTAATTAATTTTATTTAAGAATATAAAGTTATAGCAATCAATATTGATAGACATTATTATATAGTGAATAAAATAAATCTATCATTAAATGTTTTTTATACAAGGTACTTACATATCTTATTAATTAATAATTATTAATTAACAGTTACAAGGCAATATTCGTTTTGCTTTATCTTAAATTTATCTTCAAAGCACAAATAATTGTAGAAATAAAAAAAATGAACTATAATATAAAATAGTGAATATATGTAGCAATAGAATATGTAAAATAACACGTAATACAACTTGTCAAAACCAAAATAAACTATTCTGTTCTCACAGATAGTGAAGCCTAAAGTCTTAAAAATTTCTAACCTGGTAGACAAAACTGGTAAGATCTCGCGAAGTGAGCCCGGGTCCGCCCTGATTCCGCTCCTCTCTAGAGACCCTGAGAAAACTTTGGAGCTTGCCACCGCTCACGTACTCGAGAATGACGAATATGGGCTCGCGCTCGGTGCAGCAGCCCAATAGGCGCACCACGTTCGGATGCGGCTCGAGATTTTTCATCACCTTGAGTTCTTGTGCGAGATCGAGTCTCTCCCGTTCGGTGGCGTTCTCCTTAAGCGTTTTTACGGCAACTATCGACGTGCCCGACGATCCATCTATATCCAAAGCTTCGCACTTCCAGACTTGACCGAAACAACCCTCTCCAAGTATATTAAACACCTATTAAATTTATTCTTACATTTAATTCTTTTCCTTTTTTTTATTCATACTTTTACTTATATTGACTGCTGTTGGGAGTCAGCAATGTTTTTTAATAAAATTCATTACATTAAACATATGAAAATTTTTACAAAATAATTCCTAAGAACCAGTAGATATCTACATTCGAGCAGAAAGACATCCAATTATCACTTTTTCATTTTGCAACTTTTAACGTTATGGAAAATATTTCTCATAATATGTAATTTGTTTATCCTATTTAAGAAATTATTTATAGCTGCAGATTAAGCTGATTTATAATTGAAAAAAGAGGGTGGTTCATAAAAACTCTGCATAGCGCTGCAACAAAAGCCAACGTACATATTCCAAACAACGCCTAATTCTTATATTCTTATATTCCTGATAACTCAAACTACAATCTGTATGTACAATATATATATATATATATATATATATATATATATATATATATATATATATATATATACATATATTTCGAAGTACAAGTTTTTTCATAATTATTTTATAAAAATCAGCTGATACGGGGAATAAAATTTTTTATTTTTAATCTACAAAATTATCAACATTAATTGGTACGTATATGTTTGCTAGTTATTTTTTTTTTCCTAAATTAATAATTTCTTCCTCAAAATTATAATATTATCACGAGTATCATTTATACTACCCCTTCAGCAAGTACTTTGAGATGTTTTCTCTACAACAATCATATTGTGTTCAAATTGACCGACCTTATCCGACAACTATCTTCACACTGAAAAAACTAAAGTGACTCTTATATTATATCAGCTATACTGCCTCTATAGATCCATTAACTCAGTTTAAAATTTACGAGATTTGTCCTTAATATTATCTTTATTATTACATCATTACTATATTAAATGGAAATCAAATATTGTATTACTTTTTATTCATATACAACATATAGGGATATTGTATATTATAGGTTAATTTGATTTCGATATTTAATCAAACTAACCATATATGTTTATTTTTAGTATTTTCAAATATTACCTTCAATCTGTGTCTAGGGAATTCCCATTTGTCATCTCGTACTTTAACACGTCCATTCGATTTTCCATCTTTATCCCAAGCTTGGTAACGATTGTTGGGAGCTTTTGAATTGCGCCAACGTTTTAAATCCAGTGATAAATCATTTGATATGGTTGAAATACTTACAGTAGCAGACTCTTTCTACAGATTATAAAACAAAATATGACAATATTAGTAATTTAATAGAATGCTAATATACGATTGCCATGTAATGTAATACATAATAAGGCAATAAGTTTAATCAATACACGTTAAATTTTTTATTTTAAAACGTGTCAATTTTTAGACCTTCATAGAAAGTCTACAGTAAGTCCATAACAACAACTGTTGTGTGCATGTAAAAATAATGCACTTTTTATTGAATTGCAGAAGTTGTAAAACAATATAAGCAATATTACTGTATAATCATATTTTGAAAATAAATTTTATATATATATATATATATATATATATATATATATATATATATATATATAGTGTGTATATATACAGGGTGTTCGAAATATTCCGAACCCCCCTTATAACATAAAGTAAGCACTTTGGAAAAAAAATGTTAAATACAAAAGTTGTTCAGTTTTGAAGGTTGAACTAAATGGTAACCTTGAATTTGTTATTGATTATCATTTTCGAGGTCATTTGAAGGCCATCTTCAGTTTTTTAAGTAGGGACTCCTACTTTTTATTTCAGATTCTGAAAGAGCCCAAAATTTTACACCTGGATATGTATCCACGTTATGGCTCAAAATGACATATAGAGGTCATTTAGCGGTTAAATGACTATTTTGTAGCAGAAAGCCAAGAAATCTCAATTATTAAAAACTTTGAGTATATCTGACCAATACTAAAGTAATTTGATTTTGTAAGACAAACCTTATGGTGGTGTTAAATTGCTTTAGTGAATTGGTGACTGAGAGCAGACAATGGTGATTGTAAATTTTTTAAATGAATTCTAGTTCAAATGTTAACCTAACTATGTATGTAGTATCCGCAGATGACTTGGAAAACTTTTACAAAGTCACTTTTCGCAGTCTCTATCCTGATGAGATTCAGCGTAAAATATTCAAGAGAGAAATGGAATATTTGAGTGAACGCCAGTGTCAATTACACCTTCTACAATCCTAATGCAGAATTTAGTGCTGGTGCAAAATGGAGAATTACAATTAGGAGGCTTAATTTTGAAAACTAAAGTTAATCTTCAAATGACCTTGAAAATAAAGGGCAATGTCAATTTAATGCCACCATAAAGTTTGTCTTACAAAATCAAATTACTTGAGTATTGGTCAGATACGCTCAAAGTTCTTAATAAGCGGAATTTCTTGGCTTTCTGTTACTAAATAGTCATTTAGCCCCTAAATAACCTCTGTAGGTCATTTTGAACCATAACGTGAATACATATCCAGATGTAAAATTTTGTGCTCTTTCTGAAATAAAAAATAGGGGTCCCTATTTAAAAAAACTAAAGATGGTCTTCAAATGACCTTGAAAATGATAATCAATAACAAATCCAAGGTTGCCATTTAGTTCAACCTTCAAAACTGAACAATTTCTGTACTTAACATTTTTTTCCAAAGTGCTTACTTTATGTTATCAGTGGGGGTCCAGAACATTTCGAACATCCTGTATATAAGATCTAAATGGTCCGTGTGTCCTAGTCAGTAGTAACTGTTGAACTGAATAATGAGATGAGTTCAGCTGTTATTACTGACTAAATAATACAGTTTCTAGACCTTCTATAATTTTTACAATTTTTACATAAATTAAATAAAAACCGAAGTTTTCGAGCTTACACAGGAGTTATTGTTACTGCTTTGAAGATGATTTTATACGAAGGTCTAAATTTTTACACATTTTTAACTAAAAGATTCTGGTTGCACCGATAAACTTTAGTCACTTTTCAATATTAGTAAATTATGATTCGTGCGACTAAGGAGTCAAAACGGTTTCGAGGTTTCGAGTTTGAACCCCATATTCGAGATGTTCGAACATGCAAGCCGTCCGATGCATCCGAGCATTCGGATCTTGCAAGTATTAGAGCCTTCTAAACAGTCCAAGTCGTTCGAAAGTTCGAATCTTATCCATATGTAAAGGCTGCTTTATGAATGTAAGAATTAATCTATAAAATTGTGAAAAAGATTTATTGATTCAGCAAATATATTGTATGAATAGAAAGTTTTCGATATACTTAATATGAATTATAAGATTGTTCGATAAAAAATTCGAATATACTCGGACTGTATAGAAACTGTGGGAGTGGTTTGAACTTCGGGCATTCGAATAATAAGAATTGTGAAACATTTCCAACCCTGTGGAAAACCAATATTTTCCGTCCCGAAAGCAATAGCACGGTTGAAGGCCCTGCAGTATAATACTTTGCTCGAAATATCGCACAGATCTCAATATAGGAAACACGAAAAAAGCAGTAGACGTAAACTAACGCTTTGTTCTTTGGATTTTCGGCTGGAGCAGATGCGCCGCCTCAGGGACCAGAGACCCATGCCTAAACCGAAGACGAGGGTGCAAACCGCGGCCACGGGCACGAGCGTCATGGCGATGTCCTGAGCCGGCGGGGCCTCGCTCGGCTCCTCCTTATTCCTCAGGGCCGGGCTGTCGGTCCCCGCCGCTGCTGCCACCGCGGCAGTCGAGTTGGCTCCGTATCTGCGGCGTTGCGTCGAGTCTACGGAAGCCTGGACAACATCCGACTCCAGCTGCAGGCGGGTGCGTGACGACGACAAAGACGGCAACGGCTGCTGTTGCTGCTGATGCTGCGTCGGGAGGTGCTGCTGGCCGCCGCCGCCCGATGTGGGCGTCAGCCCCAGCGTGGGTAGTCGCAGAAAAGGAGGCCGTATCAGGCCGCCGCTGCCGTGCTGGCTCGAGAAAGGCGATCTACGAAATAGAGCAGGATGAATTTATGTTTGTTCTTTTTGCAGCGATGACAACTATATAAATCTATCCAAGGTTTATAAACGTGTAAAGATATCGTTATTTTATTAATTTAGCAATTAATGTATTTTTGGCGATTATAGAAAGCACAAATAATGTTTTGTATGCTATCTTAATTTTTATATAATAAATATCTTTATCGATCTTACAGTCTTTACAATATAATATATTAACTAAAATAATGACAAGTGAAGTTTAGTTTAGCTACTGAGGTTGAACCATAGCGGTTAGAAGTGTTGGACACCAAAGGAGAAAATAAGGAGGTGGTGCAGTCAGGTTGTCCTTCTCTAATAGATAATATAGTTTATTATTTTTATTATTTTTATTTTATTTTATTTAATTATTATTTTATTTTTATTAATTAGTTCTATTTCAGATTTTTCGAGAGTGATAATAAACAAGGACATACTGACTGCCATAATTTTAGTTAATACGAGGGTGGATTGATAAGTTTCCGGCCTGAGAAAGAGATGGCGCCACTAGGCATACCTTGAGGTAGCGTTCTATAGTACCATCCTTAGATAGCTTATAGCTATAGTTTCAGTCCGATCGCCATGTTAGTTTAGGTTTGAGAGCACGCTGAATAAGACGCCTCTGTGTTTTTCGTAAAAATGGAAAAACTGGAAAATCGTGCTGTCATCAAATATTTTTATTCGAAGGGGTTAACGCCAAAGGAAATTAAAGAAGAGATGAACTCAACTCTGGGGACATCCTCCCCATCATATTCAACCTTTAAGCAGTGGGTTTCCGAGTTTAAAAAGGGTCATGTGAGCACCTCTGATGAGCCTCGCTCAGGACGCCCTATTGAGGTTACAACTCCAGATATCATCGAAAAAATCCATCAAATAGTGCTGAAAGACCGCAGATTAAAAGTGCGTGAGATAGCTGAGACTTGTAAGATGTCATATGAACGTGTAAAAAATATTTTGCACCAACATTTGTATATGGAAAAGCTCTGTGCAAGATAGTTGCCGCGTTTGCTAACAGTCAACCAAAAATCGATTCGAAAAAACATTTCTACCGCCAATTTGGCGCTGTATAAGCGTAATCCAAGCAAATTTTTGCGTCGATTCGTAAATGTTGAGGAAGCTTGGGTCCAGCACTGTACTCCTGAAACCAAACAACAGTCAAACAGAAGATTGCACAAGGGGAACCAACTCCAAAGTAAGCAAAATCAATTTTTTCGGCGAACAAGGTTATGGCTACTGTTTTTTGGGATCCAGAGGTATTATATACATTGATTACCTTAAAAAGGGTAAAACTATCACTGATCAATACTACGCAGACTTATTGCAACGTTTGAGCCACGAAGTGAAAATTAAACGACCTCATCTGGCGAAGAAAAAATCTTGTTTTATCACGATAACGCACCAGCGCACACGTCAATCGTTGCGATGGCTAAAATCAACGATCTGATGTTTGAATTGATGCCGCACCCTCTCTACTCTCCAGACCTAGCTCCGAATGACTATTATCTGTTTCCTAACCACAGAAAATGGCTTGGCGGTACGAGATTTGCGGACAATGAAGAAGTAATCGAAGCTGTAAATGGGTATTTTGAGGAGCTTGACGAATCAGTCTATAGAGATGGCATTTCTAGACTAGAACACCTCTATGAGAAATGTATCAGTCTTGGAAGAGATTATGTTGAGAAATAAAAAAAAAATTCTTAAAAACGTTGTTTTTCTTGGTCAGGTCGGAAACCTATCAATCCACCCTCGTATATTATATTATAAAGACTGTAAGACCAATAAAAATATTTATTAATTAATTCAAAACAGTCGGCATAAGTACAATTTTTAATATTAACATTTTATGTATTAAGTTATTGCGGATATTCTTTAATTCGTAAAGAATTTTTTTTAAAAATGTTCGTGCTTATTGGAATCAAGACTCGAAGTGAACGACTTAACAATTAACCGTGAGCCTATTATCCAGACTTTCGATTTGTAGTATCTCACAAAAACTCTTATAAAAAGGTCATTTTTTCTTTGCATTACTATTGAAACTTAAAATCGTTTTGTGATCTAAAAAATTATCGCTGCTTATTAATCCATTCATTAAAATCTATTGTATCTATAAAAACGTGTCCTGTCATGACTATAACTGATCAATTAAATCACTAAATCGATCAGCTTGCAGATTCGTGGAAATTTTTTTAGTATCAAATATAGGAATTCTAATCTAAATATATAAACTTGACTAAACATATTTAGAGTATTTTTAGTTCTTAAATGATGAAATAAATCAAATTGAAAAAATTAAAAATATATTGGAGTCACGACCGCAAAGGTTACACATAATAAAAACAAAATGTATCAATAGTTATTTCTTTATATTTTATATTTTTTAGATAATTAAACTGTAAAATATAGAAAATAGTTCTTGTATTGAATTGATGTTTATTAAATGTACCATGTAGATGTTATCGCAGAAAATAATTTTTTAATACTTTCTTGACAGATTGTCTAGTGCTATCTCGTTATTACTACTTACCGTCTAAAAGTTGCAAACCTATTGTAAAACTTAAAGAGAATTATAAAACAAAATGTAATCTCAGAAGTATTTATAAATAGTAAATTTAAGTGATTACTGTCATGAGTACAACTAATACAAGAAAAATTTCACATTTGTAATGTATAATAAGTAGTTTAATAAAGAATAACAGTAGAATAAGTTTTGTTTTAAATATTCTTAATTTATTAGAAGGCAAACTTAGTTTCCGACCTTTTTTTAACGGAAAAAGAATATTTATCATGGAAAATGGATACACGTTAGCTTATTCAAAATATTTTCCGTTATTTTCTACTTCTTTTTTCCATCTTTCTGGCAATATGACGATACCATGGCGAAAGGCGATGGCGGTTTCGAGACGATCCAATCATTCATAAATTCTCGCACTTCTTGATCATGTCGGAAATGCGTATGAACGAGGTCGTGCTGCATTGATCTGAATCGATCGCATGTAAACGTTTGCCAACTGCTCTGTCACTGACTCCTAACTTGTTAGCGAGTACTTTCTGTGTTTGAGTTGAGTTTTCGTCCAATAATGCTTGCAATTCAATTGATGGCGCCTGTTAATTGAATTTTTTTGGTAAATGGCAAAACTAAAAAATAAGTACTAGATTCGACACATCTGACTTTTCGTACTACTTATATCGCCATTTAAACGTGAATGTCGGAAACTAAATTCGTCTCCTAATATTAATATTCATTTTGGTAAATTGTTAATAGTTTCTGTAGTATGGCCAATCTCTGTGAGCCTGTCAGGGCTCAGAGAAGTGAGTTATCGGGACGCCCGCAAACGAAGGAAAACGAGGTAAAGTCCAGAGAACATGGCGAAGATAAATAGTTGTTTTTTTTTTGCATTATCAGTGCTGGTGTAACTGATTGGATATACGGACGCATTTACGATGCGATGTTCGCGGGTCTTGTGAATAGAGGTAATCTTTCTTCATCTACAAACGATCTTATTTTCTTCTCTTAATTTCTCAAGCTACCCTTTTTTACAACAGTCCACTCCTTTGCATTGGATCGGCGCTGGCGCGGACTAACTAACTGCAAGCGCACACACGCATTTTATAAAAACAAAGTTGCAACGGAATTTTCGAAATGTTACATAGATTGAAAAATAGATATTTGATAATCACATTCAAAACTGGTAAAAATACAGATTGCAAGGAAATTTGGTTAATAAAAATCAAAAAGATATCGATCCTATACATTTGACTTTTCGTACAACTTATATTGCCATTTAAACGTGAAGGTACTAAGTTCGCCTCCTAATAATAAATTATTTTTATTAATAAAAATAAATTATTCTCCAATAAAAAACTCCACTTTTTCTACTCTATTCCCGACAAATTAATATGTTTCGTAAAGTATAGAAAATATTTTTTTAACTAAACGTACTAGTCATTATTATTTTTTAATTCTCTTATTTCATTTTTATTAAAAAACTAATATAAAGTAGTATAAAATTCTCAAATGTATATATGGGTTTTTATTAATTTACATAACATATAATTTATAATCGAAGTCTTTAATTTAATAAAACAAATTAAAATAAGTTATAGCTTTAGTGTTTTCTTTTTCTAAATTTCATGTAATTCACATCTTCCTTAAATTTTCAAATATTATCAAAATTGTTTCATACCTCGTCTGTTCTGTTTTGGATCCAACTGGGTTTTGAATATTTACATAAACTTCAGATTTGGCTGTAAGTTGTCCATCAGAAACAGTGACATATAAAGAGATATGTTGTCCTCCCTTAAACAATACAATTTTTAAGTTAAGATTTGTGATAGTACACAAATAAAAGTAAAAAAATTATTATGTACTTAAATAGTGAATATCATGCTCACACGTAACTACTTTATAGTAGTAGGATCTCTATTTTGTTGAATTTTTTTTTCTTATCTTTTTCACATTTTCATTTCGAACATTATTGTCATAGAAATTTTCAACACGACTGTGCAGTTACAAATAAAATAAATTGAACGGCATATTAACGAAAAGAATTACAAGTATTCACAGTACGAGAAGAGATATTTCTAGGAGAGATTTAGTCCAAATAATGTTTTGGAAACATTGAGTATAATTGTCAAAAAGAATATATTATCTTTACTTTATTATAATTAAAAACTAAAAAAAAATATTCGATATCAAAATCGATATTATAAATAACAAATGCGCAAGGAAAGAATCTCTGTTTACAAAAAAGAAAAAATAAAAATAAAATAATCAATGATTATAATTATATTGCTAGATTATGATTTATATTTACTAATTATTACAATTATGGCTCACTTAAATCATTCGAATCTTTTACAAGTAATTTTTAATATTTTTAAAGTTTTTAATCCTATTGTAAAGTATGTAAGTTTTTCAATAATTTTCAATAATGTTTTTAATGTTCAATATGTTTTCAATAATCAGAATTAATATCGATCAATCTACAAATCGAAGGCCGGATATTTAAGAGTAATTGCATATTATACAAAAGTATGTGAAGCGGCGACTGTAGTAAAGCAGAAGAAAGCGAAAATGCCAGGCGGCAACGGGGACGAGGGTTGTAGTGGCTCGTGCTAGTAAAAATCGACGGTAAATAACTTTCTCACCCGTCCCTTGAGCGTCTCGTTGAGGTAAATGATGCCCGTCGTGTTGTCGATGGCGAAGGGAAGTGGCGCCTGGGGCTCGGCGTGGCCGTTATAGTTTAGGCTGCTCGCCTCGAGCCCGTACGTCAGCTCGTCTTGTTCGTTATCCTCGGCACGGATGCGCTCGACCTGGTAGCCGACCGGGTCTGTCTCGCGTAGAACCCAGTTCCGATTGAGGTAAACGGTTGGCGGCGTGTTATCGCTGAATTGGCAGTCTGCAAAAACACACGTAGCGATCAAGTACATATATTTCGGATTTTTTAATGCCTATAATACGCGTATATTTAGAACAATAAAAAATTTCTATATGAGATGTAAGTTTTTAATGTTTTTTATTAAAACTTAAAGATTTTTAATTTTAATATGTGTCTAATTGAAAAATACAAGAAACTTGCAAAAATTCACTTAAAAATAAATTATTGAAATAAGCTATATCCAATAAGTTACAGAAATTTTAACTTTTAGATCAGAGGCATAATTTAATCTGTACTGAAATATAAAATTGTGTATTGTATGAAAATCAATAATTTAATCCTTTCATGAATATAAAATTAATAATCTATTGCATTATTGTTTTATATAATATGAGATTAAGAAAATAATAGGAGGCCTACGATGGCTCGATCGCTAGAGCGAAGGACTACTAACTCGGTGATCCGAGTTCAAATCCCGGTCTCGGCCGATTGATACAGGCACCGCTGTAATTATTTACATGTGCTTTGTTTACAAACACATCGTAGACCTCCGTCGCTGATTAGCACCGATAATTGGAAGCATAAATAAAGCGACGTTAAATAACATAAAAAAAAAAAAAAAAAAAAAAAGAAAATAATGAAGTGGTTCCTACTAACTAAATATCTGATTCGATTCAAGTAATACATTGAAAAATTTTAAACACGTTTTAACTCTAAAACTAGTAACGTATTAAAACGATTGCTAGAACTTTTATTTACATGTTATTAGATAAATTATGTTTTGAATAATTGTCTATTAAAATAAAATTTAAGTATAGTCGAAACATAGTTGCTAATTACAGGTTTTTTTTTTCATTCAAGTCTCACTGATCTTTAATAAAATAAATATATACTAATATCGTGATTTTTCATACAATTTGCAGCAATTGAACTAATTTATTTTATAGCACTTCGTGACCTAAACCCGCACTTAGCGTACGCTTTTGCGTGACATAAGTTGTCCATTATTTCAAGGCTGCAAATATCGACTATTAATTGCCAAAATTACTGTATAAAGCATTTTTATATATAATAATGAATAAGTAAATCTTCATATGTATCTTATAAGTATAATAAATAGTATAATATAAATGATAATATAAGTTTTTGAATTCGAGGTTATTCTTATCTAATTTCTTTTAATTACTTTTTGAAAAATATTATTATTTACATAAATTTTTTGTTTATGTTATTTAACGTCGCTCAATTTATGCTTTGAAATACCAGTGGTAATCAGCGACCATTCAGTGACGGAGGTCTGTTTGTAAACAAAGCACATGTAAATTATTACAGTAGTGCTAGATTAAACGGTTGAGACCGGAATTTGAACTCGGATCACCAAGTTACTAGTCCTTCGCTCTAGCAATAGAGCCATCGTAGACCTCATTATTAAATAAATATATTTCGTATGCCAATATTCTTTTTCCGTTTCTTGTCAATTAGAAAATATAATTGGCAATTTTGAGAAATATAACTAATGGAAATTCATTTCAAAAACATTTTATTAAATTTTAACTTATATTAAAATAAATTTTTATCCCAATGGCTCTTAATTAAATATTTATTAGAATCAAGAAAATAACTTTCCTCACCTTTAGTAAAAAATTATATCATGTAATTAAAATATTTCATTACTCTGTTAGAATAAGCATTTTTTAAAATAAATTTTCTTTATGTATTTCATAATAATACAAGAACATTATAATTAAAATTATCAATTTATTTGAACTATTTATTGTATATTATAATTCTATCCTATGTAATAATTTTAGTTCAAATTAATATAAATCATATAACATTAAAAAAACTTCGCAGTTCACTGATATTTCTGAATAGTCTTGATTGATAATTTGCGCTTAAAAAATTCACAGAAATTATGCAATCCATTTATTGTAAAAAGGAAATAGTATTACAAATGACTATTTTTTTTCGTGGCCTCATATTATTTTTAAATCAAATACAAAAATTAGCCCATCGTTGGAAAGCAACCAGATTATTAAAATTCTTTAAACATATCCGTTTTTTAAATAATGGTACATTATTCTTAGATATATGAAAATTGGTTTGACGGGTTTATATCACACGAGCTATAAAATAGTATAGGATACGTGAGATTTAAGTAACCTCATTATGTAATTTATTATTTCGAATGGAACTTTTTATAGTCTTTTTATTTAAAATTATCAAATTCTCAAAGAGCCTTAGCAGATAAAAATCGTGTTTTGTTTTTAGCTTGCAAAATGCAGATGCTAATAAACATATCATGATTAAAACAAAGATATTCAAATGGTAACTTATATTTGAAAGTGAGCCAAAATGGCCTTAAGATTTTAAAGCACATAAGTTTTAAGTTAAATTATCTTAAAAACTTAACATAATGGAGTAGGTCCAATGTCAGATTTTAAGTTAGTTAGTAAAGCAAAATCCTTCTACAAATTGCATTTTAATTGCTGTTTTTAGATGTTGTTTAAATGATGATCAAATATTGTTCTCGTGTATGGAATTAATTAAGAGATTCTTTTTATACTGAAAAAAATGAATGTACTAATGGGTTGCTCTACGATTTTTAGTTAGATAATTTTACACGAAATAGCTAAAAACGATTAAATTATACCATTTGATGAAATTCTAATATTCTATAGGTCTAGTCCTATTCTATTTTTAGTGTCACTTACTTAATTTCTTTTTCCGAACTCGTCAAAATGGGATTTGAAATACTGATTTCTTTCATAATATTGAATAGTATGGATAGGTTTTTTTAAAACAATGTCTTTATTATTATTAGTTTAAAAAATATCTATTTATCAGAACATATGTCATATAATAATAATATAAATTGTGTTTTATATTTTGAACAATTTCAACGTTTGAAAAACTAATTATTATTTTATCATTTTTGATGAACAGATTCAACTAAATGCTTTATAATTTTTTCCTTCTTTTTAATATTGATAATAATGTTCTTTAAACTAAATACTTTCAATATCTTGAATACCACACAGTGTGCTTTTTTAATTATGCTTTATTTGAAGCCTACTTCCCGTGTAGAAATTTATTCTAGAATCTAACTAGTATCGGGTAAGTTTTCCTTATCAAATGTTTGAACCCAGAAGGGAAATCTAGCCTGATCCTAGTTCCGATTTGTCCCACTTTTAATAGCATTTTTAATAGGGAACGAGCTTAGATTTTGGTAGGTATACCAAGCTAGAAACTAGACTGATTCTAGTCAGAAAATCTAGAAATTAAGCCAATAATAAATTATTCTAAGTTTATTTCCTCGATTAAGTCAATAATTTTTTGACTCTTTAATATTTATTTATTTAAAATAAAAAAATATATTTACGTATTTAGGTGACGCATACCATTTAATTAGCATTCATAAATTATTTTCTATATGACTATTACGTATTACGATTTACAATAACGATTAATAATTATTAATATATTTTTATACACTAATTATTGTAAATTTTAATGTTAAACACCTCTGCTGAACACATATAATATTTTATTCGATGAAAAAAATTCCAACCTCCGCTGAGTATCGAGAACCCACGACCCTACGATTCGCAAGCTAACGCATTATGCACTATGCTAAAACGCAATGTGGGATTACTATACTATAGTTTGCATATGACCGTAAAGCACCTAAGATAATATAATAATTTTATAAACACAAGATAAAACATACATAGGAAATCCATTTTTTAAATTCTTTCCCATGTTGGAAAGATCTGCGGGTGTTTATATACTATATATATATATATATATATATACACACACGCGCGCGCGCGCGCACTCATTATATATATATATATATATATATATATATATATATATATACACATATATAAATAATATCTAATTTTCGTACACATAAGGTCTTGATTCGAAAAGAGGTCGTTCTTTCCAATATTAGAAAAAGTTGAGGAAATCTAACTAGAATCAAAATAGAAAGCCTAACCATTTCCTTACTTCTCTTACTATGCAGATTCCGCCTAGAAAAACGCGAGTTTTTCCAAAATAGGGAGAAGTTAAGGAAATCTGACTAGATCCAAGATAGAAAGCCTGATCATTTCCTTAAGTTTTCTACTTGTAAAATTTTGACTAGTGGAAACACGTATTTCTTTCTAACATCAATAAAAGATAAGGAAATCTGAATAAATTCGAGAAAGTAATAATTAATATAAGATGATTATTAGATGATCGAAGGGAAATCTAACTTGGATCTGGCGAGATTTACCTACATGAGGAAATCATCAGTAATACTGACTAGGATCTAGCCCGAACTAGGGATATACCGAGTATATTTCTGCACGGGTTAAGGCTTATTAAGTCACAGTGTGCTTTTCTCACTTATTTAATTAAATCAAAAATCTAAATCTTTGATAGATTTACTTTGTAAGCATCTGGTGCTTTAGTGTCGTTTAAAAATTTTCCCTTGCACGCCTTTATATATTGATAGGAAAAGATTTATGAAGGTTCTTTTTATGTTAAAAGCTTACGTGTGTTACACTCATTTAAAGTAAATTATCCATTACCTTGTAATCAAGAGGGAATTGAGTTTTAAAGTTACTTTTATGATGGTGAAGGATCGTATCTATATGGGGTTCTGTTAGATACTTATAATTGTTTATATAAATATATAAATATTTCAGATTGAAACAAGTTTAATTAATTTATTTTAATTATGAGAATTCTGAAATCATTTGCATATTTTAGTTTATGAAAACTGTAATATCTATTTGGTGTGCTGTATACCAGTAATTTTATTAATTTTATACAAAATAAGGCATTTTTTCTTGCTATAAATTAACTTGTCTCTTAAACTAGACTGCTGAATGGTATATTAATTTTTTTTATATTCTATAAACATTAAAGTTTTAATCTGTATAAGTTTTTCTAAATAACCTGATAGATTTTGAGAGTACAGACAAAAATAAAATTTAACATATCCGTTTAGAACAGTTGCCATAAAGATAAGTGTGAAATGGATAAACTTAAACGTTTCTTAAATGGTGTTTTCTATTTCGTTAACTTAATGACCCCAATAAATGATTTTATCCTTTAAACATGATAATTTCAAGATTTTATCTAAACCTTTCTTTTGAACTTTTAATGATTTTGACCAAACGGCGGTTTCACCCTAATAAAAAATTCTCATGAAATTATACCATATTTAAAACGAAATTTTTGATGAAGGTCTATCTTGGTACGACACTAACTTGCTCTGACCTATTGATTCATACATATACGAGGGCGGTTCAATAAGTACCCGTGTTTGAAGACAGAGGACGTTCCTTAGGGAAGGTGGTGCTATTACCGCGTGCTGCCATCTATCAAACGACGCCAAAATCCGTTTCAGACTGATTGATAGTTATATTTTACATGATCGGTTGGCTACGAAAAAATTGTCGGTCCGATCGGAGCCGCGATTGCTCAAGGCAGACAACAAGCGGAAGCGGCTGTTAACTTCGAAGCAGTGTTTGGAACAATTTAAACGAGATACGAACGACTTTTTACGTCGAGTTGTTACCATTAATGAAAGCTGGATTCATCATTACACACCAGAAACTAAGCAACAATCAAAACAATGGATTTCTCGCGGTGAATCTGCTCCAAAGAAGACGAAGACACGGCCACATATGGTGAAAAAAGGTGTTGTTATAACGTACCAGCACATTTATCTGCAGTCACATCAAACTGCATGAATTACGTTATCAATTGCTGCCGCATTTCCGTATTCACGCGATCTGGCTCCCTGCGACTTCTTCTTGTTCCCTAACATTAAGAAATGGCTCACAGGAAAAACATATTGCTCAAACGAGGAAGTCCTCGCTGAGACAGAAGCTTATTTTGGAGAGTTCGAAAAATCCTTTTTTTTGGAGGGGTTAAAAAAATGTCCAGAACGTTGGGAGAAATATATCTTTCTAAAAGGGGACTATGTTAAAAAATAAAAAAAAAATTGTTTTCATAAAATGGTTTCAAAAAATGGTGTTTTCATTTCTAACACGGGTACTTATTGACCTGCCCTCGTATATATACATATATACAACTTTATGTATTAAAATTTGATTTAATTTCTAGAAGTAATTTGTTTGTCTATAATAATGCACACTTCAGTACAAAAAATAATAAAATAAAAGCTCAATTCTTATAGATTTTATATAAATTTTTCGTAGATAAATTGTCATTTATCGTTACGACTGAAAAGCACCGTATTCAAAAAAGCTTCCTTTTCAAATTCTTGTCGCAAGTAAAAAACTTGTTATTTAAACACCTGAGTACAGTTGAAAAATAACGAAAGAACTTGGGAGGAACGCAAGGAGGAGCTGATCTTTTATTAAAGCGTAATTCCACCTTGATACGCATCTTTGCTCTTCCTGCTTTTCGAGCTCGAAAACTCGTGACAAGTAGACTACAACCACCGGCTCACGCGATGCAGCGGCCCCGTATGCCCACAGGATTCCGAGAAAACGTGGATTTATATATATATATATATATATATATATATATATATATATATATATATTTATATATACATGTACAATGTGTTATTTTTGTAAAGAGACGTCTTGCAAATCGAAAGACTCGAGAAGTTTTCGTATAACAAGGACAACGATAAAAACAAGAACAAAAAGGGGGTTGGATAAGGGAAAAACGAGCAGGTATCGTTCATTTTTAACTAGCGCTATTATATCCCCAAGAAAAACCATTGCATTACCGGCAGCGGCGGTGCGCTTGCGTGAGCAAGCGGAGTACTATAGAGAAAGTGGGACAATGAAAGTGTGACCAAACGGACATCGAGCGCAGTCTGAACATCGGCTTGCGGTCTTGCTTCTTTTCCAATTCTGCGTCCGTTATTGCTTTTCTTTCGCCCTCTGTGTAGCTAATTTGCCGTTTGTAATAAATCATCGGCTATTCAATAACGTCTTTTAATAGATTATACTCTCTATTTCTATCGTAGAACGGCTAATTATATTAATTAATGATTGTTCACTCAGTAAATAAATAAATAAATAAATAAAAATTCATTTTCATTTTTTCAATTTTTCTTTCATTTCTTTTCCTTTTTTCTTAAGCTAAATAAAGTCAACAAATTTGAAAAATTTTTTGCTCACGCAAACTGAACAATATTTAGGAAAATTATAGTTTATTATACAGGAAATATTCATCGTGCAAGCATTAAAGAATCATTTTAATCAAACTATACATAGGTTATTTATCAAGCTTGAATGCTCCTAATTCGTAGCAGAGAGATTTTTTACACTCCCACACAAAGTTGTACTGCATGAAATTGAACTTGAAATTTATGACCATTTTCACTTACGTAGCTGATGGTAAAATGAGAAGTCTACTTTCTACAAAGTCGTTTTATTGACATTGATAATTTATAATTATAACTAAAAATGGTAGCAATATCTTTTTCACCATGTATAGTATTTTTGAAGTGCACGACAATTCATTTCGTAAATTAAATAATAATTTATGGCCATAGTTTTTTGTAATATTTATAGTTTATTAATATTTTATTATATTTATAGTTTTTATAATATCATCATTTATTCTGAACATAAATTATGTAACCATACATTCTAAAATTTTTATATAATAAGAAATCGTCTTCATATAATTATGAACAAATATATAATTGACTATTATGTTTTAGAATTGCATATTTTGACAATTTTATTACTAATATACATATATATATATATATATATATATATATATATATATATATTGATTAAAAATATTTAAAATAATGAGGCATCTCACTATTGTAATGCTTAAAAAGATTCATCCTGATTTGTATAATTTCGATTCAAGGATAATTAAAATACTGAAATGTGCAAATGCAACTGAATATCTGCGAAGTTCCGAAGAAGCAATCAAAGAGAAAGTAGTTGACCTTTGGGATTTTCCTCTGCATACAACTAACGTAGGTTGTTGCTTGAAACATAAATTTCATTTGCTTTCCAGCTGTCAATCTAATGCATATAGTATATTATTTATGATTATTGCTTTTACATCAATTCTCATATAAAGATATTTCATTCATTTCAATTCTTTGCATTCATTTACAAACAGTATATAATCACTTTACTATAGATTGGTATACATAATGAAACATTTGATTTCCAGTTAGGATTTAAGAACAAATAAAGTACAGATAATCGATTCGGACAACTTTAAAAAGCCGGTTTTTATTTCTATTTCATTATTTTTAAGTGAAAGTGTTTCGAATTTACTAGAACTTTAAAACTTTGAAAAAGTAAGGTATAAAATGGAAAGCCAGAGATGCTGACTGAAAATAAATAATGATATACATATTGTATATGTATATATACATATTGTATATGTATATATACATATTGTATATATATATATATATATATATATATATATATATATATATATATATATAGAAATTTATAGAAATTTCATTAGTCTATAATAAGTAAAATTAGAAACAAACATAAAATTATCTCAAATATATTCCGGAAAATTTAACAAGATTCCCATTTTATTCTTTTCATATAGATAAATAACAAAAAACTTATTAAAAATTTTCACTTAGAGAAGATAATATCTAATAAAAACTATATGAAAGATGTAATGTATTGAAATTAATTTATTAAATAAATAATTATGAATTAATACAAACGAAAAGACAACTATTTTTCTTTTGATTCAAGCGGATAAAAATGGCAGCTACAACACAGTATCAAAACACTATTATTCCTAGATTACGAAATTGTTATTGAAAACAAAAGACGACATTATTTATTCTTTTACGTAATATTTGGAAATACACACAGATTATTGTGTATGATACTTATAATCATTCTTAATTTTCTGATTTTAAGTGTATAAAAATGAGATTAAGTTTAATAAAGTAGACTTCTCAATAAACTGAAAGTTTCAAATAAAGTTTTAGAATGATAACAGAAGCGGTCCTGCTACTAATATATATATATACTAGTATCCCCCGTCTCGGTTTCGCCCGAGATAATAATTTAACCGATTTCATAAACAAATCAATAATATCTAAGTAAAAATTACTCTATAAATACAAATCTATATTTCTATAAATAATTGATCGTAATTTACCTATCGTTACTTCTGTATAAAAAGCTGCTTCAATGTAGCGTCCACTTCAAAAAGTTGATATTTCGTCGACTATGTTATACAATACATATATATACATATTAAATGGAGAAAATTGTACTTTCGAGTTCAAGCAGTAGAAAAAGATGTTCAAGTGTCTCGAGACGACGTTTTTGGAGAGTATCATGTTCGAACTATAGGAAATGTCTCGGGACGATTGCTATAGAGAGTTTTTTATTGGGGGGATAGAATACAACGTCCAGGTATATCACGTAAGAGAAAATAAAATTTACAAAAATCAAACGATATCCATAAGGTGTGAGAGTAGTATCAGATTAACTTGAAGAACAAAAAAGGTAATACCGTCTAACGTCACACCTTTTTTAGGATACGAATCCCAAAGTTGGATATGAACGTTCGTTTGAGATGGACAGGTATTAATACTTTAAATGGACTACTTTGAGTTGATGTTCGTGATTCAAGACGCCACCTAGTGGTCGCCGGTGGAACTGACTGTTAAAACCATTAACTTAATTTATTGATGAAAATAAAATGGTTTTCAATATAAAACATAGTCTATGTCCTTCCCAAGATAATATAGAATCTATATGTCAAATTTCAGAACAATCGGTTCAGTAGTTTTTTCGGTTATCGTGTACAAACAAAAAAACGCTTTGTCTTTATAAATTAGTATATGATATATGATATATGATATGATATGATATGAAGTATGATATGATATATATATATATATATATATATATATCACATTCGTCGATAATTATATATCAAAAAAAAAGAAAAACACGTGGTAAGCCCTTAAATCCAATCAACAATCAAGTATACATACAGTAAAATAATCATCTAAAGATCTATCGTATAAAGATATCTAGATCAAAGCTAAATTTTATTCAAGCTAGAACATATGGCTGCGTTTGTAAATTATATATTTTATTATTTTATTTAATAAATAATTGATATTTAATTGTTCGTTGTTTTTTATGTAAATTAATTGTTAAATTTTTTAATCATCGATACGATATTGACAATTGCAAATACCATTTTAAGCCTCTACATGTGGAAAAAAGCGCTTATATGTGTAGAAGAAGAAACGAGAGAAGAATTCTGAATTTAATAAGTTTTCAATGGAGAGAATAAGATTAAACAGATTTGGTCTGGAATAAGCGATATAACTTTGATTACGCAAAAAACTGAAAGACACTGGACGCACTGTAAGAGGGAGCATTCTCGTGATGCAGAACCCCAGTCTTCGCGATCTCTGGACGCACACTGAGCACCCTTTTTCGTAATTTTTCGTGCACATTGCGATAGAATGCTCGATTTACGGTTTTTTCAGGTGGTACAAACTCTTTGTGAACCACCCCTTTACCATCGAAGAAGCAAATGAACATGGTTTTCACTTTGGACTTGCTCATTCTCGCCTTCTTTGGCCTTGGCGCTCCAGGGGACAGCCACTGTTGGCTTTATCGTTTAGTTTCGGGGTCATATTGAAAGAACCAAATTTCATCACCAATAATAATTCGATCGAGAAGAGTAGGGTCACTTTCAACCGACTCGAGACAAACTTGAGCGATGTTCATTCGGTGGACTTTTTGCTCATCTGAAAGGTTCTTCGGTATCATCTTCACGCACAGTTTTTTCATGGCGAAATGTTCGGTTAAAATCTTTCTAACTGTTCCCGGTTTATATTCGACTCGTCAGCCAACATTAGAATGGTTAGTCACCGGTCCTGACGAACAAGGGCGCAGACGCGCTGCGCATTCGTTCTGATTTGCACTTGAATTGGCCTTCCGCTCCGCGCCTCGTCTTTGATGCTCTCACGGCCTTTTTTAACATCGTCATGCTACCGAATCACCTGACAACGACTCAAGGTATCTGTTCGGGCCGTGAGCCCGCAGGCAGAAGGTACGGCACAAGGAATTATGTGGAAATCTTCGAACGGAAAATACAAGGCGCTGTTTATACACGGTAGTAAATTAACGGCGACCCGATACATCTGGCCATAGTCCCCGCCGATGGTAAATGAAAGATGCGCGCAAACTGAAGAACATATTTCTCCCCAAATGCGGGGAAATAGATTCTTAGGAATGGATGCGGATGCTACACTGATGAATGTCCTTTCGTCCCCGCCAGTTAACGAGGACTTAGGTAAGTTTCCCCTCCCTCCATCGATGACGCGTACTTGATGCAGTCGGCACAATCTGGACTTACTTCGTCTGTTTTTCTCAACCGGAAAGGTTGTGTGTACCGTCGGCATTGCTGTGTGTAAGCGTACGCGTATAATTTGTATTTCGTTTATGTTTTCTATTACGTATAGATTATTGTGTTAGCGAGGCGTATTTTTATAGTGTACTCGACGCGCGAGCTCGAGCGTGTATGTGTATGTTAATTAATCGATTAAACGAGTGCGTTGTTTCTTACGGGTCAAGGCACTGGGCCTAGCAGCAGATCGTCTGTACGATCTCTAAGGGTGCTCCCGGCTGTATTCGTACCCGGTGGCTGCCGTTGCGGCGAGGGCTGTTCCCGTACCCAAATCGTGGGGCCGTAACGCAGAGCAGGAGGAACAGTGGAGCATCCCTTCCCGTCTAGACCTCCCTCAAATTGTGGAATACTCTGTAGTTTAAGGTGTGACGATAAGTGTGCAACCGACTTGTGGTGTGTATAAGATTAAGTGCGCATTATTGTATATAGTGTGGTAATAACTGGCTTTTTCCTCCACGCATAGTGTGGAGGTTTTTTATGCCCCGCGGCGCTTAGTTAAATATATAGGTAAAATTTACATTATAATTTCTTGCTGATTAATTTATTTGAACCCGCACACGTCTTCCTTTTCCGTATCCGTGAACTCCCCTTTCATACTAACTGAACAGTATCACTACCATAGACTTTAAGCACTTTTTCATAAGTGTCTATCGCGTTTTCTCCGAGTTTCGCACAAAATATTATCGCGCACGATGGCTCTAAATTTCTCGGTTCCATTTTCGTTAAATGTACTACTCGCGCGTTATTACAAAACACTAAACAGTTGGTGAAGAATTGATCGTACAAGGATCGCCAAGGTCTCAATCAAGAGAATAAGGATCTACTATTATGGTGGGGAAGTTACAGGTTCGCAGTGTTACCACAGGCCAAGAAATAAAATCGGTGGCATTACTTAATTGTCTGACCTCGTATATATAGTAATACTTTAGTTATCAGATTGCGTGCGACAGCAATAAAAGAATTTGATGAATTATCTGTTTATTTGCTAGCTAAAAACAAGGTTTCAGTTTTAAACCTAGTTTCTACCTATTTCTTGCTAGTAAATGAAAATTTTTATTCGAATTTATTATTTTTTTTATTTATTTTTATTGTATTATTTTTATACGGATGTATTATTCGAATGTAATTATCAGAAAAAATAGCAGAAGAATGTTCATCCCAAAACGTCGATGATTCAAGATAATTAAGTCTTATTTAAGGGTCAACGCATGAATAGTATTTATTTGTAAAATATATTTTTATAAATTTTGAGTAATGATTTTTTACCTTCTCATGTAAAATTTCAATACTCACATTTTATTTGCCCTCTGATTACGATAATTTGATACCAAGTGCTTATCAATTTTAATATCTATTGTTCGTCTGCTTAGTATACTTTTCTTAACACTTTTAGAAAAATTCATGAAGTATGCCATTTGTCCCGAATGTACAAAATAATGTGAAAATGGATTCGGATTTTTAAATGATCTCGTTACTTTTTTATGCTGTATTTTCGTTAAATTATTGCTTTATTTATTTGTTTCAGAGTCCATACGTGAACAAAATGATGTGAAAATAAACTCGGCTATTTGTAATTAATCTCATTGCTTTATTAAGCTGCATTTCCATTGAAATAATTTATTTATTATTATTTTTTTAGAGTTTTAGATATATTTGTGTAAATGTATTTAAAATTACTTTTCTAAAAATACAGCAAACTCACCTGATTATTTTACATTTGTTCAAAGTAGAATAATTTTTGTGTTAATATTTGGAACTTTCGGAAAGCATAATATTATATAAATTTTTATAAAATACATGAGAAGATCAATTTAATTTTATTATGCTTCCCTTTATCACAGTTAGTAGGGAATTTGACTATATCAGTGAATTAATTTCTAATTTAATTATAGAATAATTTTTATTTTAATTTTTGGAACTTTCGGAAAGTATATTATAAAAAATTTTTATGAAATAATATTATATAAATTTTTTATAAAATACATGAGAATGTGTATTTAAAATTACTATGCTAAGAATACACCAAACTCGCCTAACTATTTTATTTTTGTTAAAAGTTTTTTTTGCAGATTTCATTTCTTTTTTAAAGATATTATTTAATTACATTTATTCTAAAAATAAGATTTATAAATTGTAAATTTCTTAATATGCTAAGTATATATTTTATTATGCTTCCCTTTATCACAGTTAGTAGGACATTTGACTATATCAGTGAACTAATTTCTAATTTAATTATAGAATTATTTTTGTTTTAATTTTTGGAACTTTCGGATAATATATTATAAAAAATTTTTATTAACTAATATTATATAAATTTTTTATAATATATCAAACATACCAAAAGTGGGACGATGAATATAATTCTTTGATGGAAGAAGGAAAGTCCATCAAAATTCATCGAACGCTTGTGCATAACCTCATATTATTAAATTAAAGCGTCTTACTATACTATATATTATCTTACTATACTATACACATGCCTTAGTGCTGAAATTTTTGCCGTGTATTGACTATTACTATATATATATATATATATATATATATATATATAGAAAAGTGTTTCTGACTATTTTCTATAGTCATAAACGGAGTTTTAGATTAAAAACTGCTTTTTAGCCAAAAATACAGGCGGGAAACGATTCCTTAGGTCATAAATAGTAGATATGCTTTGGAAAATTATCGATAAAGAAGTGATAAATCATTTTTTTCATTGATTGAACATTCGAAATCTCAATTTAGTAGTAAATAGTGTAGCGCCCGCGCCATACCGGTGGTTCTCAAAATCGCCTTCGTGACACTACCGCGCCACACGATTATTATAATAATATGGTTATTGTATATTATAAATAGGTGTTGTATAAAGATTTTTATAAATCAACATGGCTTTTAACATTTTATTATTTTAACTATGACATACAACATATAAAAACACTTCAAACATTAAGAAAAGAAATTGAATTTACAATAGATAAACATTTTGATTCTAAATATTTCTTATAAAATTCAAATTGAAAAAATAAAAAAGTTTTTTATTATTCAGAAACAAATTGTAAATATTATTCAATATATTTGCTTTAATCATTATTCTTTTGGTTTTCATCAACATTGTGATTTAACATTTTTTAATGTCTACGAAGTAGATTTATATAGGATTTAATAAATTAATAAATATTTTTATCGGACTTACAGTCTCTATAATATCATATATTAGTTAAAATAATGACAGTCAGACTGTCCTTGTTTATGATCACCCCCGTAGAATCTGAAATAAAACTTATTACTACAATAAATTATATCAGAAAATTAAAAATAAAAATAAAATAAAATAAATAATAAAATAAAATTTTTTTCGGTTTTGAACCGCTACGGTTCATTCTCAGGAACTTAACTAAAAGAAAAAATCCAGTATGCTACTTTATATACCCCTTCCCCACTCTAAATTTATTAGTATAACATTTATAGGACCCCACCCTTTTTTTTCAATACGAAATACAAATTCTATATTAATAAGGAATGGTAAGTGTTGTCCAATTTACTCGACTCTAATATTAAATTTACATTATTGGGATTTTTCAAAATATGAATATTTTCAAGAGTTTCTCTTTTATATTTATTCTTCATACCATGTTTTAAAATATTTACATTCTGAAATTCGAAAGAATGTAACAAGTTCAAACTATGTTCTTTTAGCCCGGATGTACCATTCATGCTTCGTAAGCTATATTGATGCTCATATATTCTTTGTTTTAGATACCTTCCCGTTTGTCTAATATAATATTTGTCACAATCTTTACAATTTATTTTATATACTACTCCTGTTTTCAAACCTTTATCATCCTTATCTTTACAATTATTAAATAGCTTTCTAATATTATTATTGTTTCTAAAGTAAACTTGAATCTTATGTTTTTTAAATGCACTTCTAATTCTTTCGGATAATCTTCTTACATATGGTAATACCACGATTTTATTATTATTATCCCTTTTTTCCATATTTGGTTCTCTAGTGCTATTATAAAGTTGAACCACTCATTCTGCAATCATTTTATCCACCAAGTCTATTGGATAATCATTGTTAATGAATATCACTTTAACTAATTTTAAATGATCTTTTCTAAAATCTCTGTGTGATAACTTGATTGCTCTGTCGATGATTCCCTTGACAGTACCAATCTTGTTTCCAAATAGATGGCGCGAGTTAAAATTTAACAACCTACCTGACCATGTAGCTTTTCTGTACCAATTGAATTTTACTCTGTTATTACTAACTCTAATAACATTGACGTCCAAAAAACTTAATTTATTATCTGATTCTAAATCCTTTGTATATTTAATTCTATCATGGATGGAATTAAAAACATCCACCATTTCGTCTGCACGCCTTTCCGGCACAATTGTAAAGATGTCATTCAAAATTCAACTTATTTAATGCAATATATCTAATTTTTCCATTATTAAATTAGCAATCACCAGTAATAAAGGTGATCCCATTGGACAGCCATATTTTTGTTCATAAAAATTATTTTAAAAAGAAAAAATTGTGTTATTGAAAATCAAATTCACTGCCTTTATAAATTCATCTTTTGTTCATGTTGTGTGTATGTTAATTTCTGACCATTTTTCTTCTATAATTTCTTTAAATAAATCTAATGGTGTATTTGTAAATAAAGATACTACTTCCAAGGAAATCATCTTATAATTATTCGGAATATTAATATCTTTGACTGGTTCATAAAAACTCCAACTATCTTTAACATAAGAGTTGGTTTTTCCAACTATTTTAACTAATATATTTGATAAAAATTTTGCAATATTATATGTTGGAAAATTAATAGACGATATTATAATATTATTCTATAGGTCAATTGCTCTTTGCGAATCTTGAGAACCCCATAACATTTGGCTATTGTTCCATTTTCAGGATTTGATAAATAAATTAAAATACTTTGAGAGTAGAGACATTAGGATACTGTTACATCAATGTGTAGTTAGCTTTGGCTATTCTGACAGCGAAACAATTAAAAACGTTTCAAGAAATAACTAATATCAAGAACATACGTACACATTATTTAAATATAATTTTCACTGCTTAAATTCTGACATTATTGTTGAAACAAATTAAAAAATTTTATTTATTTCATCTTATATCTATTTCAATTATTGGTAATTAATTATAGATATTATTCTAATTATTTATAAAACAAATAATTTTATAAATAATATAATTTTATTGTTTTTATTTTTTTTTAAAATTTATGTGAATTTAAATTCATACCAAAATTTTAATTTATGGATTATTATGAATTATTATAATTTATGGATTTAATTTATGCGAATAAACTATTGTCGATGCGTTAATATGTATTATATATGTATAATTTATAGCTTGCGTATAAAAGAATTAGGAACTCTATATAAATTTACAATTTATTAAGTAAAATGCCTTTCAATGTCAATGAATTTATATAATAATGCATAACAATGATATTACATTTTTAGATAGGCTAAATATTATACCTACCTTAGCCTTGTTTTAAAAAAATTTGAATCATAACCATAAATACATTGATGCAAACCTAACTAGTCTTAAATACCTAAAAAATAGAGGTTAGTGAAGAACAATCTGACTACCCGCATCATTTTATTGGTATAATATTTATAGGACCACCACTTTCTTGATTTAAATCTAGAATATAATTTTTATATAAATAAAGAATAATAAGTGTCCAATTTACTTGACGCTAACATTAAATGTACCATATGATCATACCATTTTACCCGGACTAGTGCATTTTAACTCCGCGCGTAAACTGAATCGGTAAAAAATTTGTTTTCCTATATTGGCACAACCTTTTTTGATGTCCGTGTGAAATTTGAGCACCATATCTCCATTAATGTGTGTTTGTCAGCTGTTTGTTTAAAATATGTCTTATAGCCCGGATATCATTCAGGCTTGGTAAGCTATACTGATGCTCATATATTATTTGTTTTAGGTATCTACTCGATTGTAATATTTGTTACAGTCTTTACAATTTATTTTGTATAACTCTCCCATTTTCAAACACTTACCATTCTTATCTTTACACTTATTAAATAATCTTCGTATATTATTATTATTTTTAATTGAAAGTACTTTTACTTCTTTTCGTCAAACCTTTTACATTTGGTAATACAATGATTTTATTATCAGGTATGTGAATAAGTCTTTCCCTTTTTTTTTTTTCAAATTTTGAGCCTTTATTGTGAAAAAATGGTTACAAATGAATTATTGAAAGTATTGGCCATCGCTAGCTACAACTTTTTCCCATCTTTCTGGCAACATACGAATCCCGTTGCGAAAAAATTCGACCGGTTTGGCCTCTATCCAGTCATCCACCCATTTTTTGGCTTCCTCGTAGGAATGGAAGTGCTGGTCAGCCAGGCCATGCGTCATCGATCTGAAGAGATGGTAATCAGACGGAGCAACGTCTGGACTATACGGCGGGTGGAGTAGGACTTCCCATTTGAGCGTTTCTAAGTATGTTTTCACCGGCGGTGCAACATGTGGGCGAGCATTGTCATGTTGCAAAATAACTTTGTCGTGCCTGTCGGAGTATTGTGGCCGTTTTTCTCGCAGTGCGCGGCTCAAACGCATCAATTGTCGTCGATAGACCTCGCCTGTGATCCTTTCGTTCGGTTTCAGAAGCTCATAGTAAACCACACCTAGCTGATCCCACCATATACAGAGCATGAGCTTGGCGCCATGAATATTTGGCTTGGCCGTCGATGATGATGCATGGCCGGGTAGTCCCCATGATTTTCTTCGCTTCGGATTATCGTATCGTATCCACTTTTCATCGCCAGTCACGATACGATGCAGAAAACCCTTTCTTTTATGTCGCTGAAGCAGCTGTTCGCAAGTGAAAAAACGCCGTTCGACGTCTCTCAGCTTCAGTTCGTACGGCACCCAATTTCCTTGCTTTTGGATCATTCCCATGGCTTTCAAACGCTTGGAAATGGTTGTTCGGTCAACTCCCAATGCTTCAGCAAGTTCTTCTTGCGTTTGACAAGAATCTTCATCAAGCAAAGTCGCCAATTCTCGATCTTCAAAGATTTGCGGCCGCCCGGAACGCTCCTTGTCTTCCACGTCGAAATCACCGCTTTTGAAGCGTCGAAACCATCCGCGAACACTTGAATCATCGACACAACCTTCTCCATAAGCCTCCTGAAGCAATCGATGCGTCTCGGCAGCAGATTTCTTCAAATTGAACCAATAAAGTGAAACTTCCCGCAAATGACGTCGACTCGGCTCAAATTTCGACATTTTCACGATATCAAAAATTTATGATACGAAAAAATTTTAACTAATGTGTTAGTATGGAATTGTTGACATATGAATAAGCTTTGATTATGACATATGTAACCATTGAATACTCGCACAGTATTGGTGGCGCCATCTCTTACAAAAAACGGGAAAGACTTATTCACACTCCTAATATTTTGTCTTTCATATTATGTTCTCTAGTAATATTATAAATCTGATCTCTCTCTGCAATCATTCGTCTATAAGGTCTACTGGATAATCATTATTAATGAATATTTCCTTAATTTATAATTTTAAATTATCGTTTCTAAAATCTTTGTATGATAATTTGATCCTCTGTCGATATTTTTGTTCATAAAAATTATTTTGAAAAGAAAAAATTATCTTATTAAAAACTAAATTTATTGCTTTAATAAATTCATCTTTTGCTAATTTTGTGTATACTAATTTCTGTCCATTTTCTTCTATAATTTCTTTAAATAAATCTCATGGTATATTTGTAAATAAAGATACTCCGTCCAATGAAATCATCTTATGATTATTCGAAATATTAATATCTGAGCTACTATATTATACAACTATCTTAATTAATATATTTGATTAAAATCTTGCAATATTTTATGTCGAAAATTGATTGATGATATTATTATTTGTAGGTCAATTGCTCTTTGTAAATTGTGAGAACCCCAAAATTTTGGTTATTGATCCATTTTCAAATTATAAATGTTTAAACTTAATGCCATTTATAAAAGATTTATTTTTCCGTAATAAGAAAATTATGCTTTCAAAGTCTTCTCTTCAAGAATAAATTTAATAGAAATTTATATACAGGATTATAAAAATATACTTAATCAAGCAAATGTTTCAACATATTGTTTGTTATTCCTTTATGACAGATTCCTATTTTCAATTCCTATAAAATCCAGATTTTCGCTTATATATAATTTTAAAATTATTTCTAAAAGTTATAAAATTTTTAAATTACGTTATTAAAACAATTTAATAAATATATAGAGGAGCTTGGGCTCAGACAATAAGGACTTCTGATTGTTTACTTGTCAAATTTAAGTTTGTCAGTGATATGTATGCAATTACTGTCAACTGAATTTTTCGGAATCTTGTGACAAAATAATGTTTTCCTATTTCTTGGAGGGATTTCCACACTGAGGGACCACTCAGCGAACCTACCGCGGAAAATCGGGTAGAAAGGAGAAAACCACACTAAAATTATTCCTGCTTCACTCATGACACTTAGGCAGAAGAAGAAGGAAGTACGGAGGAAGAAGAGGAAGAGCGGCGTGAAGAATACTTCGCTTCGACGCCTCGTTCTGAGAGAACTGACTCGGACTGTTCGTTGCATACTTTTTGTTAACTCATTGTTGGACTCGTGCTTTTCGCTTCGTACTGTTCGACGCGGACTTCGTTTCAGCATTTAGTTCCGAACAGAGCTGACAATTCGTTCGTACTTCTTGTTTCACGTTATCCGCTTCCTACTATTCGTTTGTGATACTCGTTGCGGCAGATTGGAGTACGTGCCTAACTCGTCACGGTGTTGTGCAGCCTTGCTCAAATGACTTGCTCCCGCTCAAGACCAACGAAAGTTCCAGAGGAACTATCGGACCTGGTAATTACGAAAGGAATCATAGACGCTTGCTGAAAGGGTGCAGCGTAGGAGCACATCTACACCGAGGGCTACACCGTCCGACAGCAGCGTAGCGCACCCCTTCCCACAGCGCAGAACCTTTGACCAGTCAAGGGGCCGCGGAGTGATCGACCTCCGCAACGACATTCGGGCAAGTGACCTGCCGTCGACACCGTATATCGTGTAAGCAGACTGACCAAGATAAGGACCCTCAATTATCAGATAACATAACCGCGCGGAATCCGCTTGGGATACTGAGCGTCTACCGACTGAGCCACGTGTAAATCGTTATAATATTGGAGGGCTACTCTTCGTATAACTGTAGCTAGCGCCCATGGCTCAATAGCCGCTGTAACAAAGTACGTACACGAAAAAATCATGAGTAGAGTATTCGCGTAGTAATAAATATTTGTGTTTTTATAGAGGATTATTTTTTCTTTAATGTGCTTTTTCTCTCCCGAAATTCCTCCTTCTATTTCAGAGGTTCCATCTATTTTAGAGCGCGGCAAGGTAAGATCGCGTGACCACGCATCGCGATAAGTAACAAGTTGTAATGACAAAAATAACACATTATTATATATATATATATATATATATATATATATATATATATATATAATATAATTGTTATTTATAAATCACTCATAATAAACTATAAATTGTATTTATTAAAATTTTTATCTATTTAAAACGTAGGTAGTTAAAAAATTCAAAGTTATTTACCAATAAAGTCTTATTTATTCAGATTTCGGTATATACTAAAATTAATTAGTAAAATTAGTAAAATTAGTAAAATTAGTAAAATTAGTAGAATTAGTAAAATTCTTTCATGCAAAAATTAATTATTAAAAAAAACAGGATAAAGTTTGTGTGAATGGGCCTAGCATATATATATATATATATATATATATATATATATATATCATATCATATCATATCATATCATATCATATCATATCATATCATATATTATATATATATATATATATATATATATATATATTAATTTATAAAGACAAAGCGTGTTTTTGTTTGTATGTGATAACCGAAAAAAACTGCTGAACCGATTGTTCTGAAATTTGACATATAGATTCTATATTATTTTGGGAAGGACATAGGCTATGTTTTTTCTTAAAAATCATTTTACTTTTAACAATAAATTAAGTTAACAGTTTTAGTGGATAGTTTGACCAGCGGCCACTAGTTGGCGTCTTGAATCACGAACATCAGCTCAATGTAGTTGGCTTAAAGTATTAATACCAGGCCAGCTCAAGTGAATGTCCACATCATGTCCATCTACAATATCGTAAACGCAATGATGAGACATCAATACTTTCCCAAGGCCTGGAAAACGGCCATAGTGGTCTGTCTTCCCAAAGCCGGGAAGCCCCTCAACGACTCCGCAAGCTATCGTCCCACCAGTCTTCTAAACTCCCTAAGCAAAGTGGCCGAAAGCGTTATCCTAAAACGCCTCTCCACCTAGGTCACCAGAAAAAACCTCATACCTGACTGTCAGTATGGGTTCCGCACAGGGCACAGCACCTGTCACCAACTTCTCAGAGTTACGGAACTCATTGCTGACAACATGAACAGACGGCTGCACACAACGATGCTGCTGTTAGATGTCCAGCAAGCCTTCGACAGGGTATGGCATGACGGGCTCGTCTTCAAGCTCATTGCCAATGACATCCCCCATTATTTGATCGGGATAATAAAGTCGTTCATATCAGACCGATTTATTCGAGTTAGGGTAGGCAATTTCCTTTCCGCTCCAAAAGCCATCTCAGCCGGCGTCCCTCAAGAGTATAAGCTCTCCCCCCTACTTTTTACTTTTTTCTGCCATGATCTTCCCATACACGATACAATTACCACGGCACTCAACGCGGACGATATTGCTCTCATAGACGCCACTAAAATAATCTGCCACAGAACCTCAAGGCTAAACAGATTTCTCCCACACCTCATCAACTGGTACTAAGGTGGAGACTTTCCATCAACGAGAGCAAGTCCAGTGCAATCTTCATCTCTCGTAAAAACCGCACCCCTCCAAAAATAACGATCAAAGGCTCCTCCATCCCGTGGAGCCAATCGGTCAAATACCTCGGAGTGACGTTCGACAGGAACCTATCCTGGAACAAACACCTCCGCCTCACCAGGAGAAAAATGCTAGAAGCCTTCTTAAAGCTCAAACCTTTCTTCCATAGCAAAACCCTGTCACCCAGAACAAAGGCCAGAGCCTTCTTGCCATCATCATGAGTATTGCCACATACGCCATCCCTATGTGGGGGTCCATCCCCCTAGAAAGACTTCAGCGACTCCAAGGCACCTACATGAGGCTGCTACGCTCTTCCCTGAACACCCCTTGGTACTTAAGGAACACTCAAGTACTTAAGGAAACTAACCTTCTTGCTCTCAACGATTACGCGAACAAATTCGCCAAAAATCTGAGAGAATCAATTAAACAGCACCCGAACTCAGGAATCCAATCCCTGAGTAGTATCCGTCCTAAATCGACGGATCGCTACAGGAGGCCTTGCCACCTGATCAGCGATCCGTAACCCCATCAGCCATTACCGGCCACTCCGTGCTTCGTTTTCATACGTAAGCCTCTGCCCCCAAGAAGGCAGAGCCCCTAAACTCACCAATTCCTCCCCTATCCACATCCCACTCCTACTCCCCCACCCCCTACACCGTTCCGTTTAATAATATTTTATCCCAACAGGTAAAGGGAGTGATACCTCCGGGTAGGAATCCCTGCGGGGAGGGGTTTTAGTCGATAGGCATGCGAGCAAAGGCTCCATGAATCCGACACTACCTCTCTTAGAGAGGTGTCTTTAGAAGATTTCCCCTTCCCGCGTCACAAAAAAAAAAGTGAATGTTCATATCCAACTTTGGGATTCGTATCCTAAAGAAGGTGTGCCGTTAGTCGGTATTACCTTTTTTGTTCTTCAGATTAATCTGACACTACTCTCACACCTTATGAATATCATTTAATTTTTGTAAATGTTATTTTCTCTTACGTGGGAAAATTTCTCTCTCTCTCTCTCTCTCTCTCTCTCTCTCTCTCTCTCTCTCTCTCTTTGTCTTTCTTTCTCCTTCTCTTATAAAATGGTTCTGTATGCCAAATCATACTGAATATAGTTTGTGACGACAAATTATATTTTTATTTTTATACATTCTATTAACTTTAGAATTGTGACAAATGACTATGTTTTTTTTAGTTCAAAAAAAAGAAATGATGGCAAAATAGGGTTCTTTACCAACACCTCGAAATGATGTATATATAAATAAAATATATGGTCTATCGCCTATTTAATAAATCGCCTATTTAAAAAATATGCTATGCGCATACCAACATTTTGCTTGAATTTCAGTTAACATCACTACGAAAATATTCACGGTATTTAATTGAAAAAACGGAAATATAAAAAGTATATATATATATATATATATTGTATGTATATTATATTGTACATGTTATATATACATATTTTAAATACGGTTACTACTGAGTAATATTTTATTGGCGTGTACGGGCGGTTGATTGCGATATTCCGTTGCCTCAAGACGAATTCTATATGCAGTTGTGTGTTCGGATGATAGAATGCGATGTCCAGTTGTTTCTGGACGACTTCTACGGGGAGTATTGTGTTTAGTCGTTAGGAAGCGATGCTAGCCTTCTCGGACCGACTTCTACTGGAACTATCGTGTTTAGTTGATAGGAAACGATGTTTAAGTATGCCGTGGCAACTTCTAATGGGAGTTTCATGTTCGGAAGATAGAATGCGATTTGCAGGTGATTTGTAACGACTTCTAGAGGGAATTTCGTGTTCGGACATTAGAAGATGATGTCCAGGTATGACGGGACGATGTCTACGGGGAGTATCGTGTTTAGTTGATAGTAAACGAAGTTCAGGTATATTGGGTCAACTTCTCCGGGTAGTTTCGTTTTCGCTTGATAGAATGTGATTTCCAGACGAATTGGAACGACTTCTATGGGGAGTGTCATGTATAGTTGGTGGGAAACGATGTCCAGGTATGTCATTACGACTTCTATGAAGAGATCAGTATTCTATCATTCGAACACGCATACTCCCAGTAAGAGTCGTCCCGAGATACCTGGACGTTATATTCTGTCTCCCCAATAAAAAACTTTCTATAGCAATCGTCCCGAGACATTTCCTACAGTTCGAACATGATACTCTCCAAAAACGTCGTCTCGAGACACTTGGACATCTTTTTCTACTGCTTGAACTCGAAAGTTCAATTGTCTCCATTGAAGCCGTATTTAATATGCATATATATATATATATATATATATATATATATATATATATATATATATATATATTGTATAAAATGTTCGGCAGAATATCAACTTTTCGAAGTGCACGCTACATTGAAACAGCTTTTTATATATAGATATATAGAGTACTTTTTACTTAGATATTATTGAATTATTTATGAAATCAGTTAAATTATTATCTCAGGTGAAGCCGAGACGGGAATGCTAGTATATATATATATATATTTCATATAATCCTGTAATATTTGCTTGATTAGGTAGTATACATATGTTTTAAGCCTGTGTATAAATTTCTATTATATTTATTTCTGTAGACAAGAATCTAAAAACATAATTTTTTTCTTATGGGAGTTTTGCTTTTCGTTCGGTTTGTACAGAAGTTATGTGACACTTTAGGTATTTTTCAAGATATATTTATTTCCTTTACATATTCTTTCTGAAGATTTAAAATTTATTCCAAACGAAATCTAATTTAGAGTTTACAAATAATGAAAAGTAAACAATTTTCATTAGGATTATCTACTTTCAAAGTTAGAGTATATATATTTAAGTTCAAGATTGGTTTTGTTCCCCTATAAACTTTGTGGAAATGGGCCAGGCAATTTTATACTTGCTTTTTTAATAATAAAGAATTAACAAAATAAATAGCAGAATCATGTTTCTCTAGAAACATCGATGATTCTAGATAGTTAATTATTTTTTATTAGTCCACATGTGAAAGAAATTATGTGAAAATAAACACGGCTATTTGTAAATGATCTCATTGTTTTATTAAGCTGCGTTTCCGTTAAAACAATTTTTTTTTTTGTTAACGTTTTAGATATATTTTATGTAAGGTAGACATGTTGTTATTTCTAGGGATGTATATAAAATGTACTTAGCCACTTGTTTTAATAGTCTATTGTTTTAAGACATTATTGTGTTATATAACTTATTTTTTGTTAATCTTTTTCGGAATATTTTAGAAAAATATTTTAGATAAATATTGTTCTGGTATATGAACATTTTTTTCTTTATATGAAATCATTTACAATATAATTACATATATTATTATGTTCCTATTTTTGTCTTAATATATTATTGAATTTAAAAAAATATTTTATATAAAATTTTTATAAAATACATATAAGATTTATAAGTTGTAAATTTCTCAATATGCTAAGAACATATATTATTATGTTTCACTTTATCACAATCAATAGGACATCTGATTACATTAGTGAATTGATTTTTAATTTAATTATAGAATATTTTTTGTGTTAAAATATTTTAAAATTTCAGAAAGTAGTTTAATAATTTTTTTATATAAAAGATGAAAAGATATATTTAAAATTCTTACTATGCTACGAACATATCAAATTCACTTAAATATTTTACTTTTGTTAAAAGCTCTTTCTTTGGTAATTTCATTTCTTTTTTAAATAATCATCATTTAATGAATACAATGCAAAGATCTACAATACAAAACAATATAATTATATATATATTTTGCTTACCTGCATCACAAACAGAACATCTCACTATTTCAATGATCTGATCTTTAATTTCGTTCTATAATAGATCATGAAAAATCAGCTTATAATTTAGTCAATTATTAGATTAGTATTTTTAATATTTCAATTTAATATTTCGATTTTTTATATCATTTTATATATATAAACACACGTTAGAACTCTTTTGTTTAAAATCTTATTGCGTTTTTCTTCGAAACCAAGATTAAGAGAAGGATTTTACTTCAAAAATAGTTCTTTCATATTATTACAGTATATTGAATTAACGATTTAAATTGTATTTATGTTGATTGTTGAAAATTAAATTAATAAATATTTTTATCGGCTTTACAGTTTTTATACTATAATATATTAACTAAAATACTGACAGTCAGACGATCCTTGTCTATGATTACCCCTAAAGAATATAAATAATAAAGTAATATAAATAATAAAAAGAAGTTAAGAAAAATAAACTATATTCTATGTTAGGAAAGGACAACCTGACTGTCTGCACCACTTTAAATTTAAATTTTCCTTCGATGCCCGACGTTTTGAACCGCTACGGCTCATCTTCAAGGAAAACTCAACTGTTGTAAATGAATTTAACACAATTTTTCGTATCGGTCTTACATTCTTCATAAAATCATATCATTATTATTCTATAATGATAGCCAAACAGTCAGTTTAGTTCCTGAAAATGAGCCTATGCGTTTGCAAACACTGGGCAAGGCAGCTAGAAGATTCCGTAAATTTTGTTGGTGGGATCGTTAAGTTGTCCTTACCAACAATAGTATATTATTTTTATTTTTAATTTTTTTATATTGCTATTTTATTCTTTCACTTATTTTTTATTTTTCGTTGTTATTTCAGATTGCTGTTGTTATTATATAATTATAATCATATTATTTGATAAAGCGTGCAAGACCGATAAAGATAGTTAATTCAATATAGTATATATAAAATTAATTAGAAGGAAGTATGAATTGTATATACACGTGAATAATGCAAAATGAGGAAAATTCAAATTTATACCTTTCTATATATATATAATGCTACTTTTTCAATATACTATTACAGAGCCTAAAATGAAATCTTAAGGACATTATGTTTGAAAAAAATAGCATTTTATAGTTTCAGAATTTGGGAGTATATAATTGAATATTATGCTTACTCTCGTAGAAAATAATATGTATATTTAACATGAGAGTACGTTAAATATTTAAAAACATTATAATTCATTTAAAGGTAATTAGGGCTACCTATGATTCAATGTTGACCAAATCTGCCACCCGAAATCTGATTATTTTTCCTTTTTAATCTATGATTGGCTTAAAATGTTTTCCTTCGATTTAAGTTCAGTAAACGCTTTTAAATATCCAGTAACATATAACATTTGGTATATCAATATTTAGACTACTTTTTAGTAACATATAAGTAGTTAATTGGTAACTGGGTGTGGTTTGACCAGAGTTTTACCAGCATTTGTATTAGGCGCCTGGTAAGAACGTTGATTTTCGATTTTTCAAACTGATTCTTTCATGAAAGTCGGCGATGCCATTCGTTCGATGATTATGTATATATGGGAAAGTGGGGAAGCCTCGCACAGCATCTGAGGCATTCCGGGAACTATCAGGGCCAACAAGAAAGTGAGTGAAGTACAAACGAAATGAAAGCAGCAACAACACAAAAAAGGCGATTTGAGAGGAACGTCGACGCGAATGTGAAGAGGTGGGGCAGAGGGGGGGGGGCTGATGTCTGGAGAAAAAACTCGGAGGAGCAATAACGAAGAACGTATACTTAAATATATGTGTAATATAGTGGCGGAATCGAACGTGCACGTGCAAAGGAAGGAAAGAACGAGAGTTATGGCTATTATCTATATGGCTTTACCTCCTTTTATTTTCTCCTTCCCTCCGCCCGAGTCGAGCGACACACACGACTATACGGCGCCGAGAACGTGCTATACTTACGGAGAACTTTCACTTTGCTTTTGGTATCTCTCTCTCTCTCTCTCTCTCTCTCTCTCTCTCTCTCTCTCTCTCTCTCTCTCTCTCTCTCTGTGTGTGTGTGTGTGTGTGTGTGTGTGTGTGTGTGTGTGCGCGCGTGCGTGCGTGTGTGTTTGCGTGTGTGTGTGTGTGTAACCGGCAGCGGAGAGCTAACTACGTAGTCTTATATTTTATATATATGCAAATGTAAGGAATCAGGAGCGGGGTGGTTGGGAGGAGAGGAGGTTTTTAAATATAATATTTCTCGGAGCCCGATGACGCCAATCAGCAACTGCGCCAAGAGGCTCGAACTCTTCACTTTCGCGAGCCTTTTTCCCGCGTGCGCGCGCGATGTTTAAATATACGAATATACGTTCGAGCATCCCGTCGCAATACGTCAGTCTTTCTTTTTAATCTTTTGGGTTCTTCCGTCTCTCTCTCTCTCTCTCTCTCTCTCTCTCTCTCTCTCACTCTTCCTTTTCTCTGAGCTTCATATCGGATTTCATTTCATTTTATATTTTGTAAATGACATTTAAAGCGCGTACACTTGTAATTTCGCATTACGTAACAAGTGCATAAAATATACGCGGCTGTTGGCTCCTGCATTACTTGGGACGAAGCGAGATGATCACCTCAGACGAAAGCGGCATAAGTATTATGCGACCAAGTGGAGATGGTAAAGAGACCGAATAAAATAAATTGATATAGTATATATACATAAGAACCGCACTCTTTTACTTACACTACTTTTCAATACTAATAGAATGTGACGAAGGGTAGTTTTGTACTATGTTAAAGAGATCCAAAAATATCAGCTATTCTAGGACACCTGAATAAGATAAATTTTATCGTGTATTATAATTCCAAAGCTGATTGTTATAAACTATTTACATGCAAATGATATACTATGTTTTGTAATTAAGATTATATTATTTAATAATATAAATATATATATATATATATATATATATATATATATATATATATGAGCTGTTTCCCCATTACTCTTAAAGCTTAATATTTTTTATATTATTGTTAGATTATTTTAGCCTTCTATAAATAATAAAGCAAAAAATACTTGAAACTAAATATTGGACAGTATCATAAAAGGATGTAAACATATGTGTCCACTAGGTCTTATTACGATCTGCGTATTTGCTGCCCTGCATGGCAAATGATTTATAAGTTTATTGTTTAGATGCCTGATATTTTTATATAGGTTTTAAGCTTCTCACAAGGGCTTGCAGAGTTTTTCTTTATCGAGTACTGTAGCGAGTCTTGCGTTGTCCTTTCGTTTGAACAGACGTCTTTTCTTTCCTCGTTTGAAATAAAGTTCATGTTAAAAGATTATTTCGTGTATCTTTATTTTAAAATTTCACCTACTATATTTAATAAAAATTCAATAGGTTATGGGCGCAGATTTCCCGAGTAAACTTTCCGTGATTTTGTGGATAGTGTAATCTAGTAATAAAATAAAACTGTGTCAAATATACAACAAGAAAAACAGTTTTTTTTTTAGTAAGTGAAAAACGAAATCTGTTAAAACGCAAAGGAATATTAAACATTCGAACGGTGAAAAATATAGTATGTGGAAGTTTAGAATCCGTTCTCTTCTATCTGAACTTGATCTATTGCACGTACTTGATGAGCAAGTCCCTGCAGTAATGGCAGAAGTGTGGAAAAAGTCTGAACACGTTGCAAAAAGTGTAATAGTGAATATCTTTAAGATTATTTTCTCGGTTTTGTAAAAACCAATGATAAGGCGAAAAACAGTTTTGCAGTCTTGATATGGTTTTCCAATATGACAGAGATAATCATCGTATAAAGGATCACAGATTCTATACGAAAAATGAACACCAATATTCAAGAGATAATAAAATTTGACAGTTACACTTGAAAGAGGTATCCTGAATATTACCAGCAAGGAAGGATTAAACGTGTTCTGGAGGACGTTTTATGTTATTCGGAGGTATCGCAAAATTTACTATCTGTCAGCAACATGCAGAAAGCACAGATGAGTATTCACTTCAATCCAAATGGGATTGAAGTTACTAAAAATGATAAAATCATTTTTGTCGGTAAGCACATAAATAATTTGATGCTTATAGGATTCATTATTAATTAATTATATAATAAAAAGTCTCTAATGCGATAAACAGTAATTGTAGTTGATGGCATCAAAGACTTGGGCATATGGGCACATCGAAAAATTTGAAATGAAAAATAATACAATGGTCGATGGTATTAAATTAATTAAAAATATTCTACTAAATGATTATATTCGTGAAACTTGTATTTTTGGCAAACAAGCAAGAGTACCTTTTCAGAAAAGAAAAAAATAAAAATCATATACAAAGACCATTTTTTATTATTCATTCAGACGTCTGCAGACCAATCACTCCTTCGACAACAGATGGTAAAAATTATTTTGTATTGTTTGTAGATGAATTTACGCACTATTGCGTTACATATTTAATAGCATTCAAGTCAGATGTATTTTCTGTTTTCAAAGACTTTATAAAAAAAAAAATAGTCAAACTAATTTTAATTTAAAAATAGTAAATATATATTGTGATAATGGTAGAAAGTATTTAGCGAATGAAATGAAGGACTATTGCAAAAAGAATGGAATCAGCTATTATTTAACAGTTTCTTATACCTCATCATTAAATAGCATCTCAGTAAGAATAATTAGAACAATTACTGAAAAAGCACGTACCTTGATAAGTGGGGCTAAACTGAACAAAATATTTTGGGGTGAATCAGTTTTAACTGCTACCCCTACTAATGCTTTAAAACAGTATAAAACACCACAAGAGTTATGGCATGATAAAAAGCCTCATGCAAAATATTTAAATGTTTTCGGTAGTACAATATATGTGCATAATAATATAAGAAAAACAAAATTTTAAATTAAAAAAGATAAATCTTGGAAAGGCATTTTAGTTGGTTACGATTCAAATAGATATAAAATATGGGATATACAATTAGAAAAATTTATTGCAGCAAAGGACGTAATAGCCGATGAAATAAATTTTTTGAATTCGAGACCAGAAATTAGGTTTGAAGGAATTGTAATAAAAATTCCAAGAAAGCTGATGAACGTAATGTTCGTAACAATTCAATAGAGCCTCAGAAATCTGACAATGGAAAATCAGAAAAATTTCTGGAATTAATTGTCATAGAAAATTAGAAGAAAACTGATGAACCTGATGTTCGTAAGAAATCAGCAGAGACTCAGAAATCTGATGATTGAAAAATCAAAAAATTTTCTGGAAGATACATCTGAGAAAAATAAATCAGATAAACAAGATTTGAAAATAGACAGAAATTCAAATGAAAATTTGAACAAGTCTAATAAATCTATAATAGAAATAGATCATTGCAATCAGTCAGAATTTCAAAATGATAAATATAATACAAAGAAAATAATTACAAATCTAAGAAGGAGTAATTGACTCCAATATAAACTAAGAATTTCTTATGAGAAAATAAATTACGTTTTGTGTGCACAATCAGTAAATTGTAAAACTCCCAAGAATTTCAATGATATTCGAAATAATATTCATAAAGAAAAATGGGAACAAGCAATTAAAGATGAATTAAATTCATATTTTTTTAATAAAACTTGGATACTAGTATCAAAGCCATAAAACAAAAATATTATAGATTGCAAATGGGTATTCGCTATTAAAAATGATGAACATGGAAATCCATCAAAATATACAGCGTGTCTTGTGGCTCGTGGTTTCAATCAAAAATATTTAAATGATTATAATGAGACTTTGGTTCTGTAGTAAGAATTACAAGTTTTAGATTAATTGTAGCGTTTGCAAATCAATATAATTTGCTTATTCACCATGTGGATGTAAAAACTGCATTTTTAAATGGTTCATTGCAGGAAGAAATTTACATGAAAATTCTGAAGGAATTAAATACAAAACAAATCAAGTTTGTAAATTAAATAAAGTTATATATGGATTGAAACAAGCACTAAGATATTGGTTTGAAATTTTGATAAAACATTAATAGAAAATGGTTTTAAAAAATTCATTAGTGATCGTTGCATATAAATTTTAAATAAAGGAGAAATGTCTAAGAATATATATGTTGTACTCTACATAGATGACTTAGTAATCGTTACAGACGATATACAAACAATGAGTCATTTTAAATATTATTTAATGAATAAATTCAAAATAACAGATTGAAAAGAAATTAAATTATTTCTTGGAATAAAAAATTATAATATGATGTAAATACGATGTATGTAATGAAATAATGAAATAATGATGTACTTATTCTTAATTAGAGTTTATATATAAAAACGCTTTGAAATAAATTTAACATGAGTGGTTGTTATAATTTTATTATATAGAATTTATAATATAAATTATATTAATTTAAATTCAGATAACAAATACGATACCCTTTTCAAAATCATATCGGATGCTTAATGTATGTAATGATTTGTACGCCTCCAGATTTGAGTACAGTAAAACATTTTCTAAGTAGATATTCAAATAAAAATAATATAGAACTATGGAAATGCCTAGAAAGAGTTTTAAGATATTGGAATGGTTCGATGAATTTAACATTAACTTATACAAAAGGCAACAGTGAAAATATTTTAAGCGGTTATCCTAAATCTTATTAGGGTGGTCATGAAGGTACTGATAGAAAAAGTACTACAGGCTACTTATTTAAGTTATTTGAAAAATGCACGATTTGCTGGAATACTAAAAGACAAGCATCTGTAGCAGCTTCTTCAACAGAGGCAGAATATATGGCTTTATTTGAAGGTGTTAAAGAAGCATTATGGCTAAAGTCTTTAATAAATAGTATAGAAATTAAAATCATGAAACCGATTGTAATTATGAAGATAATAACGGTTGTATAAGTATAGCGAATAACCCAAATAATCATAAGCGATCGCAACTTATAGATATTAAATATCATTTCTCGAGAGAGCAAATAGAGAAAAATGTAATAATATTGAAACATATTTCCACAGGGGAGCAGATTGCTGATGCACTAACAAAGCCATTGCAAACTGTGAAATTCCTTGAACTCAGAAAAGGAATGAGCATGGAGGAATAATAAAATATAATTCATATTGTTTTCATAAATATATTTTATATTAGTAATAGAGACGGTTTGAATAGGTTTTGCTAGGTTTTCCTATTCCTTGCAACAAATGTTGGACCGTGTGCAATTTCCCAGAACAAACGAGGAAAGAATATAGACCGAAAGGAACTATCGTATATCTAATATTAAGTTTTATTTTATTATATATTATTGTATTTCCTCAAGTAATTTTTGAGGGGGCGTGTTAGATTATTTTAGCCTTGGATAAATAATAAAACAAAAAATACTTGAAACTAAATATTGGACAGTATCGTAAAAGGATGTAAAAATATGTGTCCACTGGGTCTTATTACGATCTGCGTCTTTGCTGCCCTGCGTGGCAAATGATTTATGAGTTTATTGTTCAGATGCCTGATATTTTTATATAGGTTTTAAGCTTCTCACAAGGGCTTGCAGAGTTTTTCTTTATCGAGTACTGTAGCGAGTGTTGCAATGTCTTTTCGTTTGAACAGACGTCTTTTCTTTCCTCGTTTGAAATAAAGTTCATGTGAAAAGATTATTTCGTGTATCTTTATTTTAACATTCCACCTACTAAATTTAATAAAAATTCAATAATTATTAATATTATCGATTTTAATAATCATCTTAAATTAGTCATTAGCAAATACATATTTTTCGCACACATTTAACATTTTATATATTTTAAAATGTAAAGCTATATATTTACTTAAGCTAGTTATCTGGCATGAGATTTTAATTTTGTTGAAGTGCGGGTTAATATTTATGATACTACAATATGGTAGTATGATACTGAAAAAAAGTGGAATAACTGTATGTATAAAATAACATTTGAAAAATAAATATAGAATTATAATTATATCTATATAACAACAATTACACTATTATTAATTTACTTTTTATTTTAGTATTATAAGTATTTTGATATGTATGGTATTATAAATATATTAATTTAAATTTACATTTTCGAATAGAAAAAACAGTTAGATATATTAAAGTAGTTGTATAACAAAACGGACAAAAATTTTAATATTACGAAATACGTGAACTCATTTTAACATTTTTAGAATCTTTTTGAAAAACTACCCGTGTAGAAATTCATTCTCGAATCTAACTAGTATCGGGTTACTTTTCCTTCTTAAATGTTCGGACCCAGAAGGGAAATCTAGTCTGATCCTAGTTCCGATTTGTGCCACTTTTAATAGCATTTTATATAGGGAATGCGCTTAGATTTTGGTAGGTGTACCAAGTTAGAAACTAGACAGAATGTAGTCAGAAAATCTAGAAATTAAGACGATTTATAAATTATTCTAATTTTGTTTCCTCGGTCAAGTGAATAATTTTTAGACTCTTTAATATTAATTTAAAATAAAAAATATATTTACGTATTTAGGTAACGCATTTAATTATAATTTATAAATTATTTTCTATATGCATATTACGTATTACAATTGACAATTAACAATTAATAATTATTATTATAATATATTTTTTATACACTAATTAATGGAAACTTTAATGTTAAGCATCTCTGTTGAACGTATAACTTATTTTATTTCGATGAAAAAAATTCCGACCTCCGCTGAGTATTGAATACACGACCCTACGATTCGCAAGCTAACGCATTATTCATTAAACTAAAATGCAATATGCTATTACTACACTATACTTTGCATATGACCGTACAGCAATTTATAAAGACAAAGTGTGTTTTTGTTTGTACACGATAACCGAAAAACTACTGAATCGATTGTTCTGAAATTTGACATATAGATTCTATATTATCTTGGGAAGGACGTAGGCTATGTTTTTTATTGAAAATCATTTTACTTTTATCAATAAATTAAGTTAATGGTTTTAACAATCAGTTTCACCAGCGGACACTAGGTGGCGTCTTGAATTACGAACATCAACTAAAAGTAGTTCACTTAAAGTATTAATACCAGGCCATCTCAAACGAAGGTTCATCATCATTGAATCACATCACACATTATCATGAACATCATGAACATCCACATCAGTGAGCTGAAAAAGCTGCGCCTTATTTAAAGTTATTTAATTCTCATTTATCTCTTACAAAACTTGTAATTTATAATTTATATAATTTATAAATTATAAGTTTGTAAGAAACTCTTAACACTTTTTAAAATTAACCTCAAAAAATTTTAATTTTAATTTTTAATTTTAATTCTAATTTTAATTCAATTTGAACTTTAAACTTGATTTTAATTTTAACTTAATTTCTCATCTATCTTAGATTTTCAACTCAAACTAACCTCTCTGAAATTAAACTTATATAATTTATATTTGACCTACCTCATTTTTAACTAAGTCTATAAATAATATATATATATATATATATATATATATATATATATATTTAGAATTTAATCATACCTATATTTATATTTATATTTACATATTTAAATATTTCTTCATAGCTAGAAGCCTTCATAAAGCTCAAGCCTTTCTTCTATAGCAAAATCCTGTCACCCAGAACAAAGGCCAGAGCCTTCTCCGCCATCATCAGGAGCATTGCCACATACGCCATCCCTATGTGGGGGTCCATCCCCCTAGAAAGACTTCAGCGACTCCAAGGCACCTACATGCGGCTGCTACACTCTTCCCTCAACATCCCTTGGTACTTAAGGAACACTCAAGTACTTAAGGAAATTAACCTTCTTGCTCTCAATGATTACGCGAACAAATTCACCAAAAATCTGAGAGAATCATTTAAACAGCACCCGAATTCAGGAATCCAATCCCTGAGTAGTATCCTTCCTACATCGACGGATCGCTACAAGAGGCCTTGCGACCAGATCAACGATCCGTAACCCCATAAGCCACCACCGGCCACTCCGTGCTTCGTTTTCGTACGTAAGCCTCTGCCCCCATGAAGGTAGGGCCCCTAAACTCACCAATTCCTCCCCCCTATCCACATCCCACTCGTGCTCCCCCACCTCCACACCGTTCCATTAATAATTTTTATCCCAACAGGTATAGAGAATGATACTTCCGGGTAGGAATCCCTGCAGGCAGGGGTTTTAGTCGGTAGGCATGCAAGCAAAGGCCCCATGAATCCGACACTACCTCTCTTAGAGAGGTTTCTTTAGAAGATTTCCCCTCCCCGCGTCACTAAAAAAAAGAACGTTCATATCTAACTTTAGGATTTGTATTCTAAAGAAGGTGTGACGTAGTCGGTATTATCTTTTTTTGTTCTTCAGGGACGTTCGAATATGATGTCTGGATGTTTTGGAACGACTTCTTCGGGGAGTGTTTAAAGATTTCAAGACTTCTATAAAGAGATTCATATTCTATCATTCGAACAGGCACACTCCCAGCAAAAGTCATCCCGGGATAGCTGGACACCGTATTTTACCTCCCCAACGCAAATCTCTCTATAGCAGTCGTTCCGAGACACGTCCTATATTCCGAACATAATACTCTCCGTACACGTCGTCTCGAGACTTGGACATCTTCTCCAACCACCCGAAATCATAAGAACAATTTTCCCCATAGAAGCCGTATGTAATATGCATATATATGTGTATTAAATACAGTTGGTACATTCTGTATATACCTACTGTATATACAGAAGCATCGATAGGTAAATTACGGTCAATTATTTATAATAATATAGATTTTTATATATAGAGTACTTTTTACTTAGATATTATTGAATTGTTTAAGATATCGGTGAAATTATTATCTCGAGCGAAGCCGAGACGGGGGATTCTAGTAATTTTATAAGCACCAGATAAAACATACATAGTAAATCAATTTAGATCTATATATATATATATATATATATATATATATATATATATATATATATATATATATAATCTAATTTTCATACTCGTAAGGTCTTGATTAGAAAAGACATCTTTCTTTCCAATATTAGAAAAAGTTGAGGAAATCTAACTAGAATCAAAATAAAAAATCTAACCATTTGCTGAATTCTCCTACTTAGCAGATTCTGCCTAGAAAAACGCCTTTTTTCCAAAATAGTGAGATGTTCAGGAAATCTGATTAGATCCAAGATAGAAAGCCTGATAATTTCCTTAAATGTTCTACTTGTAAAATTTTGACTAGTGAAAACACGTATTTCTTTCTAACATCAATAAAAGATAAGGAAATCTGAATAAAGTCGAGAAAGTACCCGTGCAGAAATATACTCGGAATATTCTTATTTCGAACTAGATCCTAGTCAGTATTACTCATGAGTTCCTCATGTAGGTAAATCTCGCCAGATCCGAATTAGATTTCCCTTCGATCATCTAATAATCGTCTTATATGAATTATTACTTTCTCGACTTTATTCAGATTTCCATATCTTTTATTGATGTTAGAAAGAAATACGTGTTTTCTATAGTCATAGTTTTACAAGTAGAAAACTTAAAGAAATTATCAGACTTTCTATCTTAGATCTAGTCAGATTTCCTTAACTTCTGCCTATTTTGAAAAGAACGACGTTTTTCGAGGCGGAATCTGCAAAGTAAGAGAAGTAAGGAAATGGTTAGACTATATTGGAAAGAACGATATCTTTTCTAGGCGAGACCTTATATATATATATATATATATATATATATATATATATATATATATATATATATAATGTGCGTGCGTGTATGTATGCGCGCGCGTGTGTGTGTACATTCATTTTTATAAATATATAAATTTTATATATGCATCCATACATATATATGTATATATATATATATATATATATATATATATATATATATATTTATATTTATATATAAATACCCGCAGATCTTTCCAACATGGGGAAGAATTGAAAAAATTGATTTACTATTTATGTGCTATATTGTGTTTATAAAATTATTTTATGATCTGAAGTGCTGTACGATTTAGCCCGAACTAGGGATATGCCGAGTGTATTTCTGCACGGGTAGAACTTTTTGGGGCGTGGCATGATGTTGCGCTCCACAACCGGACTGACGTATTTCTTTCACGATACATCTACATAACTTCGCTTTTAAGAATTAATATTCAAATCTTTTTCAAAAAATGTTGATATGATTTCAATCAATAATCAAGATATATGCTGGAAATGTATTCTTAAATTTTATTTTACCACGAAAATTAGTTTTAAGTAAATTTAATTTTAAATTAGTGCTGATATTTCAGCCGATATAAATGTTCATCAGTTTTTAATTATATATTCTTAAATCATCTATGAAAAATTGCACAAATAATGTAACTGCCACAGAAATCATAAATTGCAATTCGTTACTCTTATTAAACATTTTCTTCTTCCACTAATTCCTCAACATTTTCTACTACGTTCTGTATTATTCTGTTAATAAAATTTATTGATTTTTATAGTTTAGTTCCTTTTGATTTTTTCGAAAACGACTTAAAAGGTTAAAAACTTTACTGTATTTGAAAGTTTTGTTAAAACTTCGAAAGTCATTAAAATAATAAATTCTAAGTTAGCTCTAATAGTGTAACATTTACTTGTAAAATATTACCTCACGTTTAAAAAAATTCATAGATTAATTATTCTGTCTGTAAAACATTTTTATCTTCTTCTATAGTTAGCATTGTTACTTTCTAATGTAAATGATTCTAATTATACTATATTTTTTAGAAATTAAAATTTGATTATATTTCTTTCATAATAATTCGAAAAATTTTCAACTTTCACTCGAATTCGTAAGCATTAACGATCATTTTGAAAAACTGTAGAAAAAGCAACTCTACTTTATGTACAACGTGATTTTCTAACATGAATTTTATAGAAATATTCTTTGGGTTGATTACTATTCTTTTTTAGTTGGAGATAATCGAACAAGTTTTAAAGAAAGACATTTTGAAAAATGTTAATAAACATATCATCCATAATTGATCTACTGTAATAAAAATATAAAAATTTCTATTTTATCTATACACAAAAAGTAATACTTAAGCAGCTAACTTTAGAACAAATATACGAGTTCAATATAAATAGTAACAATTGCAGATTGATTAGTACATAAGTAAGAAACTAAGAGATGTAGAACAATTAATATAAAATTATTCCACATTGAAACTGTTATCAAAGCATTTAAATAAAAGGAACGAAACAATTGACGTAATGACATTTCTTTGGCACGGGTTCAATATTTTTATATTGTAAAAATTTTATTTTTTTATATAACTATGCCCACGCTTTATATCACATAAACTTCGTATTACCTTTTATCATAAGCAGGATCGTCTTTGTATAGAGGTGCATGATGCCCATGCCTACAGCTCCACCTGTCCGGGAGGGCCCCTCCGCCATGATAAATAAATTCTTAATGTTGAAAAAGTGCTATTTTTGAATAAATTCAACACCCATGTTGTTCATATTTAATAAATCATTCTTATTATTATTTGAATTCCTATTATACACAAACAAAACACCAATTGGTCTTCTGAGGAAGACATATCTTGTAAAAATACAAGTAGCATGAGTAATATATAGTTGAAACAAAATGTTTGATTTTATCTTTTAAACACAGTGTTCCCAATTACACGGGGCTGACAAACAAAAAGGTTGTCTGTTGGCTTTATATATATATATATATATATATATATATATATCATATATATATATATATCATATGATATGATATGATATGATATCATATCATACCATATCATATCATACCATATCATACTAATTTATAATAATAATAATTCGCTATATAATGAAAATGAAATCGGCTACTTAGAAATGATTTCATTACTTTATTCAGCTATAATTTCGTTAAAACTATATATTTATTCATGTTTATCTGAATTTTATATATACTTTGTGCAAGCATTACATGCTTATATATATATATATATATATATATATATATATATATATATATATAAAATACATCGTCACTTCTGTATAAAAAGGTAATATCCATCGTATCCATCGTCCGCTTAAAAAATACGCTATTTGCATACCAACATTTTGCTTGAATTTCAGTTGGCACCAGTACTAATATATTCACGGTATTTAATTGAAAAATCGGAAATATACGATATATATATATATATATATATATATATATATATATATATATATATATATTACATACGGTTTCTACTGAGAAATATTTTATTGGCGTGTACGGGCGGTTGTACACGATATCCCGTTGCCTCAGGACGATTTCTATTGGGAGTTTTGTGTTCGGATGATAGAATGCGATGTCCAGGTGTCTTTAGACGATTTCGACGGGGAATACTGTATTTAGTTGATAGAAAACGACATCCAGGTAGGAGGAAATCGACTTCTATGGGAAGATTCGTGTTGGGACGGTAGAATACGATTTCCAGCTGTTTTGTAACGACTTCTACGAGGAATTTCGTGTCGGACGGTAGAAGATGATGTTCAAGTATGATGGGACGACTTCCATAGGGACTTTCGTGTTTGGACGATAAAAGATGGTATTCACGTATGACGGGACGACTTCCATGGGGGAGCTTCATGTTGGGATGTTAAAATACGATGTCCAGATGTTTTGGAACGACTTCTACGAGGAGTATTTAAGAGACTTCTATGAAGATATTCGTATTCTATTATTCGAACATACACATCTAGTAAAAGTTGTCCCGGGATACCTGGACGTCGTATTCTATCTCCCCAACACAAAACTCTCTATAACAGTTGTCCCGAGACATGTCCTATCGTCTGAATATGATACTCTCCGTAAATGTCGTCTCGAAACACTGACATCTTTTTCTACTGCTCGAACTTGAAAGTACAATTTTTCCTATAGAAGTCGTATTTAATATGTATACATATATATATATATATATATATATATATATATATATACACTGATATACTGATACATAATTGTATGAGTTTTACAGTCTTTATCAAATAATATAATCATAATTATGTATATAGTCAGACTCTCCTTGTTTATGATCATCCTCGTAGAATCTGCAATATAGAAACACAACTATAATAAAAAGTAATAAAAATAAAAATAACAAATAGACTATTGTTACAAAAAATAATTTGACTGTCCCCACCAACACATTCACCGAACTTAGAAAAAAAGTAGGAAAAATAAAATTATAAATAATACACTTCCTGTGCTACCATATGAAAAAAGCTCATCCAAAAGAATTCAAAATAATAAAACAAAAAATAATATAGAAATTTACTTAAAAAAGTATAATAATTAAACTAATTATGTACATAGAATATTGATTTACAAAAATAATTGTTTGGTATTTTTGCGATAACTATAATTGTAAAATCGCTGTCCTTTTAAAACGGGGTTTTAAAATTTTTTTCTTTCTTTAATAATAACATTAAAGTCAACAACAACCTATATGTAATGGACTACGTTTTTGTTACAAGAAAAATTAGTATGCGATCTGTCCAAAAATTAGTGTACATGTATAAGTAAATATTTTTATTTTATAATCGATTTTTAAAAATGGATATAATTGTTATGTGAAACACACACACACACACACACACACACACACACACACACACACACACACACACACACACACACACATATATATAATATATAATCTGAAGAAAAACCTTTTGTACTTATATAATATATTTGTAGTGATAAATGGTTTGAATCCAACAAGTATCATTAGTATATAATCGATTAAAAATCCAACAAAAATAATGTTCCGGCTAGTCATTGGATCAGAGAATAGTAATATAGGTTCACGAATTCCAAATAATAATTGATGCCTACTCTCTGTCGCTAAGCCCTGTCATCGGTTGACCGATCGATGTATATACCGCAGTTAAAAGAAAGAACGACCCTCGCAGACATTCTCTTTCAAAATATAAATGCTGACATTTTCTGCACAAGGCGGAATTGTTATATAGGCTCGTCATTCAGCCAGGATTTTTCCGTTAATCCGTTCAGATGCAAATGCAATACCGAAGAGCAGGCGCGAGTACTTCGCATCAGCCTCCTTTCAGTTTTTATATTTATAATATATATATATATAGGCTTTGCTGTAAGCGCCAAGTATAGGAGGAGCATCGCTTCCTTGTCAACACAAGCTATACCGCTATATTATATATATATATATATATATATATATATATATATATATATATATATATATATCAGACATGATATAGAGGAGGCGAGTACTGTACTTGTACCAGGAAAATGCAACTATATCACTGTCGCGCAGCTATGAATATATATATAACATCACGGGTGAAGGTTGTGCGTAAGGATTTCAACTCTTGTGCGACTTATATATTTATTTTCTTGCGCTCTGTCTGGTGACCCGATTTTCCAGAACTGTGAGCGGACGAGTGAAGGTATAAGACAAGCATCAGACCGTGACTCTTTTCTCACGTGTCCCACCGACCGCCCGCGTAGCCACGGCGAATCCAGATGGACAATTATATGTAAGCGATATAGAGTTTATAATAGAAACCAGAAGGGTTGCGTGGATTTTTCAAACAGCACGCTTGTATTACGATTTTCTAAATGTAGGTTTAAGCTCAAAAAACTTTCTATCCATGAGCGTATATATTTATTTTAATTAAAATACGTCATTTCCGTATAAAAAAAGAAGGTGCTATCTCTGCGTCCGCTTCAAGAAGGTACTATTTCGATATATAATATATACATTGATATTTTTCTATTTTAAATTTAATACCGCGAATATAGTTAGTGGTGTCAACTGAAGTTGAAGAATAAAAATTGGTCTTCGAAATAGCACCTTCTTCAAACGGACGCTAAGATAGCATCTTTTTACATGGAAGCGACAAATAGTGTTTGGAAAAAACCAAAAATCAACGTTTTAATTTTTATAAGGTGTTGTAACAGGTTTTGGTTTTTTATATAGGTTACAACAAGTTATACAAAGAATTAATCTTCGATAAAAAATTTCATGTGTATATAGAACTCAATTATTTACATTCGATTGAGAAGAATGTCAAGCTGTATACGTAGACAAAGTAGGGTTTCGAAGGATATGAAACACTATTTTTGCTGAATTATGGGCTCTTGACTAAAAAATTTCAGGATAAAGGCCAAAAAATGGAAATAAATTGTCTAATATACTATCTAATTTGTACTAAAAAAACTTTTTTAGTACAATTTAGACAGTAATTTGACCATAGATCGAAAAATTTACTTATCAAAAATGTTTAACTATCGTTTAAAAAATAGTATGTCTTTAATAAAATTTGTCATTTATAAGAACTTTATTGTAGGAAATAGTATTTTTTTAAAAGAATAATTGTACTTTTTTAATTAGTATCAATATCTCTCATATAGTAAGTTTGTAAAAGAATCTAAAAAATTAACAAATTTCTAGGCAATTTTATAAGCAAACATGTGAAAATTTACCGTTGTCATTATAAAATTTATACAAATTGTGGAACTTTTTTAAATGTTTTAGTACTCTTTACAATGCATCATCAAATTAACAGATTATAGATATTGTAATTTTTCCTAGGAATTCTTTGTTTAATTAGTTTGACTAAAAAGTTATTCTTACCATTATTTCGAAATTTCATTCTCATAATTCATGTTCCAGAAGCTAAAATGTTGGTTTAAATATAAAAAATATGACCTTAGATTTAAAAATATTGGTGGATCGATGTCATTTAAAAAGACAGCTGGATTACATATATGTATCAGAAACATGCTGAGATTGGACACATCATGTAATTATGCTTTGCTTATAGTTGACATTGTTTTCAAAACAATATCATAATAATTTACTTGTTTTATATATGAAATTTTCAATCCAATAAATAATTTTGCACAATTTGTTGAAATTTATAAAAGGTTTAAAAACCAGTTAAGAAATAAAAAGGTATAGATTTTTAAAACATTATTTTAAGCCAATATTAATGTGCCATTGATAAAAATTTTTTTGAACTTTCAAATTAGAACTTTTAAGTTTAAAAATTGAAATAAATGGAAGATTATGAGACAAATAATAACTTCTATAAATAAATAAATAAAAAAATAATAAAATTTGTCATTTATATTGTTTACATTTGACATATATGACATTTGAACATTTAAAACATTTTTGTGTTTTGCAAAATCAATCTGATTTCTGGAGAAAGATATTAATAATTTTAATTGTCAGAAATAAACTAATTTCTACGGAATTTTAATCAATGAAATTGTTCATAATACTTAATCTATAATTTTTTGGTAGTCCGTCAGAAATATATGTGTTCAAATCAAAATACCTGGAAAATATTTTCTTAAACTCAATCCTGTTCCTGAAAAAGAGCAAAACTCATGACTCCTTTGACTAAATGGAATTGCGCGTCAATAGCTATATTCTTTACATTTAATGAAAAAATAATAGACTACTCAGATAGAAAAAGCACAATACTTCCAAGGCGATGGACGGTAGCGGAAATTCTCTGCGAACTGTCAAAAACGTACCCAGCAATCGAGACGATGAAGCATGCATGACAAAAAGGGTGTTTGAGTTAATACTTCGTGATAATTTAGACTTCAATACACCTAACATATACAATATATAGTATTATTAGATACTATAATGTACTGTTTCAAAAGTAAAAGTTCTATATCTTTCTAGCGCGACTTAATATTTTACAGTATTTTAGAGTATTGCTGTACCGTTCTTCAAATTTCTCATGGCATCTTCGTATTTGAAAAAGAATAGACTTTATTATGCGGTATCCTTTCTACACGTGGAGAAACAGGGGCGCAACCTAATTTTTACATACTGGAAAAAAACATTTCGTTTATAATCTAAAAATTTGACGAAACTTTTAGATTTTCCACAAAACTTGAAAAGCCAGTGGAGATTTCTTTATCTTACTCAAATACATTAACGTGCATAAACCAAGGAACACACTATATGCAACTGTGCTTGTTAGTTCTAATAGAAATCTTTAACAATGCCGAAAACATATACATAGTATACGTATCAAATATTATGTACTCCAATTCCTGTAAGAACTTCTAATATATAAATATATTATATCCAAATATACAATAAGAATACTAATAATAAACTTTTTGATTCTGAATCTCGCAACACCTTATTTAAACAACTTTCTTTATTTTTTTTATAACTTTAACTTCGGTCTATATATTATGATAGATGCTAAAGCACGTAACAATTTTACAGCAATATTTTTTTGGTCATTATCATATATCATTCTGGAATTCTTGAAATTAAAAATCTCTCATTATTTTAAATATTTTTAATCAATATATATATAATTGTATCTAAATACATAAGAAACAATGCTTTTAAAAAATTTACTAGAATTTTTACTTTTATTTTTACTTTTATAATTTATATTATAGAGAAAGCTTATAGATTTGATAAAAGAAATGTTCGATGTTAAACTAGCCTCATATTCTCTTACAAATGTACTATTAAAAATCTCCTCAGAAAAATATTTGTAAAATTTGTTTTCGTGAATCTAGTAAAGAGCAGAATTACTATATAATGTTGCATTTTGATGAAAAGTTAGGTATGAAAGAAAGTGAAGAAACATCTGGAGTAATATCTTAAAGCATATAAGAGCACTAATACGTTCTTAACAGAAGGATTACTATTCTATGTACTTGCGAAGTGTTCGCTTCCCCTTACAACGATATTTTGGAATCTCAAACCTAATTTCTGAATTCAATCTTATGTGTATATATATATATATATATATATATATATATATATATATATATATATATATACTAGCATCCCCCCATCTCGGCTTCGCCCGAGATAAAAATTTAACCGATTTCTTAAACAGTTCAATAATATCTAAGTAAAAATACTCTATATATAAAAATCTATATTACTATAAATAATGTACCGTAATTTATCTATCGTCGCGTCTGTATAAACAGCTGTTTTACGCCGACCATTTTATACAATATATATATATATATATATATATATATATATATATATATATATATATACATATATATATATATATATACATACATACATACATATATATGCATATTGCATGCGGTTTCTATGAGAAAAATTGTACTTTCGAGTTCGAGCAACAGAAAAAGATGTCCAAGTGTCTCAAAACGACGTTTACGGAGAGTATCATATTCAGATGATAGGACATGTCTCGGGACGACTGCTATAGAGAGTTTTGTATTGAGGAGGTAGAATACAATGTCCAGGGATCCCGGGACGACTATTACTGGGAGTGTGCGTGTTCGAATGATAGAATACGATTCTCTTCATAGAAGTCGTCCCGTCATACATGGACATCGTATCACTACAAATAGAAGAAAATTAAAAAAAAATGCCTTTACTCTTGTGTTGGATTGAAATTTGGATATTATGAGGTTCAATAAAATTTTTTTATTTGAAATAAATTTATAAGTCAAACTATAATTTATATATTAGATGTTTTTCGTTGCTTCAAAATTGAATTCATATTATTAATAAAAAAGAGTGAACGTCATATCTTCAATGTCATATTACATATATCAGTGCAAAATTTTATTTCTATTTAAACTTGGATAATTTAGAAAGTATTGATTGCCTCATTCATCCGAACAAATTTTTAAAGATAAAAGTCTAGTTAGGGTCTGTTAAATTTAAATACACATTAAGTAATTGAGCCACAATCTCAAATTCATAAGAATAAATTTAAACGTAGAAGCGCATTTTGATACGCTGTAAGCAACTAAAGTAGAAGTACAGACACTATGAACAGAAGAGTGATTGGCACGCATTATTTGAACATGTTTTCGTGTCTTCGCTTCATTTTTAACAAAAAAAAAAAACTTAAACTTTCCAGTTGACTAATTCACGACATAATACATCTGTCGTATGTTAGTACTTATTACTAATGAGATTACAAATTCATCAAAATTCATCTACGCACATTTTTTTAATAGTATTGTAACTGTACTTCTTAAAAGGAATATTAAATTATTCTAAAAATTTTAAAAACTTATTCGAAATCTTAGCAAAGAACCGTTGCCTTTTTAAATTATGATCTATTAATTTCATTGAACTTGTTCAAGAGAATTCAGGCGCTCGACTAAATAAAAAGTATAGAAAGCACAGTATATGTAGCAAAACACTTTATTTGAATAAATTTGTAAAAAATTTCACTAGCTGATCAGGAGCGCGATTGAACCGTGCTAAAACCCCCACCTATCTCCTTTCACGCTTGAAAAATGAAAAGAGCAAGGCGCCTTCTGCTAAAGAATCTCTTGATTGCAAGTTTCCTCGCGCCAGCTCACTGTAAACGTAATTGGAATCGCTCGACCAAAAAATAGCAATAACAGTGCCCTAGAAGATGAGGGTCGGGGAAGTGTACTCGTAAGAAGAGGATATAGCTTTTAGCAGAGAGAAGAAAGGGAGTGGGAAGGGGTGGGTGGCAGGAAGACTAAAAAGAGAAACTTTACCTGAGGCTTTTAGTAGGAAAGTTGCCGCTGCAAGAGCGACGATCGCCGGGAGCGTCATTGCCAAGCGTCGCGACATCAACAAATTCGATGACGGCGACGGCAGCGGCGTCTGCTGCAGCTGCAGCGGCAGCGATCGAGTACTCGGCACACTTTGCCGATCTTGCGGTATTGCCCGTCCCTCTCATCTGTCTTCTACGATCCCAGCGTCCCCAGGCTTTTCTTCAGACGAATTTCGTCATTTTTCGCAAACCGATCGAACCTTTCTCCTTCACCTATCAGAAAAAATTGCGCACTTTTATCAGTGTGTCACTTATTTGCGCGAGTCCTTGAAATAGCAACGAGCCGTCTGGTCGTTAATGCATGTATTCACAGCCTGATGCAACGAGAACATAATTATATATCTGCGTACATCCTTGATATATTTACACAAAGATCCTCGGTGTATTCACTTATATATGATAAAAGAATGATAAGGCTCCCGACGGTCAGCTTTAATTGGGAGCAAAAAACGCATTTACTGTTAGCCATCGATTTTATATGGAAAACCAGATCCGATATACTTAAACTCGAAGCGCGCACGAGCGGGAGGTCAAAGTCCCCCACGGGAGCGCAGGTGCGAGCCGATGTGCAGTAGTAACGTCCGTGCGGGTCTGACAGACTGCCTGCACCTTCACCGTCCGTTACTATTCTATACGTACTTCCGAATTTACGCCGCGACTCGCTCGAGTACTGGCATTTTTCAAAGTCGGCGCTAATAATATCGCACTGTAGCAGACACGGGTGTTTCTTCCGACGTCGACAGCCGCGGCAGCGTGATTTTCTCCTCTGACTTTTTTATTCCCACCGCGCCGCGCCGCCGCGAAAGCGCACCAGGCCGATTTCTCCTCGTGACTGCACCACCGCGTTCGACACCGCACTCGCGAGCCGTCTCGTTCGATATTTATGCGCGCGTGTATCGACTGTATGCACGTATGCACGTATGTATGTATTTATTTATGTATGTATGTATAAAATACTCGACGGTCCTATTTATTTATTTATTGTCTTCATTTACTGCTTCCAAAAGTTCCGAATGCACCTGTGCCCGATGACCAATAAATAAGAGTAAAGAGAGAGAGAGAGAGAGAGAGCGATCGCTCGCGTCTACGTGAAAGTACATACGACGACGAGCGTAGACTGATCGCGATTACCTTTCTTGGGCTGGAGGCCCGATTCTATCGCTGGAAGCGCCATCTCTCGCGTAGCGACATTTGTTGAAGGCAAGGGAAAGACAGTGGAAAGGGGGGGGATGCAGGGGGAACCAGAAAATGCGGAATAGGAAGGTACCATTACAGTATAAGATTGATACCTCACCATCATCAGATAGATGAAACGATTTAAGTGGCTGGCGGACGCGCTCACTTTCGTACTTCTGCTAGACTATGGCTTAAACGCATATAGTCGAATAAAGTATTTGCCACTAAACTGAATAGCCTCTAATAATAAACGTACAATAATAAAATAATAACAAGAATTTCTTGAAAATATTATTCTTCAAAAAGTTTTAAAAGAAGTTTTAGAAAATTAATGGAAGATTGAATAATGCCCGCAACATAGTAATTGAACAAGTGTTTACAATTTTTTTAAATTTTTTGTAAATTTATTTAATTTTTTAATATTGATATGCGTTAAATATATTAAATTAAGTAGAAATGATTTATTTTTCAATACCAAAACAACTACTTCTGTAATCTTTTTTTGCAATTTATTTAACTTTATTTAATTTTATTTACTTTATTCCACAAGGGGTACATCTTCAACAATATATTAACATAAAAATTTAAATAAAAACAATAATAATAATAAAAAATAATAAAAAAAAAATTATAAGAATATGCCCTGTCCTGACTATAACTGAACAATTAAATCACTAAATCGATCAGCTTGCAAATTCGTGGAAATTTTTTTAATATAAAATATACGAATGCTAAGCTAAATATATTAAGTTGACTAAACATGTTAAGAGTATTTTTAATTCTTAAATGTTGAAATAATAACAATCAAATGGAAAAAATTAAAAATATATTGGAGTCACGACCGAGAAAGTTATACATAATAAAAAACAAAATATAATGAGTAGTTATTTCTTATACGGAATATCCAATATTTAGAATTTTTTGAGCTTACTACAACGTGTGAATACGTGAGTGAAGTTTGGATGCGAGATACTATATTATTAGGAGGCGAATTTAGTTTCGAACCTTCGTGTTTAGATGGCGATATAAGTAGTACGAAAAGTCAGATATGTCGGATCTATGACTTATTTTTTAGTCTTCGAATTTACCAATAAAATTCAGTTAACAAGTGCCATAATTTGTGTATATATTATAATTTTTTGATCAGTGAAAAATAAATCGTGAAAAATCGTTTTTTCGACATGTCCTTTTGCATTATTTAGATTTGAAAAAAGTGTAGTAGAAACTTATCGATTGCTTCACGAGTGGTTTCAGCCATTTAGAAGTGGAGATACTGATGTTAATGACAAATAACGTTCTGGACAACCGAAAAAGTTTGAGGACAGTGAATTGTAAGCAATATTGGTCGAAAAACTCAGTTAAAACGCAGAAAGAACTCGCTAATAACTTAGGAGTCTATGGCAGAGCTGTTGGAAAACGTTTACATTCGATGGGAAAGATTCATAAAAAAGGAAAAGGCCGACAGTCCTAAGTGCAAAAAGTCATGGCTGAACCCAGGCCAATCGCCCACATCGACACCAAAAAGGAACTACCATCGGAACACCATCCGCGGCCAAAATGTATTGCTGTGCATTTGGTGCAACAAGAGGGTCAAAACCGGCACTGCCGAAGTATACAAATGCCAACTGAATGATTTGCAGCAGAAATTGATTGAACATAGATCAGCAATCGTGAATAATAGGGGCAAAGTCATTCTCTTGCATGACAACGCTCGGCCACATGTTGAGAAAGCCGTAAAAAACACCCTGTTCTGATTACTACCTATTCAGATCGATGCAGCACGATCTCGTTGATAGAAGTACGAGAATTTGTGAATGATTGGATCGCCTCGAAATCGCCATCGTCCTTTCACCACGGTATTGCCATATTGCCAGAAAGATGGAAAAAAGAAGTAGAAAATGACGACAAATATTTTGATTAAGCTAACGTTTATCCATTTTCCATCATAATGTCTTTTTTCCTTTAAAAAAGGTCGGAAACTAAGTTCGCTTCCTAATAAAATAACTAACTTCTTTCATTTCGACGTCACCCGAGATATTAATGAGGTCCAATAATGAAATGTTGAATTAATTATATTTTATCATTTTAATTTATAGCATACATTTAATGATGTTTTTGTAGAACGAAATTAAAAATTCATGTTACTATTTGTAAGCTGTTTTATTCTAATATTTTTTTATATTTAATATTATATTTTTATTTTTCTAAATAATGCATAAATAAATAGATTTGTCTATATGAGAAACCTCGAAATTCTACACCTATATATCATAAATATATAATAATTATCCTTGTTATTGATAGCTAGTTCAAACATATAAGAATTCAAGAAATTTATTAAAAAGAATCTCTTTTTTGATAGCTCGAATAATAAACTATATTCTTAAAAATCATATAGAAGTAAAAATTTCCGATTTAAAGGCAAATAAAAAGCAAAAGAGAGAGAAAGAGAGAGAGAGAGAGAGAGAGCGAGAGAGTTGTAACCGCAATAATTAAACTAGTCTTGAATAAAATTTGGTATTTTACTCTGTAATCTACATAACATCATTTTCCCTTACACCTTATTGCCAAAGCGCACTAAAACTGCTTTCTGGTATTAATTAAATCATAATCAAAAAATACATTTCAAAGTAATTTAGAGATTTGATATCTCCAGAACAATCACTCTCACCTAAAAACTTTTGTTGAAAAAATGTTTTGAAATGTTGTGCATTTTCCAAGATAAATTTGAGAAAGCATCATTTTTATGCTTAACATACAAATTTTTAACAAATCTGCTATGAATACTTTCCTAAATTTTTTTCCACTGTTTCTATAGATTTCTTCGTTTATATTTAATCTTTTTTATATCTAGAGGAACAGATAGATAGATTATATTTAATTATGAGTTTCACATACTATATGCACAAAACCGTAACAAGAACAGGGATGAATGTATACTATATTTACAAATATAGTATTTAATTATTAAAAAATCAATTGGATATAAGAACCTTCAAAACGTGTATATAAATCATTTTTTCATAATACGTAGAAAAATACTGAGTGAATTTTCGTAAATGGTTAAATCACCTTGGATAATAGAATAGCCTTTTTTAAAATAATTAAATGAAATAAATTTTAAACAATAAAAAACCATTGAAATAAACAAAGTAGCCAACATAATTTTTTTAAGCGGAAAAAGTTGTTTAAGACATAAAAAACTCCTATTTATTACGCACTGGATTTTATACACTGAAATAATGCGGTGAAAAAAAAAAAAAAATATATATATATATATATATATATATATATGTATATATATCAAAAACCTTATTTATAAATAATAAGTACAATTCCGACGGCGAGAGAACCTAATCAATAATTATTAACTTACAAATTAACGGCTAACTAATTTTTCGACAAATTCAGTTATGCAAAAAAAATCGATTAACTAATAATTCGAGTTTTGACGTTATATACTAGATAACTAGATAAATAGTTGCTATCCTAGAGATGCTGTTGAGATCATTGTGTCAACTTCCTACGACCATCTCGAACAGGTATTTACGTTGTCCATTAAGATTACTACGATTCTCGGTTTCAATTATGTTGTATACGTATACCATTTTTATGAGATCTGGAGTTCATTTAAGTTCTCCTTGTGTCATTTGTCCCAAAAATCTCGTCTCGCCTTGGAGATGAAATTATACGTAGACAATCAATTATTTGGAAACAATTTTTCAGACAAGGTATTGAATGGACGCCTGATTAATAAATGGGCGTGCGTGATCGTCATGGAGTCATTCGGATCAGCAGACAACGTGTATAGTGGTCTCCAATTTAAGATAGTCTCAATTTCAATGAAAAAAGTGTTGATTTATTCATATGTAAGTAAGTGATTTTTAAATTTTAATTTTAAGTGATGTTTAAGACTTTTGAGTGCTTCCTAAAGACCTCTAAAGTGCACAGATAAAGGCGGATTAAAATGCCATTGAATACGTTTGGTCCAAGCATAGTTTTGAATCGAGATTCTATGACCTGGAGCTTTAAACAGTTCATGAATTTCGTAGATTTCTTATCGCCTCCTCCACAAGAAGTTCATACCATGGTCTAAATAGACATGCTCTGGTACTCCGCGGCGACTAATAAATCTAGAACAGCACGATAGAAAACCTTCGGTGGAGAGATCGGGTCGAGTTCGATGCGAACAGCCTTTGATACCATGCAAACAAAAATACATAACTACGTTTTGAGAGTCGATTTGTTTGGAAATTTATTCTCCTTGATAAGTATGGATGCGAAAAAATCATGCTCAATATATGAAAATGCAGGTGATTCATTTACATGAGCTTTCGACAAATCTGCCATTTCTGCATGTATCGTTTTAGGTTTCTGATGGATGCAATCAATACAATGACTTTTCGTACTTTCAAATACTCTTCGTAACTGATTCTTTTCATTGATTATCCAGGAATTTTGGCAGATTGCACCGAGTGTCAATTGAATCCCGCTATGTAACTTATCTAAATGAATTTTATGAATTATTATGTACATGAAGGATGCTTGCTTTACAAGCATTTTTCAAACGACCTCCAACTCGGATTATGCCTTTCTCATCAATAAATAGATGCATCTGATCGAAAAAAGTTCCTTTTCGAAAGACCTTACTGTTCGTGTTTGCAGATGATTAATTGATGTTCTGTCGTTTAAGTTCTTTGGCAATCCTTTCACGCTGAATCATCGCAACAATTCGAGATTCCACCCTCATTAACTCTTCCTCTGATAATCGACTATCACGATCAGAAGAATCTCTTAATCACAGAATAGAAGCCACTATTCTTACAAAGCGTTTAAATTTCATAAATCGCGAATAAATATTATTACACAATCCTGTGTTGAGCGATCCTGAGTCCTTTATTTTGTGTTAACAGCACAAGTTTGTTTTGGCAAGTTCAAGGAATCTACTAATCTTTCTGTAACCAAATTCACATTTGAGCATGAATCTAAAAAGGTTCAACCAATAACGATGTGTTTCTAATTTAGGCACTACAACTATAGCTGTCGTCATCAATCATATTTGTAAATAATCAATTATTAGGTATTTTTATTCACAGGCGCTATGTAAAAGAAATCGTGAAATAGTTTAAAAAAATAATAAACGTATAGAATTAAACCCTCCACCAGGAGTTGACACCTTGTCGCGTGCCTCTTGTAGGCCGGTGTGGAGGCTCGTCTGGAGATCCGAGCGGCAATGGTCTGGGAGAGTGCGGCCCTGCCCTATGGCGGGCTGGGTGGTGAAAAGGTGCTGATGCAGCAGACTCTTTCTCGGGCGCCAGAGTAACCACTCCTGCGGGATCCTTGAATAAGGAACCCGCGTAGGTCTTTCTCGCAAGGGCAACTCCTCATTGCGTTCGGAAGGAGGCGCAATGGGTATTATATCCAACCCCCAAACCCAAGGTGAGAGCCATCGTGCTGAAGGGTACCGACTTGGCCGCTGGGGTAGTTAAGGTCGCAAACAATGCGTCGGGAACACCGGGCGACCTTTCCGAGTATTCAGCCTTACCGGGACATGCGGGGCTCTGTGTCGGTGGACTTTTATTTCCTTAGCTACTCGTGGGATTCTTATGGATAAAGTACCTAAGAATAGTGAAGGCGAGGCTCGGGAGGATGCAACGCCTCCGAGGACCTCAGTAGGGGCTACTGGCCAAGTGGGCAAGGAGGACGCAGCTCCAGGTAACAAGCCTGGGATGGTTGTGACCTCTGAAACACTAACCAGTGTAGAGGGAGGCAGTACTGCCCCCAAGAAAAAGAGGCTGTGTGGCTCGACCAGGAGGAAGTTGGCCCGGTAGCAAAATGCTAGCGGGACCGGCACCTCTGGGCCTACCACGCAGATTAAGATAGGGATGAAGAGGCGACAGGGATCTGATAAGACTCCGCCGCCCTCGACATCCGCTATTGCTAAAAAGCAAAAGGGGGGAGTGGCGGCGGTGTCAATAAAGGAACCCTGACACCCCAGGGAGGGAGGCTTGCGGATGCAGGAATTATTACGACTGCCCAAAGGTCAAATCCCCTTACATGTGTCGTGGTGCATGAAGGATACCCGGAGGCAACCATCACCTCGGAAATGTTTTCGCAATTCCGAGGGGCGGTGTCGAAGGTAGTATAGTGCACCACCTGACACATGGCCCTAATTTGATGCCTCCTTCTGCAAGGGAGGGGCCATCATACTGGTGGCCAACAACCCGGAGGCGAAGGAGTGGCTAGCCGCTGGACTGGTTGCTCTGGACTTACCCTGGAGTGGGGCCAATCTGAAAATGGGGGGTGTAGAGCTCCTACAGGCTAGAGATAAGGCGGTGACGTGGATACCGGGCTCCCCCGGAGAACCCGTCCACCGTCTTGGAAAGGCTGGAGGGGAATAATGCATCTCTCAGGCGTAAAACAAGCCTATGGAGTGTCATCAACACCAAGGACGGCGAGGAAGGAAGTGCTGACGGAGGAGATATACATCTCCTCGTATTGACCATGCCGGAATCGCACGCCAGGTTGTTGGCGGCCTTAGATTACACCCTGGTACCTCCTGGGCAGGATCGCCTTTAAGGTGAGCCGGCGGGAGGAACGGCTGCCTGTCGAGAATGTTGAGAGCGGGAGCACGATGGAACAATAAATGGCTCCACGGGCATCTCATTCCTCCAGATTAACTTGCACCACTGCAAAGACGCCTCGGCCGTTATGCTGAGGAGTTTGGCGGGGGTGCAGACATGCATATCGCTAATTCAAGAACCTTGGATAGTGAAAGGTGCGATCAAGGGTCTAGGGTTAAGGGCCACTTGCATTAGTGACTCAAAGACACTAAGGCTGAGAGCGTGCATTATTGTTAAAGGACTAAATGTGGTGCCGATGCTCGGTCTTTGTACTGGGGACCTAGCGGTAGCCTCAGCGGAGGTAGTAGGGATGGAGTGAATTGTTGGCGCATCTGCCTACCTACCGTATGATAACAAAGACAACCCCACTGGGGAGGTTCGGAGACTAGTGGATTACTGTAGAATCAACAGTCTTCCAATAGTCCTTGGATGTGCTGCAAACTCGCACCACAGAGTGTGAGGTAGCACTAAGATGAACCCAAGAGGTGTTAAACTACTGGAGTATCTTGCGGGTACAGACCTCGAGATACTCAATGTAGGCGACACCCCAACGTTCGGAAACAGGCTACGAGAGCAGGTAATAGATATAACTATCTGCTCAACTGGGATAGCTAATAAGATCCACAGATGGAGAGTGGATAAAGTGGAGACACTGTCGGACCACTCTCTGATAACATACTTACTGGGGACACCCAATGAAGAAGAGCCAGCCTGGCTGCGTGATTCTAAGCGCACAGACTGGCAGGGCTACAGAAGGTCCGTCGAAACTGCTTTTAAGGACTTAACTGTAGAGATTAGGGACAAGCCAACGCTAGAGAATGTCGCGAAGTCCTTTAATGACGCCATCAAACAAGCCTTTGAGGAAAATTGTCGCCCCAAACGGGCGTGACCCAGGGGAGAGGTTCGATGGGGGAATAAGGAACTGGACCAGCTGAAAGAGAAGACTATGGTCCTCCGGAAGATAGCCAGGAGAAAAGGTAGTGATTCTAATTGGACTGCATACAGAGCGTCCAGGGACAACTACAGAAATGCAGTAAGGTCAGCCAGAGAGCCAAGCTGGAGAAACTACTGTGAAAGCATCTGTGAGGGTAAGGAAGCAGCTAGGTTGAACAGAGTCTTGTCGAAGGACCCTGGCGCGGTCCTGGGCACGCTGAAGAGACCCGATGGCAGTTATAAACTATCGGATGAAGAGACTTTGGAATACCTTATCCAAATCCACTTCCTAACTTCAGTAGAAATACTGAACACGATGACGATACAGTCACAGGAAATGATCACTGGAAAGGTTACGCTAAACTGGGAGCTAACCGAATGGTAGCAAACTAGATTGTTACATCGGACAGGGTCAGATAGGCCGTAGATTCATTTGGCACATTTAAATCACCGGGACCGGATGGAGTCTACCCGGCCTTCCTACTAAATGTCGGGGACTGTATAGTTGGCTCGGTGACAAGAATGGCGCGGGCAAGTATCACTCTGGGTCATATCCCAGCAAGATGGCTAGGGACCAGGGTGGTATTTATACCTAAAGCAGGCAAATGTTGTTATACATCCCCGAAGGATTTTAGACCCATCAGCCTGACATTTTTTATTCTCAAGATTATCGAAAGGATGATTGATAGATTCATCAGAGACGACGCTTTGAGAAGAAATCAACTCCATAAGGAGCAACATGCATACTGCACCGGAAGATCCATGGAAACGGCTCTATACAGAACCGTATCTGTAATGCGATCTCAGGTGGAGGCTAAAGGGTTTGCCGTAGGCGTCCTTATGGACATCGAAAGAGCCTTTAATCACACGTCACGTAAGGTTATCAAGGAGGCCTTAAATAGGCATGAGATTCCTCCGTGCATCACAAAATGGATTGACCACATGTTGGGAAATCGCATGTTGGAAGCAAGCAAAGGGAACACGACCCTACGAGGGGGAAAAGGGTCAGGGTGCCCACAGGGGGGCGTCCTGTCCCCGCTACTATGGTGCCTCGTGATGGATGAGCTCCTAAATAAGCTGAACAACATTGGCTGTCTAGCAGTTGGTTATGCTGACGACATAATGCTAATTACCCGAGGGCCCTTTTTAGATCCCCTTATGGGAGTACTACAGGGTGCCCTTGAAGTGGTCGACGGATGGTGCAGACGGACCGGTCTCTCGGTTAACCCAGGGCAGTCTGAGGTCATAGTCTGTACCAGGAGATATAAATGGAATAAGAGTTGTGGCTTGACTCTTGGAGGGTATTCTCTGATCTTTAAGAAGCAAGTGAAATACCTAGGTGTGACCATTGATAGCAAACTATTATGGAATAAACACCTAGAGTGTGTATCTGGCAAACTGATGGTCTGTCTGTGGCAGGTTAGGAGAGCCATAGGCAGGACGTGGGGCCTCAAGCCAGGTATCATGAAATGGATATACGAGGTTGTCCTGAATCCCAGACTAACCTACGGGGCCCTGGTCTGGCCAGAAAGGACGGCCTTGGTGACTGCCAGAAACTCACTCGAAAGACTGAGAAGCATGGTGGTGAGGAACATCTCCGGAGCGATTAGATCTACACCTACTGCTGCACTGGGCATGCTCCTCGATATAGAGCCATTGAAACTGACCCTGGCGAGAGCGGCTGCAAAAGTCCTCCACAGAGTCAAAAGATCGCTCAAAGAGGTAAGCAGAGAGGGGCCATTACGGCTCCCCCGGGGACTGGACGAAAAGGTGACTTTACGAATGAACATTGACGCCACGAACAGGAGCTTCCTCTTTAACAAAAAATATAGGGTCAGTATCCCGTCCAGAAAGGAAAGGGAGAATGGGCTGGTAAGCATCCCCAACATTAAAGAGCTGTGGTATACAGATGGCTTTAAATCTGAAAGGGATGCAGGTGCAGGAGTGTACCAAAGAAGTAACGGAAAGGGCTCAAGTTTCCCTTTGAGGAAGTACCCTACCATGTTTCAAGCTGAGCTAGTGGCAATCCTGCGGGGAGCTGAGATGGCTGCGGAAGCGGCCCTTGACACCCACATTTGCCTCTGCTCAGACAGTAAAGGCGGACTGCAAGCTCTAAGCAGCTACACTACTAGATCCAATCTGGTAGGGGACTGTTACGAGGCCCTCAATAGACTGGCAAATAAGCCAACGGTCACGCTACTATGGGTACCGCGCCATTATGGAATTAAAGGGAACATGGTGATAGATGACCTTGCCAAAATAGGAGCTAGAACTCGCTATAGCAACCCTGAGCCGGCTGTAGGACTCTGTAACACTCTCATCAAGGGGGAGATAGGGAGATGGATAACGGAAGAAAACAGCCGACTATGGGGGACAAATGAAGAGTGCAGGCAGGTTAAAGCCTTCACCTCCACAAATAATATAAAGGACTGGACCAGGGTAATCCTTGGCCTCAGTAGAAGAAGGGCAAAATTGCTCATCGAGATCCTCACAGGTCATGGTAAGATTAACGCTCACATGTGCAGAATGGGTCTCGTGAGAGACGCCTTCTGCCGCTTTTGCTACACAGAGGATGAAACCCCCGAACATCTTCTGTGCCACTGTCCAAATATATTTGAGAAAAGGCGGCGACATTTGGGGGCTGCCTAGTTGGAGATTGAGGACATTAAATCCAGTATGTCGATCGGAATAATTTCATTCTGGGAGACCTGCCGTTTATAGCGGCTGCTGGTCAAGGGAGGGACGCAAAGGGTTTTCCCATGCGTACGGAGGCCGGGAAGGCCCAACTCCTTAAAATAAAATAAAATAAAATAAAAGAGAATTAAAAGTTCAAAATTTTTTCAATATTCAATTAAATTTTTATGTATAAAGAACTTTAATATGTCTAAATATTTATACATGATGTGTTCAATACATTGTTTTGATATGTTTAAAGTCTTAGGCATCGCGATCAACTTTCCTTTATGTTCATTTCAAATTATTTTATGGGCTTTGATTACTATTATAATATATTATAATAATTATAATATATTATTATATTAATATAATTATTATTATAACATTATTATTAATTATATTATAAGTTATCTTGTTATTAATTATTATTGTAACAATAATAACAAGTAAATTCTGTTATTATGATTAATATAAAAAGAAATTAACGACAAAGAATTATTCACCTATCCAATTTACATCTTATTCAGTGATGTTTCATTGTAACAATCATAAAAAATTGCTGTTAAATCATATGATTAAATGTGATTATTTACTGTTAAATAATATATTCGCAGTAAAAAAATGTGGAAAATGGATTCAGACATGTTTGTATATTCATGTTAAGTAATATCGAATACGAGTGATTTTTGTGCATTGTGTTAATAATATCTATAGCAAATTGTTAAGTGTAATAAACGTGTGAGCTGCAGGCAACTGCACTTGCTGTTTGTGCAGAGAACTGCCTCATACAGAATGGTAGGTTCATCGGCTTCTGACAACAGGAGCCATGACAGCCAAGAATTATTAAGTACCTTTCAACCCACTGTTCAAAAAACGTACGCTAATGTCACATCACTGCCGAAAAAAGAAGATGCAATTATAATCGAATCTATAGAAGGTCTATCAAACGACGACTATCTGGATGGATTAGAAGAAATACTGAAAGTGAAAGACATAAGATATTTATCGAAAATTTCTGATAAACGTGTATGTGCATTTCTATCGTCTAAATCACTGGTTAAAAAATTAGCCGGTCAAACAGTAAACGTCAAGGATCATTCTTTATTGATAAGACCTCTAATAGGCCGACACAAACGAGTAGTAATCTCTAATGTCTCTCCAACTATTTCACATGAACACATATTAGTCTCTTTAAGAAACAAAGGAATAAGAATTGTTTCGCAAATGAGCTATATTAGAGCAGGCTTGAATAAGCCCGACCGATCGCATATTCTCTCTTTTCGTAGACAAGTTTATATTCAAGAAGAAGATTTGAGTCGATTACCTAAATGTTTAAAAATTACATATGATGATACAAATTATTGGATTTATTTAAGTGTAGAATAAACTAATTGCATCCTTTGTAAACAAACGGGGCATATAGTAAAACTGTGAGTATAGTAAAACAAAGTGAGCATTTGACAGTAGACAAACAACCAAATAACGATACATTCAACATTCCTGATCAAAACTTTCCAAAATTAAATTATATAGACGATCAAAACAAAGGCGCGAAGAGACATTTATCGTCTATTAACTCAGGGAAACCAGCTACAGAAATAAATGTGAAAACTAATACGAATACAGACATAGAAGTCTCTACCATTGATTTTGGTTCGCAACAATCAGCATCAAAACAAAATATAGATTTTGAAGTACCTAAACCAATACTTAAGAAAGCACGAATTTATAAAGAAAAATTAGTTAGTCCGATAATAAACGACTTGAGTGACTCTCTCACGTCGGTAAAAATCACAATCGAAAATGCACCAGAATCATACGCATTAAACTACGAGCAATTTAAAAACTTCTTAGATGAAAGCGAAGGTCAAACTAACGTAACTAACTTAGCTCTAAATTTCACTAATAATATAGAAGATTTAGTAGAAATGCTAAACGTAACTTGTTCCCTAATTGAAGAAAGAAATTTAAAGGCTAGATGTCAAAAATTAAAGAAAAAACTCATAAAACAAAGTACAAATGCGAACAGCCACTCGGGCCATGAATCGGACTCTTCGTCTCAATCGGGTGATACATCGCAAACAAGATAAAAAATGTCACAACAATCTTCGAATACAGCTTAAAAATTCTTAAAGTGTTATTTTGGAACTCTCGAAGCATAATAAACAAAAGAGAAGAACTAGCGAACATCCTCGAAAATCTAGATATTTTTGCCTGTGTCACTTTATTAAAAGGCCTGAAAAAAGACCTCCGTCCTATTACATTAACGTCCTGGTTTTGCAAAATTTTCGAATCTATGATTTAGTATAAGCTGCAGTGGTGGATAGAAAAATATAATTTTCTGCCTGTAAGCCAAACTGGATTCCCTAATGGCCAATCGACTGTAGATAACTTGATAAATTTAAATTTAAAAATAGAACAATCATTTTCCAAAAAGAAAGATATACTTGCAGCTTTTCTAGGCATATCTAGTGCATTCGACAATGTAAATATTGATATATTACTACAAAAACTTGCTTCTATTAATTGTTCTTATAATTTAATAAAGTTTATTAAATTCATAACCTCAAAAAGAATTATATACGCAGAAAGAACAGTGAGTGAGCCTAGATTTAAATATAAGGGTGTTCCTCAAGGACGAGTTCTAAGCCCTCTCCTTTATAATATATAAGCTAGCAAAATTACTGAAAATCTTCCAAAAAGCGTAACAGTTTCTCAATTTGCTGATGATATAGCAATCTTCTGTGAAAGAGGCCCTATAAAAACCCGTAAAAAATTATTAGAAAAAGCCGCTACAAAAATTTGTAACAACTTTCACGACTTACGTTTGTCTCTCTCTCTCTCTCTCTCTCTCTCTCTCTCTCTCTCTCTCTCTCTCTACGAATAAAACTGTTTTTATACATTTTAATAAAAAAAGGATCAGACCTGGTCAAACCTCCATTAAGATAAAAGATACTATAATTAAGTCAAGCGAAACAGTACGTTTTCTTGGAATAGCGTTGGACTACGCACTAACTTAGCCGATATAGACTACATTCAGAAAAAAATATCAAAAGCAATTAACTTGATTAAATATCTTAGAGGAACATGGTGGGGTGCAACACCAAAAACATTAATTACTTTGTACAATAGTTACATTCGATCTCTAATTGAATATGGCTTATTTATATATTTTCCAAACAAAAAGTGAAAGCTGATGCGTTAGAAAAGATACTAAATACTAAAAATACTAAAATACTAAAAATACGAAAAAATACTAAAAGATATTAGCACTAGGTTACAGAGTAAGTACTCCTACAAATATTTTACTCGCAGAATCCAAACTTGATTTACTACAAGAAAGAGCAAAATATTTATGGACGAATTTTATCAATAAAGTTTATTCAAATAAAGGACTGAGTGTGCATAAAACTATAAACGAAATTATAAATATGCTTAACAAAGATCCTAATAGGTTTGAACCAAATAGACTATTACTGCAGTATATTCAACAAACAAAAACTACCTTTCCTGAAATTATTTCTAAAATACATTATAACAATTTTGCCTACGACTATAGCATGCCTTTTTCAATGTCAATATTTACATATTGTTCGGAAAATCTTTAAAAAACTTTCATACTCCGAATAAAGCGGTAGACGAACTAATTATTAAAGAGAACTCATATGTCATTTTTACGGACGGAAGCAAACGAAAAGGATCGAGTTCTGTAGGAAGTGTCCATCTAGTCAAAAATTCTAACTTATGTCACCAAAAAAGTTTGAATAAAAATGCTTCAATTTTCACCACTGAGTGCATCGCTATCGTTGGTGCAGTAGAATTTGCCTTAACCAGATTGGAACAAAACGTTATTATTTTCATTGACTCTCTAAGCGCACTAACAAGTTTAAAAATTGGTCCAATCAATACCATAACTAATCCCTATATAATAGAAATAAAAAAGAAAATACAAGAATTTTACTTAAGAACTACCAACAACAGTATAATTAAACTGGTATGGATACCTGCTCACATTGGAATCAGTGGTAATGAAAGCGTCGATTATCTTGCGAAGACTGCAGCCAACAATAATGCACGTAGCCCTTTACAAATGCCCTATACAGATCTCAAAGAGCAAGCTAAATTAACAGCTAGTAAAAACACACATACATATGTAACTGAGCTAGGTTCCGAAAAAGTTCAGAATATTTAAAAAAATTTTATGTACAAACACGCAAACCATGCTTCCAAAAGCTAAACCTGAAACAAGAAGTAGTCATTACAATTAACAGATGCAGATCTGGACACTATAGTCTAGCTTATTCTTTATTCAAAATTAATTTTGTTCCTAATTCCGATTGTCCATGCGGAAATGAAAAGCAAGATCTGAATCATATATTTTGGCAGTGTCCTTTGTATGAGAACGAACGTCGCTACCTTATAAGTAGACTAAAGATTTCTTTACCATACTCATGTAATGTACTATTTAGTCGACCATCTAGAAAAACATGTACCGAAATCTACTGCTATCTTAAAAAATGTAATTTAAATGTATGAAGATAACTTCTATGTACTAGAAATTTATATTCTATAGCAAAATAATCTCTAAAGAAATTGAAAACTGCTTAGTAAAAAAAAAAAAATGTGGACAATAGTCTTTGTTATTATTTTTATATAAACCAAACGCTGCAGGTAATGCGCTTAAATTCAAATGGATATAATTCGAACTATATAAATACATTTTGTTTGGTGTAATTACAAAATTACTACTTATTTTCCGTTTAAAATCATATTGGGAACTATATGTTTATTCAAACGTTTCTCGCTTAATCTTTTTCAAATAAATTGTGCGTCAAATCCACTAACATTATTCTTAATAGTAATTATTTCATTGAATTCTGATTTTTTATTAAGGTTTATCGAATAACAAACAGGGTCATCGTGAAATATATATTCCCTAATTCCATAAGAATTGTATCACATAAAAAGATGTTCTAAATGTAAGTAATCCTTGAAAATGTGTTTAGATACGCAGAGATTAGGTACATGAATTTTAGAAGTCGAATGATTCTGGTAAATTTTATTTATTGTTTCTCAGAATCATAAAAAATAAAAAGATTTTTCATTTTTCGTTTTTGACATTGTTTCGTATAAACGTATATAAATTTACATATAAAATTTTATACAAAATTTAACCTAATTTTCACTCGATCTATCTTCTGTATTAATATCAAACATTGACAGCTTCGAGAAACTTGGCTTACAATGAATTGCTCGAAATTTGGAATCAGCTGTGAGTAGATAGGCTATGGGCATTCTAGCACATGGGCATTCTGGCACACTCTCCCCCCCTGAAATCTGTGCTTTGGCCCTGTGGGCATTCAAGCACATCTTCCCCCCTTGAAAACTGTGCTGAGCCCCCCTGCATATTGTAATGTATAGAGAATGAGGTCACCTCCCAAAACGATGCCGCCCTCGCTATATTATATTAGATAATGAGAGAGAGAGGGAGATGGGGAACGACTCGTTTCATCATTTCCATTCATTACATTTGAGCCGAGTGATATTTCTTCACGATGAAAATTTAATATGCGTGTGAGAAAAGCGAACACCGTTGATGGTTATCTATTATTATAGAAAATGCTTGCCCATATACTGTATACTGAAAGCGAGTTATTTTTCTTTGCCGCTCCCACACCTTGCATCCTCTTAGTTTCGATCGAGGATAATATCTATGCGTTTGTAAAAGGGAGTGAGTATGGAAAACCAGAGTACAAGTATCTATTTTGAAAGAGGCCCACTTCTCGGAAAAGCATGGGAAAGGGTCCGAATAGAGGCAGACACTAGTGCAAGTGAGGTAGACCGTTGTCAATCAGTATAATCTGCTTAAAGTCATAATGCACTTTGCGTTGGTGGTTATGAATGTCTATCGTTATAGAAAACAGGTACACCAATACTGAAAGCGACTTATTTTTCTTTGCCGGGCTCACGCCCCCCTCCCCCCCTGCACCCTCATTAGTATAATCCGCTTACCTGTTCTAATGCGCTTGCCGCAGATGCATGTGCAAGACCGAGGTGAACTCATCAATTAGGATAACTATAACCAAGATGATTTTCTGTTTCTTTGTAACTCTCTAGATTTGTATCTTGTTGATTTCGACCGAGTATAATATCCTTGCGATTGAAAAGAAGGGAGTGACTGCGGGAAACCAACGTATAGTTCTATTTTCGAAAAGGTACACTGCTTGGAAGGAGCATGTGAAAGCGGGTCTGACGAGAGGCGAGCACGTGCATCTCTTGACCAACTGACTGAGGTTAACTCATCAATTAGGATAATGCGCTTTCCGTTGATGGTTATAAATGTCTATTGTTATAGCAAACACGGGAGACAATACGATATACTGTAAGCAAGATCATGTTTCTATTTTTCTTTGTCACTCCCTCGCTTTAAATCTTTACGATTTCGGTAGAATACAACATCAATGCGATTGGAAATCCAAGGGAGTGACTGTGGGAAACCAGCATATAGGCGTTCTATTTTCAAATGGTTTATTTCTTGGCAGGAACATGGAAAAGTAGGTCGGAGGAGAGGCAAACACGTGCGCTTCTCGATATACTGACCGAGGGTGACTGATCATATAGTTTAATCCGCTTATCGTTAATGGTTATAGATGAGTATTGTTATAAGGAACAGGTGAGATCATATTAAATGCTGGAAGCGAGGTATTTTTTCTTTATTAGTGCTACGCTTTCTCGCTCGAATAAAGAAGAACGTGAAACCGCCTAAAATCATAGATCATACGAGATAGACAGGTCATTAGAAAGATTATAGCGAGCGATTGTGGGGAAAAATTTTGTCTTTGCTAGGCGCACGCTTAGCTCATTATTGCGTTTGGAGTGATACAATTTCCACCAATGACGAGTAACGTACGCTTCACCGAGTCTCAGAAGGAGGAGAAAATTTGTCTTCCTCCACTAATGAGGAATAATATACGCTTTGCCGTGGCTGAGAGGCAGGAGGTTACAATTTTCATTTGGTCCATCAGAAAAATATAACCGATCACCATACAAGTAAGTGGTGGGAGGGGGATGGATTATCAAGGAGGGAGGAGAAAACTTGTGCTCCAGCACCAATGAGGAAAATTTTCTTGCATCAAAGTAGAAGGGGTGAGCCATCCTTCCCATAAGATAGTAAACGAAGGCGGTTCTTCTTTTTTATTTTTTTTAACCAATAGAAACGTTTTCTCATAAAAGGTCAGCACTGGAAAACTGTATAAAAGCGGAATCGCAGTCAGTTTTTCCATCACAATCTGCCTTCAAATTTCAAAGATTAATAATATTAAAAATTGGAAAAATGCAGGTAGCTGTGAGCACGGCAGGCAGCAGCAGAAGCAACGGCAACAACAACAGCAACAGCATCAGCACCGGAAAGCGGCTGCCTGCTGTGGAAAAGGCTCCCCGAAGCAGGGGGAAGTACTTAAAATCCATCGACTTGTTTGGGGAGGAAGAACATGAGGAGGAGGATGCACGGTCGACGACGTCAATTTCGATCGTCGCAGCGTCGCTGACAAGGGCTTTAACGCCATGCCTTGAAGAAGAGGTAAGGAGCAGCTTTCCAGGCACTGCAACCGACTGGAAAGCGCTCTATCGAAGAGCGCAGGAGATGACGGAAGCCATCCGTCAAGCGGTCAAATTCGCGGAATTTTTCGAAAAGCTAGATGGAGGTAAGGAAAATAATAATTTGTTTTAATATTCTTCTATTTTAAATATATTTATTTATATATAATTTATACAATATATTATATAATATAAATATTAAATAATATATTTATTTCTATATAAAATTTTAAAATATATTTAATTTTATATTTAATTAATATTAATATGTATGATTTTTTGTTTATCTGTTATAGGGACGAAGAATGGAAGCGATGGGCATCGCAAACGGTCAAGGAGCCGTTCGGTGAGGAAGGGAAGAACACAAAGCCGTCCTAGAACGCCGCGGATGACGCAGCATCACAGCCGCAGCCCATCCATCGCAAGTATGCGATATTCAAGTTGCTCGAGCGTTGAGGAAATCAACGCCGAACTTCCCCCAGCGCAGCCAAGGATAGTGCAAGATGTAAGATTAGAAAAAAAAATGCAATTAAATTGAATAATATTGAATAATAAGTATATTTATATGTAATATGTATATGTAATATGTATAGATAAAAATAAAAAATGTATGAAAATATTAAAGAAAGTGTATTGTAAAAGAAAATAAATAAAAATAACTAAAGAAATGGAAAAAACAAAATTATGACGTTTTACCTTTTATCCTACCTTTCCTCATTGAATAAAGAACCTACATTAATAATAATTAAATTAATTAACAGTAATAATTATATAATAGTAGATTTATAATATATAATAATAGTAATGTATGAAAATATATGAATATAAATTATTCAATATATATATTCAATATATGAATAAAAATGTATGAAAATATTAAAGAAAGTGTATTGTAAAAAAAAAAAAAAAAAATGGGAAAAAACAAAATTATGATGTTTTACCTTTTATCCTACCTTTCCTCATAGAATAAAGAACGTACATTTATAAGAATTTAATTAATTAACAATAATAATTATATAATAGTACATTTATAATATATAATAATAGTAATGTATGAAAATATATGAATATAAATTATTCAATATATATTCAATATATATTCAATATATGAATAAATTGAATGAAAAATTACAGAAAGTGTATTGTAAAAAACAATAAATAAAAATAAATAAAGAAATGTGAAAAAACAAAATTATGATGTTTTACCTTTTATCCTACCTTTCCTCATAGAATAAAGAACGTACATTAATAATAATTTAATTAATTAACAATAATAATTATATAATAGTACATTTACATTATCTCTTGTTAAAAAAAAAAAATAATTTCATCATAATTAATAAAATAATAATATCATTAATTAAAATTAATTGAAACAGTTTTTGTATTCAAGAATAGTATATAAAACATTTTTTATTTTTAAAAAATTGATAGTATCAAATTTTTTTCATTCATTTTTAAAATTTTTTTCATTGATATACTATTTATTTTTTATTTTATTAAATTACTTCAATATATTTTTTTAAATTATTTAAAAACTAAAAAAAAAATTATAGGAATAATATAATATAAAAATTTATATTATACAATAATATTAATAATTGAAATAAAAATTACAAATCTGATTTTTTTTTCAAGTATTAGTATTTATTAATATAATTTTTTTACAAATTTCATTTTACAATAATGCTATTTTTAGTCAATTTCATCTCGTCCATACTTTCCACTCAAATAATTTTGCAACCATGTACGCATTATTGTGACATTCCGTATCGCACACATTGGTATACTTCGGCTGCATAATGGATGATTGTGGCAAATCACATTTTGACCTTCACTCTGCAATGTTTGCAATGATGGACAATGTAGCTCCTCCTCCATATCAGATATAATTCTGGAATTAGAAAAAAAGTATAAGAAAGTATGAAAAAGTATGAAAAAGTATAAAAAAGTATGAAAAAGTATGAACAATGTATGAACATTGTATGAAAATATACTTTTCCATAAGTTTATTTTTTATTACTTTCTGAAATATATACATGAAATAAATATAAAGATGATTATAAGTATGCAAATTACTTACATATTTGGGAGAATCGTTGTCAACCATTCTTTCTTCTCTCGTCCCTTCACATATAATTTTTTTACTCCAATACAGCATATCTCCAATGTTCTTTGAAGCCTATGGTATGCAATGTCACTAGTATCCCATTCAAGCCCATGGTAATCACGCTGCAACCAGTGAACTGTTTTTTTTCATTCCATGTCAAGTCACTCCATGGAAATGGTGGCTTAAAGATATATACTGTAGGTAGTGCACCTCTTTCCATACCTAATAAACTAAATTCCTTTAAAATGAAAGTTTGCGGGCCTCTTGTCTGAAAACCCTGCATGTCGCAGAAGAATACTTTATCTTCTGGACACTTCAGAATATTTTTTCTAAACATCACTTCGTATTCCCTCACTCTAGCCATTTTCAGTTTATTTCTATTTACCGATAGTTAGAAGTGTTGATTATGAATGTAAGTTCTATGCTTATGCATTCATTTTTATAATAGTTCTCCCCCTCCTCGTGAAATGAGAACTGTCCTACAATTGGCTGAGAAAAATAAAATAGATTCGATTGGATGATGAAGACTGAATTTTTTTGGTTGGTTACAAGTCAATTCATCCCCTCTATTCTTAGAGAAAGTCACTTACGATTGGGCGTGGGAGAAGAAAAACATTTGTACGTTGAGAAAGGAAGTAACGGTAGATATTTAGATGGTCCTAAACTCTACACGCCCCCTCGTAGGAAATCACGTTTATGATTGGACGTTCAAGGAGAAAGGATGATATTTTGATTGATTTTAGTCTACATATATTCTTCTCATTCTAACACGCTATTGAATGTTTTCTATCGCAGGCTTGACATTGTGCTTCCACTTCTGTTTCCCCTTCTCCTTATTTTTCATTTTCCTTTAAAAGCGAGACAGTTTCTTGGAGGAACACAGTTTTTACACCACAGTTAAATAAGTTCAGTTTCATCTTTCTTATTTTTTCTATTGCCAGTTATACAAGTGTGTTGTATTGTAACAGTGAATAAAGACGCAATATTAAGTGAAGTCTGATATATTTTAAATATTTTTTAAAATATATTTTATTAATTCACGTTAAAATAAAAGTAAAATGGCTTATCTTTCGTCTGTCGAATTTCAAGTGAAACAACTTCGTGATATTTACGAACGTGTCAGTGAATTGAACGTAATCGAACTCGAGAATTATTCAACAATAACTGAACAGGCTTTTTTAGAGCTGAGAGAATTTGGAAAAAAACAAGGTCTCTCTCGAGCAGAAAATCAAAAATGTTTAACATCTCTTATTCATTTGTCATGTTTACAAGCAGGATTTCGGTTCTATCTTGATAGTGCAGCACCAATTGGAGGTAGTCTAATCCCTATCGAGTCAGCTAAAGTTGAATGGCGAGATGTTCAATCAGCTTTTAAAAATCGAATAAAGATAGGTGTTGTGGTTAATTTAAAACATGTGGACATTTTAAGTTTTTTGCTCAATGCACAGAAGCTCTTTGAGGATAAAGTACAAGCATGCTTACAAGAATATGGTGCAATAAAAGTAAATTCTGATTTTATGTCAGAATTTTCCATGCAGAAAAATGGAGAGAAAACAACAGATATTAAATATTTCACAAGTATGAGTGCTACAGTATACATGTCTACTGATTTAGGCAAATGGTATGAGGAACATATTAAGGACCCTCTTCTTATTCATCTAGAAGAATTTCAGGAAAAAGATTCTGGATGGACATTAAAAAGTATTATAAGTTTGTACATAAATATGAAAAAATTTTCACCTCACAAGGGAAGATCATTTATTCCTCTGCCAAAGTTCATATCATCAAAAAAAGCATGTATCAATGTCCATAACACTGATAATCAATGCTTTAAATACGCTATTCTTTCAGCATTACATCCAAATGAAAAAAATCCTCAAAGAGTTCATAATTATGATAAATATGCAAACGAGTTGAACTTTGGTGATATAGAATTTCCTGTAAAACTAAAAGATGTTTCCAAATTTGAAAAATGGAATAACATTTCAGTAAATGTTTATATGCTTAGAAAGTATGGATCGAAATATGAAGTATCACCTTGTCATATTTCATTAAACAAGAAGGAGAAACATGCAAATCTTCTTCTCATTCAAGATTTCTACATCGATGAGTATGAAGAAAATAATATTTCTGATGATAATGGAAGTGTGCCTAAATTCCATTATGTTGCGATTAAAAGTATACCCAGACTTGTAGGTTCACAAGTCGGCAAGACACGCCAAAAATTATACCATTGTGAAAGATGTTTACAACATTTTTATAGTGAAGAAAGGCTAGAAAATCATGAAAATGTTTGTAAAAATATTAACGATTGTCGAATAAATTTACCAAACTCATCGAATAATATTTTAAAATTTGAAGATTATAATAAAGGGGAAAAAGTGCTTTTTGTAGTTTACGCTGATTTTTAATGCTTATTAAAACCTACAGAAAATGAAAATGCTTTTCAACTCCACCAGGCATACAGTATAGGATTTTATGTAAAATGTAGCTTTGATGACAAATTATCCGTTTACAAAGCATATAGACAGAAAATGCAGACGACGAGACACCCGCAAGTTGGTTTGAGCGTGAATTAAAATCAATTGGTGAGCAGATTGATCATCTCTATAAAAATCCAAAAGCAATGAAACTCACAGATGATGAAGAGTTGACTTTTAAATGGTCGACCGTTTGCCATATATGTCGAAAACCATTTTTGGATGAGCAACTGGTAGTGCGAGATCACTGTCATTTAACAGGAAGGTAAATTTAATATAATAATTTAAAAGATAATTTAATATAATAAAGAAAAACAAATTATTTTGCTTAATTAATTTTTTTCTCATTAGATTCAGAGGTGCTGCCCATAATTCCTGCAATTTGAACTATAAAGACTCGAAAATTAATTCCAGTAATTTTTCACAATCTCAATTATGATACACACTTTATTTTAAAAGAAATTGGAACTTCTACACTGATGAAAGGTCGATTTAACTTAATACCTCATAACAAGGAAAAATATATTTCCTTCACAAAGTATATGGATGACTGTGATGTGAGTTTTAGATTCTTAGATTCTTGGCGATTTTTGCAATCATCTTTAGAGAAACTTGCGTCTTATCTAGATAATGTACCAATAGCAATACAGGAATTTCAATTAGATGGATACTCAAACGAAAATATTGATCTTCTTAAACGTAAAGGAATATTTCCTTACGATTTTGTAGATGGACTTGATAAATTAATAACTACAAAACTGTCGTCGAAAAATGAATTTTATAATAAATTGACAGATTCAGGTATTAGTGAGGAAGACTATAAGCACGCTGTTCAAGTGTGGGAAAGTTTTAATATAAGAACATTAGGAGAGTATTCGGACTTATATTTAAAAACAGATGTTCTACTCTTAGCAGATGTCTTTGAAAGTTTTCGAGACACATCTATTAAAGCATAGGCTTATGTCCTGTACATTTTTACACTACTCCAGGATTAACATTTGCAGCAGCTCTAAAAATGACGAAGGTAGAATTAGAGCTTCTAGCAGATATTGACATGTTATTATTTATTGAATCAGGCATTCGAGGTGGAATAAGTCAGTGCTGCAATCGATATGCAAAGGCAAATAATACATACATGGGATCGACATATGATGAAAAAAAGAAGACAAAGACACTTTTATATTATGATATAAATAATTTGTATGGATGGGCGATGGTACAGCATTTACCAGTTGGAAAATTTAAATGGGTTGATTATGAATCAAATCGTGACTTTTTCAATACATCATCAAATTCGGACGTAGGTTATATTGCTGAAGTAGATTTCGAGTATCCAGAGGAAATACATGATATTCATCGTGATTTACCTTTTTGTGCCGAGCATCCTACACCACCTGGCTCAAAACAAAAGAAACTTCTAACTACTTTGAACAATAAAACAAGGTATATAATTCATTATCGCGCCCTTAAGCAAGCGCTCGACAATGGTCTTCGATTGAAAAAAGTACATAGAATTTTGAGCTTTGAACAGAAACCTTGGTTAAAATCATATGTTGTACTAAATACTGAAAAGCGAAAGCATGCAAAGAATGAGTTTGAAAAACTCTTTTATAAACTGTTAATTAATGCTGTTTATGGAAAATGTGTTGAGCGAGAGCGATCTCGCGTTGATGTACGGTTAGTAAATAAATTTACTGGCCGATATGGAGCAGAAGCACGCATAGCTCTACCTAATTATCATAGCTGTGCAATTTTTGATGAAAATTTAGTTGCCATTCAGCTGAAAAAAACAAGTGTAACAATCAAAAAGCCTATATACGTTGGGCTTTGTATCCTCGATTTATCAAAAACATTAGTCTACGATTTTCACTACTCTTACATGAAACAGCGAGTGGGCGAAAAATGTAAACTCTTGTATACTGACACTGATAGCTTGATATATGAAGTAGAAGATATTGATATGTATCAAATAATGAAAGAAGATATTCATAGATTTGATACTTCTGATTATGATGAAAATAATCAGTATGGAATTCCACGTGAAAATAAAAAAATTCCTGGACTAATGAAAGATGAATGTAATGGAAAGATCATGATGGAATTTATTGGTTTACGAAGTAAAATGTACAGTATTTTAGTTGATGGAGGAGGAATAGTAAAAAAAGCTAAAGGTATTCAATCGGGTGTAGTGAAGAAATCAATTACATTCGATGATTATAGAAGATGCCTGAAAGACCTCGTAATTATACAACGAGAGCAGTGCACCATTCGCTCAAAATTACACATAGTGCATACAGAAAAACAGAAAAAAATTGCCCTAAGTCCATTTGATGATAAAAGATACTTATTGCCTAATACTACAGACACATTACCTTGGAGTCACTATAAAATCCTAGAAGAGCAAATGTTGGAAGCTGCAAGTAAGGTAGAGAGGGAAATAATGGGAAGTACAGGTCAGTAAATCGAAGAGGAGGGGAAGGATAATGTGAGGGGATACGAAGAGTCCAATGGAAAAAGAGCTCAAGTAGAGGTGTAGCTACTGGAGAAGAAGAGAGGGAGAATACAATCGGCAATGAGATTCGAGTCACGGCAGATGTACATGCAGAACAAGAGAGTAGGGATAAAGTAACTAATGAAAATCAAGTTATGCGAGAAATAGTGACGCTCTATAGTAATCAAGGTGAACCAATAAGCATTGAGTATAATATATCTGACGAACTAATGCACGAATGGAATCCTGAAGAAATTTTGAAAGTTTTGGAAGGGGTAAGCTCAGTTGAAGCAGAGGGAAGGGATGCACTCCGTGAGGCAATGGAAGAGGCAGAAATTATGGTGGGGAATCAGCTATATGAAGAGATGGAGGATGACGAGGAACTCATTCGAGCAGTTGAAGAGTTTGAGAATTATCTGCCATCTCCAAAGAAAACAAGACTAATCTAATAAGGCAAGATTCGTAGTTAATTTTTTCTTTAAAAAAAAAATTAATTTTTTTTTTTTACTATGTTAGAATTAAAAAGAAAAATTTTGTTCTTTTCTTTAGAATGGACTTAGCTACTCTTAATAAGATATCTGAGAGCGAGTTCATGCCGCGGAAGAAATGTACAGAATTGGAGAAAAATCAGCATTATATGGTGACTGCTTTTAAGCAAGTCTCTACAAGATATGGCACCAAAGTCGTTGCGGAGCTGGACGATAACTTTCAAATATTTATGCCGCAAAAGATATCTTCGGCATTATTAAAAGAAGAAGAATTTTTCATAAATATGGCTAACAAAGCAAATAAGCTTTGTTTATTTATAGTGTATCAAGGCGGTAGTTGTTTTAAGTTTAAGACTTCTACTTCTTAATTATTAATAAATCACACATAGATTAATTTCTTATCATTATTTATTTGTAAAAAAAAAATCAAAACATGTATAACTTAATTACATAAATAAATATTATAATCATAATACACTGTCTTTCATATTTAATAACTAGTGACCTTCCACATATCCATATATTTTACTTTTATATTGCTTTCATTTAATTTCTTTTTTATTTATCCAATTATTATGCTCACTATTGAATCCTAACCATTTAACATATACGCGGTTACCACTCCGTTTTAGCACTTTTTCTACTAGATAAATTTCAGGGTACTTAGTCTTTTGAATTTCAATTTCATAAAAACCTCCAGATACAGGCTTATCGTAATAATCTTTAACGTGATAAGTTACTGGATCAGTTTTTACAATTCTTGATATTGTAAAAATTTCAGTAGACCAATTAGGTGTATAGCCTTTTTCAAAAATATGTTTTATTTTACTTATTCGTACATTATCTCCGACATTGTATTTCGGTTTTTTCCTTGCTATCATCTCAATTGAAAAACGCTTCTTCACCTCCCTTTCGTTTTCTTGGCTTACATTTTCAGGCTCAATTCCTATTGTTCGATGTTTTCTTGAAATGTAAGCTTTCAGTAATTCTGGTAGGATACCTATCCATTTGTAGTTTCCTTGTTTGCTGAATTGTATCCACATTGCATTTTTTAAGGTTCTATTAAATCGTTCACAAATACTTGCATGAAGATTACTGTGTGAAGAGTATAGATTTATCTTAAACTTTTTATGAGCTTTTGGAAGTGTGAATTGTAAAATTCTTTTCCTTGATCAGTTTGTAGATTTGATGGTCTCTTCCATGTTTCAATATCGTATTCATAGCGAGAGTAACATCGTTACCATTCTTTGACTTTACTGGTTTAGCCCAAGCATACTTCGAAAATAAATCTATAACAGTGAGTAAGTAACGAAACCCTTTATTCTCCTTAGAGTAGGGTATCATTTCTACAAGATCTGCTTGCCAAGTTTCATCTATACCACGTATATCATATTTTCTTCGCTTATATCTGCGACGGGCAGGTTTGTGTAGCTCTTCAACCACTTTTTGTTTTATTTCCTGCTGACTTTGCCTTTGCTGATCTTGTCGGTGCATTTGTTTTCTTGTTAATATCTATTATAATAGCATTCAAATTCGAAACCGATTTTGTAATAGTATCATTTAAACGATTATGTGAGTCACTAAGAGTTTTCAGTTTCGATTCCAGTTCTGATTTATCCTGATTGGTTTTAATAAGATTTTTATCGAAATTATTCATTCTTTCTTCCAATTTAAATCGATTTTCATTATGTGTATAATATTTTTGATAAAGATCTTTGAATTTCTCTTCTGTTATCAAGCCTTTTTGTTCATGATATTTCTCATTTTCTTTTAGAATTTCATTAATTTTGGAAAATACAGTATTTAGTTCCTTCTACAAGATTACATATAACGTTTTTACACAAACTGCATCAGTACATTCAATAGCTTCACCAACATTACAAAGACGTTTATTTTCTATATCAAAATTGCCATCTGTTGTGAAATTGTATCCAACGCCTGGAGGACCTCGACTCCCTTTCGAGTCTCTCAAATTTCTTCCAAACAAGTCGAGACTCATGATGATACTGATTGAAGAATAGACGAATGTGTATTAATATATATATCCTATTTCATGCAGTTCTTCAATAATTGAATGGATTTCATTGATATGATTGTTATTTCCAGCTGATTGTTCGGCAATTAGTAATCTTAGTCTCTCAACAAGCTCATTCGGATCATCCCAGTACACTAACTCTATTGAAGAATCTTTCTTTGCTATTTTATATTTAGATAGGTGACCTCCCCCTCTTTTTTTTGTATGACTGGTGCGAAACATTGGTGCAATGATGTTGAAATATTTTCTACTCTTCGATGAGCGTATAGATTCATCTTTACTATGTTTTTTCCGATGAGCACTTGTTGCTTCTAGAATACTGCGATAATTTTCACGATCTGCTGCACTTATTAATGTGTCATCTGGTTCTTTTTTAATAAGTAGCTCCATTAGTCCATTATTTTTAGGATAAGTTAAATCTTTCACTTTTATTTTATTATCATCAAATATAATTTCAGAATGGCCAAGCATGTATATACCTCCAATATTTCTTACTCCATATATGTTATCAAATTTACTGCGGCTTTGATCTAAAATATTCGATTTAACATCGTCTTCATGCATAGATTTGAATGTCGAATTCATCATTGAGTTATCTAATGAGGCAAAATCATCATCGGAATCATAATCTTTCATGGAAGCTGAGCGAATATTATTATCTATCAAAAAACTCAACTTTTTTCGGGATCTAGTTGGTTTTCTAATGCTCTGATCATTCGAAATGAGATTAGAAGACTGTACACTATTTGATTCGGTAAGCTTTTCAAGTGGTGTAATGACAGGTTTCAATGTATCTCCTACAACTTTTTCGAGATTTTCTCTCTCCTGTTTCAATAGTGCAGATTTTCTTTTAATAGCTTTACGAGCTTGCATCAACTCGCTAAGAATACTCTTTTCTTTCTCAATGTCCGACATGGTGTCGTGTTGCTGTGTAAAATTGAACTGAGTGATTAAGATTTTTTTGATTTCTTTTTATTGCAAAACAGTCAAAACCTTTTCTGTATCTACCAGCATCCATCGTTCTATCTTTATCAATAACAGCAAATCCATATTTATCATTTTTCCAGCATTCAGAACAAAATTACGAAACTCGTTGAAAGACAGATCAGTATTGACATGGTCATCATAAATATGTTTTAAATTCGCATCATCTTGTCGATAAATTACTAGCATATTAATATTATCTCTAATAAGATGTTTTGGTATATGAGCATATGACTGGCATAGGTAGAAGCAGTCTACACTTTTATGTCTCCCCATACAGAAAAATGCTCTGACGTTATCTTGCTTCTCACAAGCTACATCATCAAAAATCATAATTGAATTGGGCAATGCTTCATCCGGTGATATTACAGATTCATGTTCACTAAACGGGAAATATGAGATGCCTTCGACTGGTTCTATGACTTTTCTGAGAAATTGATACTTTGGTTGATTTAACGATTTTGAATAAACATACACATTCTCGAATCTAAGACCATTGGGATGAGTGATTAAAGCTAATAAGCTATTTGTTTTTCCGCAGTTTGATGGACCGCAGAATACTGCTCGTATACTATCTGGTAGCAATTCTCCGTGTCGCTTCCTTCTTTTTTCCTTTCCAAAATCAATGTTAGCGACAGGGAATTTCACGTTCTGCTCATTGAAATCCATGTTGATATGACAAAGTCTAGTTTATCATTAACTGAAGTAAATATATAAATGTTGATTTTATATTTTCGATCATCAGTTATAATTTGACTGCCAAAGATGATTGAGCATAAAACTCGGAAGCATTCAAAAAAGGAAGGACGTGGATTGCTCGATAGAGTAATCAACAATTTACCTGTCAAAATGCATCTACCTGGTTATCAATACTGTGGCCCTGGAACTAAATTAACAAAGCGATTAAAAAGGGGTGATCCGGGAATGAATGAACTAGATAAGTCATGTAAAGAACATGACATTGAGTACTCTAATAAAAACAGTAATCGTAAAGTGGCTGACATAAAGCTTGCTAATAAAGCTTGGCAACTGATTAAAGCTAAAAATGCTAGTCTTGCGGAGAAAGCCTCAGCTCTAGCGGTTGCCAGTGCTATGAAATTAAAGGCAAAAACTGGAATGGGCTGA